>WNGW01000179.1:0-28976 GCA_011952105.1 Coreoperca whiteheadi
GCCCAACGAGCAGGACCCGAGCCACTCGTCCCCTGCACCATAGACACAGCAGCACTGCCCCAGCAGGTCACCATAGTAACAGATCCAGATACATCTCCGGACACTGAAATACCTGCTGAAAGTGACACTAAGAAAGAAGAGACGGACGACAAAGCACAAAACTCCGGGAGAGGGAAGAAGTCAAGTTAGTAACATGCATTTATGGGATGAGAATGCATACGGATGGAGAGGAGGACAGAGGTGAAGAGAGAGAGGTGCATCATGGGAAGTCCCCCGACAGTCTAGGCCTATAGCAGCATAACTAAGGGATGGTTCAGGACTCTCCTGAGCCAGCCCTAACTATAAGCTTTATCACAGAGGAAAGTCTTTAGCCTACTCTTAAATGTGGAGATGGTGTCTGCCTCCCGAACCTGAACTGGGATCTGATTCCACAGGAGAGGAGCTTGATAGCTGAACGCTAACGCTCTGGCTCCCGTTCTACTGTTGGAGACTCTAGGAACCACAAGTAACCCTGCATTCTGACAGCGCAGTGTTCTCATGGGCTAATGAGGTACTATGAGCTCTGTAAGATACGACGGTGCCTGATCATTAAGAGCTTTGTAGTGAGGAGATGGATTTTAAATTCTATTCTGGATTTCACAGGGAGCCAGTGCAGAGAAGATAATATTGGAGAAATATGATCTCTTTTCCTAGTTCCTGTCAGTACACGTGCTGCAGCGTTCTGAATCAACTGGAGAATCTTAAGGGACTTTTTCGGGCTGCCTGATAATATGGAATTGCAGTAATCCAGCCTTGAAGTAACAAATGCATGGATTACTTTTTCTGCATCATTTCGAGACAGGGAGTGCCTGATTTTTGCAATGTTACGTAGGTGAAAAAGGCAGTCCGTGAGGTTTGCTTCATGTGGGAGATGAAGGATAGATGCTGATCAAAGATAACTCCAAGGTTCCTCACAGAGGTGCTGGAGGCCAGGGCAGTGCCCTCTAGAGCAATTATATCTGCCGACAGTGAGTTTCTGAGGTGTTCGGGGCCAAGTACAATAACTTCAGTTTTGTCAGAGTTTAACATCAGAAAATTTCTGGTCATCCAGGTTTTTATGTAAATGGACAGTATTTGTAATTGTACTTATACTTGTCCTTAAGGCATGCTTGACGTTTAACTAACTGATCAGTTTCATCTGTCTTAATTGATAATTATAAATGGGTATCATCTGCATAACAATGAAACTTTATGGAGTAATAATATTGCCCAAAGGAAGCATATATAAAGTAAATAGAAGTGGTCCAAGCACAGAACCTTGCGGAAGTCTGTGAATAGCTTTGGTGTGCTCAGATGATTCATCGTTAACATATACAAACTGAGATCCGTCTGATAGATAGGATTTAAACTGGCTTAAGGCGGTTCCTTTAATTCCGCTTAGATGTTCCAGTCTCTGTAATAGGATGTGATGGTCAATGGTATCGAATGCAGCACTAAGATCTAACAAGACAAGTACAGAGACAAGTCCATTGTCTGATGCAATTAAAAGGTCATTTGTAATCTTCACCAGTGCTGTT
This sequence comes from Coreoperca whiteheadi, assembly GCA_011952105.1. Lineage (NCBI taxonomy): Eukaryota > Metazoa > Chordata > Actinopteri > Centrarchiformes > Sinipercidae > Coreoperca > Coreoperca whiteheadi. Next base: position 1,557 of record WNGW01000179.1, read on the forward strand.
TCTGTGCTATGATGCACTCTAAAACCTGAGTGGAAATACTCAAATATGCTATTGTTAATTAGAAAGTCACATAAATGATTAGCAACAGTTTTTTCAAGGATCTTAGAGATAAAGGGAAGGTTAGATGTAGGTCTATAGTTGGCTAAAACCCCTGGATCGAGAGTGGGCTTTTTAAGGAGAGGTTTAATAACAGCTACTAAGGTACATAAACTGTCAGTAAAGACAGATTGATCATATCTTCTGAAGACGTGCTAACTAATGGTAGAACATCTTTAAGCAGCCTAGTTGGAATTGGGTCTAAGAGACAGGTTGATGGCTTTGAGGAAGTAACAACAAAACACATTTTTATAACACCACAGACTGCAGCAGTTATACCACCACATTTACATTTAATACACTGTAACACTTGTTATCCATGTTTGAACACTTTATTGGGACTTAGCGGACGAGTTAATTCGCTGTGTGTAATTCTAACTGAACTTTGTTAAAAATGACTATCCATGTTATCCATGTTTGAACACTTTCAACATGTTTCAAACAACAGCACAACATCATCATCTGCAGATTTCTCTATTCTGTTCCTTCTGCTCAGGTACTCCACAATCTTTGCTCTCCACACAAATAAGCTCAGCAGTTTTAATTCTTTATTTTTCTAAGAGGATCTGTAATACATAATAAAAATCTGTTTAGAAAATGCTCCAAACAATCTAACAGGGATAGGGGCTGGACTCTCTCCTTTGAGGGAGTTGCCCAGGGTGGAGGACACCACGTGGGTGTGGAGATACTGATGAGCCCCCAGCTGAGCTGAGCAAAGCTGTGGCCAGTAGGTCATTGGTCCCTGTTATAGAGGCAACCAAAGAACCTGCTGGTCGATATCATTGGCTGAGAAAGACATCAAGGTGAAGGAGTCCTTTCAGGTTAGTTGGTGGTTGGCCCAGAGAACTCCTGAAGCAGCAGACATGTATGTTTCAAATATACATCTTGTTGCATTCACGACCTGATTTACTGGGGCAGCAGCTCATCTGACTCCATCATGGCTGCCAGAGACAGTCTACTGCCCTTCTAGCTGGTTTGTTTGGGTTAACCTGGGTGCATTACAGTCATACATGTTGTCACAGATGATGTCACTGATAGGCTTACCGGAGCAGGTGAGATCCAGAATGGAGGAAGAGTCCCCTGTTGTTACACACTCCCTCAGAGCAGATCCAGACTGAACACAGTCAGACAAGATCCTCCACACAGGTCCGGCTGAGGACTCCTGTCTCCGTCCTACAGAAACAGCAGAGCCACAGTCCAGCTGTCTACAGGCAACAGCTGCTGCCTTCAGGGTCCAGTCAGAGTCACCCGCTGGTCTCCAGTCTCCCTGTTTCACCTCCAGTGTTCCTGCACAGCGACTGGCTCCTCCCACCAACCTGACAGGCTCTGAAGAGAAACAAGAGAGTCATCAGTAAAAGAATAAAGTGAGTTTCATTAGAACAGAAATGAACCAAATCAAAGCTGCAGCCCCTCTTCTACCTGAGCAGGTGAGTCCAACAGCTTTGCCAGGTGAGCAGGTGTTTCTAGCTGAGCCTGAGCTTCTACAGTCCAGGAGAGCAGACTCATGGCCTCCACACTGGAACTCTTTGGTCCACATGGGAGCCTCCACTTCTCCATAGAGCGCCCCCTGGAGGACTGAAGGAGCCCCACAGCCAAGCTCCCTACAGACCACCTCTGCATCCTGCTGGTCAAAGTCAGCTTCACACACTGAGGACCACCGCTGGTTAGACTGGCTAGACTTCACCTCCAGTCTGCCTGAGCACAGACTAGTCCCATCCACCAGCCTGACAGAGTCTGCAGAGATAATAGAAGAAGAAGTAGAGAGAAAAGACACCAGACACTAAATAAAAACATGTCATGAAACAACAATTCAGTGATTCGAACTCGACTCAGCACAATTCCAACATAAGTTCATCACTAACACCAGAACACATCTTTATAACACCACAGACTGCAGCAGCTTTACCTCCACATTTACATTTAATACACTGTAACACTTGTTATCAATGTTTGAACACTTTCAACATGTTTCAAACAACAGCACAACATCATCATCTGCAGATTTCTCTATTCTGGTCCTTCTGCTCAGGTACTCCACAATCTTTGCTCTCCACACAAAGAAGCTCAGCAGTTTTCATTCTTTCTTATATTTCTAAGAGGATCTGTAACATATAGTAAAAATCTGTTTAGAAAATGCTCCAAACACTCTAACAAGGATAAAAGCTGGAATCTCTCCTTTGAAGGAGTTGCCCAGGGTGGAGGACGCCATGTGGGTGTGGAGATGCTGAAGAGCCCCCAGCTGAGCTGAGCTGCTCAAAGTTGTGTCCAGCAGGTCATTGGTGCCTGTTATGGAGACAACCAAAGAACCTGCTGGTCAATACCAGTGGCTGAGAAAGCCGTCAAGCTGAAGAAGGGGTCCTTTCAGGCTGGTTGGTGGTTGGCCCAGAGGACTCCTGAAGCAGCAGTCATATAGGTTTCATATATATATATATATATATATATATATATAGACACACAGACACTGTGTGCACAATTATTTTGACCATATCATCATTTTATCCATAATTTCCAAGTCCAAGCTGTATAAACTTGAATTCTTATTGGATTTAATGCATATCAGGTGATGTGTATTTGTGTAACAAAGGAGGGTGTGGCCTAAGAAGATCAACCCCTTATATCAAGGTGTGCATAATTATTATGAAAATTCTTCTCAGGAAAAATGGGCCAAAAAAGAGATTTAACTGACTCTGAAAAGTCAAAAATTGTAAAAAGTCTTTCACAGGGATGCACCACTCTTGAAATATCTAAGATATTGGGGTGTGATCACAGAACCATAAAATGTTTTGTAGCAAATAGTCAACAGGGTCAAGAAGAAAAGACACAAATAAACCGCCAAAGATTTAAGAAGAATCAAACACAAAGCTACCAGGAACCCATTATCCTCCAGTTCTGCCATATTCCACAACTGCAACCTACCTGGAGTGTCAAGAAGTACGAGGTGTTCAGTTCTCAGAGACATGGCCAACGTAAGAAAGGCTGAAACCCAACAACCTCTGAATAAGACACATAGGTTGAAACGTCAAGAATGGGCCAAGAAATATCTCAAGACAGATTTTTCAAAGGTTTTGTGTACTGATGAGATGAGAGTGACTCTTGAAGGACCAGAGGGATGGGCCCGTGGTTGGATCAGTAACGGACACAGAGCTCCACTTCGACTCAGAGGCCAGCAAGGTGGGGTGGGGTACTGGTATGGGCAGGTATTATTAAAAGATGAGGTAGTTGGACCTTTTCGAGTTGAAAATTGACTCAAAATCAACTCTCAGACCTACTGCCAAATTTTAAAAGACACTTTCTTCAAGCAGTGGTGCAAGAAAAAGTCTGTATCTTTCAAGAAGACTGACTTTTATACAAGACAATCCTCCATCACATGCATCAAAGTACTCCACAGCGTGGCTGGACAGTAAAGGCCTTAAAAATGAAAAACTAATGACATGGCCCCCTTCTTCACCTGACCTAAACCCTATTGAGAACTTTTGGGCCCTTCTTAAGCAGAAAATTCACAGTGAAGGTAAACAGTACACCTCTCTGAACAGTGTTCATCTGAATCTCTATATCAACTTAGACCAATCTTGATTGGGTTTAACGTCAACACGTGACGCACGCCGGCGAAACTGGAGATTAAAAAAATGAGCCAGCTTCACTGTTGTCCTCAGCCTTCTGATCGACTGAAGCAAGCCGCTCACAGGCATGCCGGCAGTATGGCAACGAGATGCAGCATCTCATTCCCTATCAGGGAACCATGGTTACCTGGAACCATGGTTACCTGGAACATTCCCTTTCCAGGGAACTTCAACGCTGCTTTAGCTGACGCTATGGGGAACGCAGTCCCAACTCCGTCATGCTGAAGGGATGCCTGTCCGAGTGTGAAGCCAACAGGGCACACTTCAGGACAAGAGAGCCACAGATCCCAGATTATTAAAGCTGCTAGGCTATAGAATCTCAAAAAAGGCGATGTGAGGCGAGGACCATCCTGCAGCATTGCATATATCGGAGAGGGGGGTTCCCGACTACCCAGCTCTGGAGAATGCCATACTCTGTGTGGAGTGGGCTCTTATTGACAGAGGTGAACTCCCTGTCTGAGAAGTCCAAAGAAGAATCAGGAGAGTTCTCCAAGACCCAAGAACCACTTGGGCAGAACTTCAGGAACACCTTGCAGCAGCAGGTAATGTTGTTTCAAAAAAATCTATATGCAATACACTGAACCGCCATAGCATCCATGCACGCTCACCACGCAAGACTCCATTGCTGAAAAAAAATCATGTTGAGGCTGTGGATTATTGGGAGACTATAGTATGGTCAGATGAAAGCAAAATTAAACTTTTTGGCAGTCATTCTACACACCATGTTTGGAGAAGAAATGGCACTGCCCCTCCAACCCAAGAACACCATACCGACAGTTACAACTTGGGGGTGGAAGCATCATGGTTTGGGGCTGCTTTTCAGCAAGGGGTACTGGCAGACTTCATATTACTGAAGGCAGGATGAATGGAGAAATGTACCGGGACATTCTGGATACAAATCTGCTGACATCTACCAGAAAGCTGAAAATGAAAAGAGGGTGGACATTTCAGCAATACAGTGATCCCAAACACAAGGCCAAGGAAACAATGAAGTGGTTTCAAAGAAAGAAAATCAAGTTGCTTGAATGGCCCAGTCAATCACCTGAGCTAAATCCCATAGAAAATCTATGGAGAGAACTTAAGATCAAAGTTCATAAAAGAGGCCCAAGGAACCTTCAAGATTTAAAGACCATTTGTGTGGAAGAATGGGCCAGAATTGCTCCTGAGCAATGCAGACGACTGGTCTCTCCATACAAGAGGCATCTAGAAGCTGTAATCACCAAAAAAGGCTTTTCCACAAAGTATTAAATAAAGTGTGTTCAATACTTATTCCCTGTGTCTTTTCATTTATTATGACTCAACTTGTATACTTAAATGTTCTGATTTCTTTGTATGAATTCAATATTAGGTTGATGGTTACATCTAGTGGAAGTTTTGTGTCAATAGGCCACTTAGAAATCCCCTTACTGATAAAAATGCTGATGTGTCAAATGCTTATTTTTCCCACTGTAAAAAGTGCTCTGAGGGAGAGCAACTTCCCCTGGGACCACAAGAGGATCTGGTGCGCCAGTCTGAACAGAGGGCGCAACCTCAGACTGCCTTGTCGATTTATGTAGGAGACCAGCGCTGTGTTGTCGGAGCGGACAAGCACGCGGTGGCTCCTGAGGTCTGGAAGAAAGTGCCGTAAGACCGCTCGCATCTCCAGGCAATTTATGTGCCCTTGGTGCGGTGTCAACCACAGACCTCGGGCTGAGCGGCCTACCAGGACGGCACCCCATCCTGTGCTAGAGGCATCCGTCGAAAGTGTGCGACGGTGATACACCATTCCCAGCACTGGGCCCTGGGTCAGGGACACCCGTTGTCTCCACCTGTCCAAGGCACACATGCACCTGCGTGTAACCTTGATCAGGCAAAAAGGATTGCCCCTCGGGGAAAATCCTGTGTCCCTGAGCCACCACTGCAGGTGCCTCATGTGCAGCAACCCAAGTGAAATCACGGTGGATGCTGCAGTCTCTGAAACTGTAGTGCAGTGAGATGTCTGCCTAGCTGCACCTTAAACACCATGGTCAGGATTGACTCGAAGCACAACGGGGGCAGGTGTGCCCAAAACACGACTGAGTCCCACACTACTCCTAGGAACGTGATCCTTTGTCTTGGAGTGAGCGTGGTCTTGCTCGCATTGAGCCTCAACCCTAAGCACCGCATGTATGCAAGTACGACATCTCGATGCCATACTGCAGTAAGACAGGACTGGGATAAAATCAACCAGACGTCTATATAATTGAGGACGCGGACTCCCTGGAGTCTGAGAAGAGCCAGGACAGAGTCCATACACTCCGTGACGGTGCGAGGCCGAAGGGAAACACCCAATATTGGTAAGCTTTGCCCCCGAAAGCAAACCGCAGGAACTCCCGGAGTCCTGGAATGATAAAGACGTGGAAGTACGTGTCCTTCAGATCGATTGTGACAAACCAATCCTCGGACTGAATCTGACTCACAATCATAGGGATAGTCTGCATCCGGAACCGAAGTCTCCTCAGAAAATGGTTCAGGTGATGACGATCTAAAATGGGACACAAAACCACTGTCTCTCTTCGGGACTATGAAGTACCGGCTGTAGAACCCGGTATGCATCTCTCAGGTGGGGATTTGTTCTATGGCCCCATCGTACAAGAGAGAATGTATTTTTCGCTCCATCACCTGTGCTTATACTCGGTCGACCCCTGTTTCTAAGATCCCTCGGAATCTTGGGGGTGTGGACCGGAACTGAAGCTAGCAACCTTATCGGACGGTGCACACGCCGGGCCAAGCTTCCCTAGTGGGCAGAAAAGTCCCTCAGGAGAACCAACCGCTCGAGGCTGGTGCCTGGGGGACCTGGAGTGGCGGCCTCACTTACCCGAAGCACTGCAATGGTGGGAAATCCCCAAGTACTGGCATGTACATGCCAGACCGCCCCCCAAACCTACAATGTGAGAGCTGTGGCACCCCAAAGCGCTGGTACGGTGGGAGTTAACCGGAAAGGAACGTCTACAGTTCAATTCAATTCAATTTTATTTATATAGCCCAATATCACAAATCACATTTGCCTCAAAGGGCTTCACAATCTGTAACATACGACACCCTCTGTCCATAGACCCTCGATTCGAATAAGGAAAAACTACACAAAAAACATCCATTTAAAAGGGAAATAAAATGATAGAAACCTCAGGAAGAGCAACAGAGGAGGGATCCCTCTCCCAGGACGGAGAGAAATGCAATAGATGCGAGCTTCCGGTCCCGAAAACGGGTGGGAATTAGCGGATGAGCGTGTCCTCCTGTTCTTAGTGCCGCTGTCGGGCTGCCTCGGCAGCCACGGGACCCACACCAAGCGGAGCGCAGAGAGCAGAGCAAGCTCACCAGGAAATGCTCACGCTGCTCGCGGTCAACCGAGCTCTCAACCCAAAACAGCTAAACCAAACACGTGTGTGTTGCCACTGGGGAAAATGCGCGGCCAGGGAGGAATGCACTGCCAGAGCTGCTTCACACTCGTCATTCCCACAGAGACCCAGCGCACTTGCTGAAGACTGACGACAACAGTGAAGCCGGCTCCCTTTGTAACCTCCAGTTCCGCCAGCGTGCGTCATGTGCTGACGTTAAACCCAATCAAGATTAGTCTAAGTTGATACAGAGATTCAGATGTGGTCACGCTGAGGGCGTTTCCCAGAGCGTCAGCTGATGCAGCGTTGAAGTTCCCTTGAAAGGGAACTGACTGACTGACTGAATGGAAGGCTTGTGACTGTTATAGAGAAAAAGGGTGGCTATATTGGTCACTGAGGTTTTCTTTTTGAAATTTAATTATTATTATTATATTAGTTTCTGTATTTGTAAATTTTGAGTTTGTTTATTATTCTCACTTTAACAGGTGAAAATAAACAAGTTATATGGGAAAATCTTTGGTTCTCATTTAGTTGCATAATAATTTTGCAAACTAATAGTTGCCTAATAATGGTGTACATGTAGATATTCTCTTAAGAAAGCCAAAATTTCAGTTTCATTACTTAAATGTTCAGGTTTGAGGGTTTGTTAACATTTTGGATTGACCAAGAGCACTGTAGTTGTACAATTCCAAAAATGATCCTCAAAAATACAACTTGGCTAATAATTGTGCACACAGTATATCTTAGTGCATTCAGCACCTGATTTACTGAGGCAGCAGCTCATCTGACTCCATCATGGCTGCCGTTTCCATTCTAGCATGTTTGTGTGTGTAAACCTGGGTACATTACTGTCATACAGGATGTCACAGAAGATGTCACTGATGGGCTTACCTGAGCAGGTGAGATCCAGAATGGAGGAAGAGTACCCTGATGTTACACACTCCCTAAGAGCAGATCCAGACTGAACACAGTCAGACCAGATCTCCCACACAGGTCTGTATGAGGATTCCTCCCTCCATCCTACAGAAATAGCAGACCCACAGTCCAACTGTCTACAGAAAACAGCTGCTGCCTTCAGGGTCCAGTCAGAGTAACTCACTGGTCTCCAGTCTCCCAGTTTCACTTCCAAAGTTCCTGCACAGTGACTGGCTCCTCCCACCAACCTGACAGGCTCTGAACAGAAAAAAGAGAGTCGTCAGTAAAAGAATAAAGGGAGTTTCATTAGAACACAAATGAACCAAAACAAAGCTGCAGCTCCTCTTCTACCTGAGCAGGTGAGTCCAACAGCTTTGCCAGGTGAGCAGGTGTTTCTAGATGAGCCTGAGCTTCTACAGTCCAGGAGAGCAGACTCATGGCCTCCACACTGGAACTCTTTGGTCCACATGGGAGCCTCCACTTCTCCATAGAGCGCCCCCTGGAGGACTGAAGGAGCATCACAGCCAAGCTCCCTACAGACCACCTCTGCATCCTGCTGGTCAAAGTCAGCTTCACACACTGAGGACCACCGCTGGTTAGACTGGTTAGACTTCAGCTCCAGTCTGCCTGAGCACAGACTAGTCCCATCCACCAGCCTGACAGAGTCTGCAGAGATAATAGAAGAAAAAAATAGAGCTAAAAGACACCAGACACAAAATGTCATGAAACAATAATTCAAGGATTCAATCTTGACTCAGCACAATTCCAACATAAGTTCATCGCTAACAGAACACTGCAGTGGCCCAGACAGGACAGGAGATAGCTGCAGCGGTGATGATGAGGCACCACGTCTGCAGGAGCCTCGCTTTCTTCTGGGAAGTTGATGTATAGGCTGGGGAACAAGCTGACAGCTGCAAGGACCCCCCAATGCCAGAAGAGTGCCTAGGTATGGGTTGGGGGCTAGGGCCGGATTTACAGACAGCTTTTAGGCGCATAGGCAGGCAGGTAACAGGCAGGCATAAATACAATGTAAAGCTGAACTGGCAAACAGAACCAATACATTACAATGACAAATCAGTGTTGATACAGTGCTATATGTAACCGGAGACTGCACTGCTCTCAGTCCTCGAAGCCCTGCGACTGGCAAAGGCAACATCCAAGTCACCTGGACTCATCTTACTGGACCTGTCTGCTGCCTTTGACACATTTAATCACCACATCCTTCTGTCCTCTCTCAGTGCTATGGGTGTCTCTAGAATCACATTGCAATGGTTCAAATTGTACCTCTCGGGCAGGTCATTCAGAGTATCCTGGAGTCCCAACATCTCAATACAAGGGTCCTGCAGGGCTCAGTTCTTTGGCCGCTATCTTCCCCGTATACATGCCATACCTCGGCTCGGTCATTCAGAAGCATGGCTTTTCCTATCACTGCTATGCAGATGACACGCAACTCCACTTGTCATTTCAACCTGACGATTCAACTGACTCTGCTTGCATCTCGGCATGCTTGAGTGACATCTCGCTTTGGACGAAGGACCATCACCTGCAGCTGAACCTTGGAAAAACAGAACTGCGTGTGTTCACAGCCAACCCAAAGATTCACCACAACCTCTCCATTCAACTAGGTTCATCAACCGTTACGCTGTCCAGAAGAGCCAGAAATCTGGGGCTGGTAATCGATGATCAGCTAAACTTCACAAGTCATGTCGCCAGCACCACCTGGTCCTGTAGATTCATCAACTACAACGTCAGGAAAATCAGAACTTTCCTATCTGAGCAGTCTACACAAATCCTAGTCCAGGCTCTTGTCCTGTCCAAACTGGACTGTTGCAATGCGCTACTGGCTGGACTCCCTGCTTGCACAACCAAACCTCTGCAGATGATCCAGAACGCGCCGGCAAAAGTGGTCTTCAATGAACCGAAGAGAGCGCACGTAACTCCTCTCTTCATCAGGTTACACTGGCTCCCTGTTGTCGCCCGAATCGGTGCTCTTGGCCTACACGACCACCACTGGTTCTGCACCATCATATCTTTACTCGCTAATACAGATCTATGTTCCTGCCAGATCCCTGCGCTCTGTCAGAGTCCAGTCATTTAAATCAGCAGCCCTCAGTCTGTCCACTGCTCTTCCTCAAGGATCGAATTTAGCACCTTTGCTGTTCTCGCTTTATATAAATGACCTCCCTTCTGTTTTCCCTGATGGTTCTGTGCAGCTGTATGCTGATGACACCGTAGTCTATGCCCATGGTAATAATATCTCTCAGTTAGCTGAGAAGCTCACTAACTCCATGGTTAAAATTACAGCTTGGTTGAAACGCTCGCCTGCAGTTGAATGCATCAAAAACAGTAGCAATGTTTTTCAGCAAGTCCAACAATAACTTCAATGTTGAGCCTGATGTCTCTGTCTTGGGGGAAAGGCTGCAGATCGTGTCAGGATATAAATATCTGGGGTTATTCATGGATTCGAAGTTGTCATTTAAATCACATGTAAAAAGGGTCTGTAATCAAATCAAATTCAACCTCAATAACTTTAGACACATTCGCCATCAAATGTCCACACAGACAACAAAAATGTACATGCACTCTATGATCTTCTCACATATGATTTACTGTTTACCAATTTGGTCACAAGCTAGTGGCAAATCTCTGAAACCTCTGCAATCACTTCACAAACGAACTATAAAAATATTGGATGAGAAACCTAGGCCTAGACTGTCGGGGGACTTCAAATGATGCACCTCTCTCTCTTCACCTCTGTCCTCCTCTCCATCCGTATGCATTCTCATCCCATAAATGCATGTCACTAACTTGACTTCTTCCCTCTCCCGGAGTTTTGTGCTATGTCGTCCGTCTCTTCTTTCTTACTGTCACTTTCAGCAGGTATTTCAGTGTCCGGAGATGTATCTGGATCGGTGACTATGGCGACCTGCTGGGGCAGTGTTGCTGTGTCTATGGTGCGGGGGACGAGTGGCTCGGGTCCTGCTCGTTGGGCTCCACCTGGAGCTGCTCGGTTGTCGGTGGTGGCTGTGGCTTGGTGGCAGAGCAGGTCGTCCACTATTCGCAAGATCGGCGGTTCGATCCCGGCTTCCCCCAGCCATGTGTCAAACCATCCTTGAGCAAGATACTGAACCCCAAATTGCTCCCGAAGCTGTGCCTTCGGTGTGTGAGTGTGTGTGAACGATTAGTTTAATTCGTACTGATGGGCAGTTAGCTCCAGCCATCAGCGTACGAATGTGTGTGTATATGTAGTAGGTTGGAAATGCTACCGGTTTATTTTTATTTAAACAAACACCCCCCCTATTTTTTTGTTAATCATTGAACTGTCCTAAGATTTTTTATGCAGCCTTTACACCAAGGTAATACACCTTTCGGTCAGTAGATGGTGCTCTGGTGCCACTGTGGATCCACTAGGGAGACCGTAGCTACAGCTTCAGCTCATGCGCAGCTCAGAAATAAGCGAGCACTGGCCTGAGCAAGACGCTAACTTTGGTCCTCTCTCTATCGATCCACAGGTACTGGAAAACTTGTTTGTCTATGTTTAGCTTAAGTCAAGACCAAACCTGAATGTGGTATCCAGTGTTCTGTAATGTTTTAAGGTGATTTCGAGAGAGTTATTCCAAGTGTAAGTTTTGTATTGTTGCTAATTGCCTTAACGAGCGTCATCATGCTAAGCAGTTTGTTGCGGGAACTTCAGTCCTACATCGTAGCGGGTAAAGTGTAAGTCACTGAATTTAGCATACTGTAACCTAAGGAAACATGTTCTAAGGAGTGTTTATCGTATTTGCCAGCCAGTAGTGAGCAAATGGTGAGGAGACGGATAACATATTTAAACTATTTTCACATTTCCGGTCACTCGTTAGCATGTCGTGTTCGCGCCATATTGCTAAGCGCTGCGGTTAAGTGCATGTGTGTGTGTGTGTGTAAGAGTAATGTACAAGAATGTTGGCGACAAGTTTTGTGTGTCTTTGTTAGAATTAAGTGAGTGTTGGCAGAACTGTGTGAAGAGATGAATGATGGTGTAGGAATAAGTTTAAAGTGAATGTGTGTTTTCAATTATTTTATTTTGGGTGTATTTTAGTATTTTTAATTAAGCCAATTCTTAATGTGGAATTTATGTTAAAGTATTTTGAATTCACGTGTACTTATTTTCCTTTTAGGCAGAATGTTTTATATTTATTGTCATCTCAGTTAAACTCTGTATTTAATTTGTGAAATGTTTGGGTATTAATGGAAATGCATTTTAGCATCAGAGAGCTTAGTGGATTGGAATTGTATGCAGAAATAAACGAGCACTGGCCTGAGCAAGACGCTAACTTTGGTCCTCTCTCTATTGATCCACAGTTTTATTTTCATGGCTACACAGTGCTCCCTAGCCTGTGTAACCCTTGCTGCTAGATTTCCCCTAGGTCTGGTGCCGGTAACATATAAGTAAATGTGATTTATAGTGTGAAAGCGCTTTGAGTAGTCTGACAACTACAAAGGCGCTATACAACTACAGTCCATTTACATTTACATTGTCCGTCTGGACCCATCATCTTCCCTTATGTTTTACATCCCACACTTTTCAACATCTAACATGAGCTGTCCCTCTGATGGACTCGTTCCTGATCCTGTCCGTCCTCGTCACTCCCAAAGAGAACCTCAACATCTTAAGCTCTGCCACCTCCAGCTCTGCCTCTTGTCTTTTCTTCAGTGCCACTGTCTCTAAGCTGTACAACATCGCTGCTCTCACCACCGTCTTGAACACCTTTCCTTTCATTCTTGCTGATACTCTTTTATCACACAACACACCTGACACTTTTCTCCACCCATTCCAACCTGCTTGCACTCGCCTCTTCACCTCTTTTCCACAGTCTCCATTGCTCTGAACCGTTGACCCTAAGTACTTAAAGTCCTGCACCTTCTTCACCTCTGCTCCCTGTAACCTCACCGTTCCACCTGGGTCCCTCTCATTGACACACATGTATTCTGTCTTACTGCGGCTAAGCTTCATTCCTCTGTTTTCCAGAGCAGACCTCCATCTCTCTAGATTCTCCTCCACCTGCTCCCTGCTCTCACTACAAATAACAATGTCATCCGCAAACATCATAGTCCATGGAGATTCCTGTCTAACCTCATCTGTCAGCCTGTCCATCACCAGAGCAAACAAGAAGGGGCTCAGAGCCGATCCTTGATGCAGACCCACCTCCACCTTGAACTCCTCTGTCACCCCTACAGCACACCTCACCACGGTCTTACAGCTCTCATACATGTCCTGCACCACTCTAACATACTTCTCTGCCACTCCAGACTTCCTCATACAATACCACAGCTCCTCTCTCAGCACCCTGTCATACGCTTTCTCTAAATCTACAAAGACACAATGCAACTCCCTATGACCTTCTCTGTACTTCTCCATCAGTATCCTCAAAGCAAATACTGCATCTGTTGTGCTCTTTCTAGGCATGAAACCATATTGCTGCTCACAAATGCTCACCTCTGCCCTTAGCCTAGCTTCCACTACTCTTTCCCACAACTTCATTGTATGGCTCATCAGCTTTATTCCTCTGTAGTTGCCACAGCTCTGCACATCTCCCTTGTTCTTGAAAATTGGCACCAGTACACTTCTCCTCCATTCCTCGGCCATCCTCTCACTCTCCAAGATCTTGTTAAACAAACTAGTCAGAAACTCTACTGCCACCTCTCCTAGACACTTCCATACCTCCACAGGTATGTCATCAGGACCAACTGCCTTTCCACTCTTCATCCTCTTCAACGTCCTCCTCACTTCACTCTTGCTATTCTTTGCTACTTCCTGCTCCACACCAGTCACCTCTTCTACTCTTCGTTCCCTTTCATTTTCCTCATTCATCAACTCTTCAAAGTACTCCTTCCATCTTCCCATCACACTCCTGGCACCTGTCAATACATTTCCATCCTTATCTTTAATCACCCTAACCTGCTGCACATCCTTCCCATCTCTATCTCTTTGTCTGGCCAACCTGTACAAATCCACCTCTCCCTCTTTAGTGTCCAACCTAGCATACAAGTCAAGTCAAGTCAAGTCAAGTCTGCTTTATTGTCAATTCTTCCACATGTACATACATACATACAGAGAATCGAAATTGCGTTACTCTCAGACCCCCGGTGCATACAGATAACATTGACAGTAGAGCCTAAAATCTATGTATGTCCACCTTCCTTCTCTGCATCATGTCAATCAACTCTCTAGCCTTCCCTGTCATAGTCCCAACGTTCAAAGTCCCTACAGTCAGTCCTACATTCTTAGCTTTCCTCTTCTCTCTCTGCCTACGAACACACCTTCCTCCTCTCCTTCTTTGTCTTCGACCAACAGTAGTCCAATTTCCACCGGTACCCTGTAGGTCAACAGCACCGGTGGCGGTCGTTGTTAACCCGGGCCCCGACCGATCCGGTATGGAAGTCATTGTCGTGATTCGCATTTTTAGTTTGGCATGTGTTTTACGTCGGATGCCCTTCCTGACACAACCCTCTGCATTTATCCAGACTTGGGACTGGCACATGAAGACACTGGCTTGTGCCCCCTGCGGTTGCATTGCCATCATAACTGTTTATGTTATAATTTTTATTCTATTAATCTATTCTGTACTTACGACATCTATTGCATGTCTGTCCGTCCTGGGAGAGGGATCCCTCCTCTGCTGCTCTTCCTGAGGTTTCTATCATTTTCTCCCCTGTTAAAAGGGTTTTTTTGTTTAGTTTTTCCTTAATCGAATCGAGGGTCTAAGGACAGAGGGTGTCATATGTTACAGATTGTGAAGCCCTTTGAGGCAAATGTGATTTGTGATATTGAGCTATATAAATAAAATTGAATTGAAACCATGAATTTGTCCATTGTCCAATACTACAAAAACACACTATTACTCAGCTGGGAAAACATGGTAAAATTTGCAAATCTATGTCTTTTCTATAAAATTATTCATGGTCTATTATCACCTCCTCTCCGCCAGTTTATCAACATCCGAACGGCTGTTTATAGCAGAACCAGACATGCAGAAAGTGGAGATTGTATTATTCCACTTAGGAAAAGTGTATTTGGCCAACTGCTTTTTCTGTTTGCGCTGCTACTGAGTGGAACCTCACCCCCATAAACATTAGGAATGTACACACATATACCATATTTAAGAACCAGTTAAAGAAATGGTTAATTGATAATCAGAGCTGTCAACATTAGCCCAATATTAGGCCTGTTCTCACTGCCCCCTGCTTGCTTGGTCTGATGTGTTTTTTTTATTCATTTTTACTTAGTACCTTTTTAAATTGTATTGTAATTGTTATATTGTTATGTAAACAACTTTTTAGTCTCTTTTAGGGTGACATCTGTCTAGGACTGCAGGTGAAAAATAGCCGTTTGGCTAACTCTGGCACATTGACAGAAATGTTTATCAATATGCACTGTCCCGGTAATAAATACATTTAAAAAAAAAACAACAACGTCTGGTGGTACCATGCCAAAAACGAAATAAAAAAAATCAGCATCTTCTCTGGATCCGTTCCTCATTGGTGGAATGATCTGCCTACTCCTACAAGATCAGCAGATTCTGTAACCACCTTTATAAAAATGCCTGAAAACGCATCTCTTCCGTCAATACCTAGCTGACCATTAATAACTTCTTCTTCTTTTCTATATCTTTTCTTAAAATAAATAAAAATAAAATTTAAATTTAAAATAAATAAAAAAATCCTATCCTTAGCTTTGTATTCTGTGCTGGGCTTTAACAGAATAGTTTCTGGTGAACTTATGCATTTTGTTACCTTGTGTTGTTATAATTGCTTCCATTGTCTTCCTCATATGTAAGTCGCTTTGGATAAAAGTGTCTGCTAAATGAATAAATGTATATGTAACCAACAAGCTATAATATTTAGACATATGGCCTTTCTGCTCTGAATTTAAGTTTGTTTCCTCAAGTTTAGCTAAAGCTGGTATACACATTATCTGTCCATTTTATTTATGGCACACAGCTTTTTAACTGTAAATATTTATAGAAATGCTTTTTAGGGTATCAATATCTCTAATACAGTTGGTCAAAAGAGAGCAAAACTCCAGACACATACAGATCCCTAAATTTATTGACACCTTGTATATTCCATGCCCTAAATCCTCTATCCTTTTTACCAGGTGTAAACTGTTCATTACCCCAAATGGGTGCAAATTGAGACAATGTTGGCATATCACCAATGTGTTTGTGTATAGCACAGAGAATATTTTCCCCAGTTACATTGGCCCAGATGACTCGTGAAGCAGCAGACATATTTCATATATGCATATACAGGTGAAACTCAAACAACGTGCAAAAGTTCATTTATTTCAGTAATTCAACTTAAAAGGTGAAACTAATATATTATATAGACTCATTACATGCAAAGTGATATATTTCAAGCCTTTATTTGTTATAATTTAGATGATTATGGCTTACAGCTTGTGAAAACCCCAAATTCAAAATCTCAGAAAATTAGAATATTGTGAAAAGGTTCAGTATTGTAGGCTCAAAGGGTCAAACTTTAATTAGCTAGTTAATCCAAAACACCTGCAAACGTTTCCTCAGCCTTTAAATGGTCTCTCAGTATGGTTCAGTAGAATGCACAATCATGGTGAATTCTGCTGAGCTGACAGTTGTGCAGAAAACCATTATTGACAAAGACTCAAAAGGTAATTGAGAACATCCAACTTCTTTTGCAAAGTGCTGTAAAAGCACATTAATAGAAGGTTAAATGGAAGTTCAACGTGTGGAATTAAATGGTGCACAAGCAGCAAGGATGACCACAGCCGGGAAAGGCTTGTCAAAAAAAGGCCATTCAAATGTGTAGCGGAACTTAACAAAGACTGGACTGAGGCTGGAGTTACTGCATCAAGAGCCAGCACACAGACGGATCCTGGACATGGACTTCAAATGACAAAAAGACCAAAAGAACTCGTCTGTTGCCAAGTGGTCCAAAGTCCTCTTTTCTGATATGAGCAAATTTTGCATCTCATTTAATAAACCAAGGTCCCAGAGTCTGGAGGAAGAATGGAGAGGCACACAATCCAAGATGCTTGAAGTGCAGTGTGAAGTTTCCAGTCTGTGTTGGTTTGGGGAGCACATGTCATCGGCTGGGGTTGGGCCACTGTGCTTTATTAGTCCAGAGTCCACGTAGCCGTCTACATGACATTTTAGAGCACTTCATGCTTTCTTCAGCAGATAAGCTTTATGGAGATGCTGACTTTATTTTCCAGCAGGACTTGGCACCCGCCCACACTGCGAAAACTACCAAAACCTGGTTCAATGACCATGGGATTACTGTGCTTGATTGGCCAGAAAACTCACCTGACCTGAACATTGCCTTGAGAAAGATGAGACAGTATAATGCAGAAGAGCTGAAGGCCGCTATTGAAGCATCCTGGTTTTCCATAACACCTCAGCAGGGCCACAGGGTGAAAGCATCCATGCCACGCCGCATTGAGGCAGTAATTCATGCAAAAGGGGCCCAAACCAAGTACTGAGGACATATACATGATTATATTTTTCAGAGGGCCGACATCTCCTTTATTATTGATTTCATGTAATATTCAAATTTTCTGAGATTTTGAATGTGAGGTTTTCATAAACTGTAAGCTATAATCAAACATTATAAAAAAATAATGGCTTGAAATATCTCACTTTGCATGTAATGAGACAATATATAATATATTAGTTTCACCTTTTAAGTTGAATTACTGAAATAAGTGAGTTTTTGCACGATATTTAAATTTTTTGAGTTTCACCTGTATATATCTTGGTGCATTCAGCACCTGTCGTGGTTTAGTGTTGGCAGGTTAAGGGAACTAGTTGTCAAAGGGTAACAGGAAAAGAGGACCCAAACGCAGACAGCTCCTGGAAACATACTTCAGGGGAACACCCCAGAAGCTCCTTAAAGAGCAAGTTAAAACCTAAAAGTAGGGTGGGTAGAGGGAGGATTGGAGGAGGGCCAGTGTCCAAGGGCAAACTAAAAAAACTAAGCACCTGAGAAAAAGGTCAGGTAGGAGCAGAACGGGGGACCTTGTGCGGACAGCCTGAGGGCTGGACAGGACGGGGGACTTTGGGTGGAGGCATGACGGGATCGAGACGGGGAATCTCAGGCAGACGGCCCGAGGGCTTGACAGGACCGGGTAGGGGAATCTCAGGCGGACGGCGGTGGGGGCAGGACGGGACCTGTGGCAGCCCCACTAGGTCAGAAGATGGCAGCTGAGCCTCTCTGGCGCTTGGCAGTGATGGGGCGAGACGCTGGCCACGCTTCCCTCTGGAGGAACGCCCAGAAGGTGGCTCCAGGACAGGAGAAGGATGGGGAGCCATTTGGAGGTCTCATTTGAGGCCAGAAAGCACTCGTCGATTTTCCGTCATTATGGGAAGGCTCACAAGACAAGGATTAGATAATATTGTCTTCTCCATTAGGGAGTACACAGTCTGCACCTAATTTCCACTGAGCCGGTAATGGACAAGTTAAATCTGTCGATTGTGGCAACAACCTCTTGAACCTCCTCCATGGTGGATTCAAATTCTGCTGGGTCCATCTTGGGTCAGTTTGTACTGTTGTGGGTTGGTGTTGGCAATGGGTAAGAGGAAAAGAGGACCTAAATGCAGACAGCTCTAGGAGGATGATGAGTGGGATGTTTATTTAACATTACCAACAGGCAAGCAAGCAGGTAGGCAGGCATATCAACAGGTTGTAGGCAATCATAATTGCAAACAGAACCAACATAGCACTGATGATGATGACGAACTGACAGTGAACAAAGGAAAAACTTAAATATCTTCAGGCAGGACAGTAAAACAAGACACAGGTGGAAACAATCAGGACAATCAGACAAGAAGCACAAATAAGAGACATATGAGGGAACCGACAAATTACAAAATAAAACAGGAACTACAGAACCTAAACCCAAAACCCAGACAGAACAGACATTTTCAGAATAAAACAAGAACTCGACATCACAAAGAACTCAAAACCATACAGAAACTCTACAAGACACAGAAAACACCCAACTCAACCTAAAACCATAACAGCACCTGGTTTACTGAGCTAGCAGCTCATCTGACTCTGTTATGGCTACCAGGGACAGTCCGCTGCCATTCTAGCCAGTTTGCAATTGGGTACATTATCGTCCTATATAATATCACAGATAATTTTACTGATGGGCTTACCTGAGCAGGTGAGATCCAGGATGGAGGAAGAGTTTCCTGATGTTACACACTCCCTCAGAGCAGATCCAGACTGAGCACAGTCAGACCTAATCCACCACACAAGTCTATATGAGGACTCCTTTCTCCATCCTACAGAAACAGCAGAGCCACAGTCCAGCTGTTTACAGAAAACAGCTGCTTCCTTCAAGGTCCAGACAGAGTCACCCACTGGTCTCCAGTCTCCCTGTTTCATCTCCAGTGTTCCTGCACAGCGACTGGCTCCTCCCACCAACCTGACATCATCAGGCTCTGAACAGAAACAAGAGAGTCGGCAGTAAAAGAATAAAGGGAGTTTCATTAGAACAGAAAGGAACCAAATCAAAGCTGCAGCTCCTCTTCTACCTGAGCAGGTGAGTCCAACAGCTTTGCCAGGTGAGCAGGTGTTTCTAGCTGAGCCTGAGCTTCTACAGTCCAGGAGAGCAGACTCATGGCCTCCACACTGGAACTCTTTGGTCCACATGGGAGCCTCCACTTCTCCATAGAGCGCCCCCTGGAGGACTGAAGGAGCCCCACAGCCAAGCTCCCTACAGACCACCTCTGCATCCTGCTGGTCAAAGTCAGCTTCACACACTGAGGACCACCGCTGGTTAGACTGGTTAGACTTCACCTCCAGTCTGCCTGAGCACAGACTAGTCCCATCCACCAGCCTGACAGAGTCTGCAGAGATAATAGAAGAAGAAGTAGAGAGAAAAGACACCAGACACTAAATAAAAACATGTCATGAAACAACAATTCAGTGATTCGAACTCGACTCAGCACAATTGCAACATAAGTTCATCACCAACACCAGAACACATCTTTATAACCCCACAGACTGCAGCAATTTTACCTCCACATTTACATTTAATACACTTTGTTGGGACTCAACAGATGAGTTCATTCATGTGGGTGATTTTAACTGAACTTTAATGTTTTCTGAACTTTAAGGACTGCAGACCCTTTTTCCCACAATCCTAAGACAGTGAATGCAGCCATTGACGTCTGTCTGATGTGTGACCCAGAAGTCACCAAATCAACAAAACAGGTCAGTGACCTCCGCCCTCCCTCTATTCTCTCTGTGCTCATCCTCTCGGCGGACGCCACACACCACACGCAAGGAAGATTTTCCCCAGTAATATTCGCCCAGAGGACCTCTGAAGAAGCAGACATGTATGTTTCATATATATATCTTGGTGCATTCAGCACCTGATTTACTGAGGCTGCAGCTCATCTGACACCTTCATGACTCCCAGAGAAGGTCTGCTTCAATTCTAGCCTATTTGTGTGTGTAAACCTGGGTACATTACCGTCATACATGTCACAGATAATGTCACTGATGGGCTTACCTGAGCAGGTGAGATCCAGGATATAGGATGAGTCCCCTGATGTTACACACTCCCTCAGAGCAGATCGAGACTGAACACAGTTAGACCAGATCCCCCACACAGGTCTGTATGAGGACTCCTTTATCCGTTTTACAGAAATAGCAGAGCCACAGTCCAGCTGTCTACAGACAACAGCTGCTTCCTTCAGGGTCCAGTCAGAGTAATAGTCACCCACTGGTCTCCATTCTCCCTTTTTCCACTTCAGTGTTCCTGCACAGCGACTGGCTCCTCCCACCAACCTGACATTATCAGGCTCTGAACAGAAACAAGAGAGTCATTAGTAAAAAATAATTAATTTAACTAAGTAAAGATTTTTAATTCAAACTTGATTGTTTGCTCTAGAAATCTCTTTGCTTTCTTTCTTTACCTTTTGAGTCGAGTGGTCCTGAGGAGAAAATCAGAAAATAAACATCAGTATAAAGCAGCGTTTTGATTGGAGCACAGCCGTGGACAGAACAAACACTTGTTGTTTTGTAAGAAATTGTCTAATAGCTCAGAAACATCTCAGTGAACTCACTCTGGAGTCATTTTATCGGATTTCTGTAGGTGAGATGAAAATTAGAATACACAGAACACAAGTCAACAGACTGCTTTATACAGAGTTAAAGGAAAAGGTCTGCATTTTAGGAAATATGCTTATTCTTCAGTTTATATATAGTGCAACAACACAAATTGAGTCTCTGTACACTTACAGATTAAAAGAATCACAATCGTCACAGTTAAAAATGTTTCTACAGCAACAATAAAAGAATTAAGGGAACTAGTTGTCAAGCATAAATCTACTGAATGTTTACTCAGCCAGTGAAACTACGAGGGACTACAGCACAGAGAAAAAATATGGCTTTTTAAGCCGATATTTGAAAATCTGCCTCCAGTTCCCACCATCTCCTGTCACCTGTATTAATATCAGTGAGTATAGTGACAATTGCTGAGGAGCAAAGCTGGAAATTTGGGGTTGAGGTTAATATTACAGTATAAAGTAATAGTGCATGAACTGTCAAGTTACGTGTATCTTATTAACAATATAAAATAGGACAGGGTGGCTGTGGCTTGGTGGCAGAACGGTTGCCTGCCAATCGGAAGGTCAGCGGTTCGATCTCCCAGCCATGCGTTGAAGTATCCTTGAGCAAGATACTGAACCCCAAAATGCTCCCAAAGCTGCGCCTTCGGTTTGTGAATGTTCTCATATGTAAGTCGCTTTGGATTAAAGCGTCTGCTAAATGACTAAATGTAAATGGGACGGAGGATATTGCACTGCCGTACTAGAAGTATAAATAAGTATCACAAATTAAATTGAAAACAGGGTGTATTGCACAGCATAGTTTAAGTACAGAGTATTCCCAAATGATGTCTAGTATTGCAGAGATGTTCATGATCGGTGTCCAGTTTAGTGACTTAGGGTCATATTGACTAACACTTAGAGGAAGGAGTTATAGAGTTTGATGGCCACTGGCAGGACTGACTTCCTGTGGCGCTCTATGGTGCATGTTGGGAGGATGAGTCTTCCGCTGAAGGTACTCCTTTGCTTGATCAGCACGTCATGGAGTGGTTGGGAGACACTGTCCAGGGTGGTATGTAGTTTGGCCAGCATCCTCCTCTCTGACACCACCTGACAGAGAGTCCAGCTCCACCCCAACAATGTCACTGGTCTTACGGATCAGTTTTTTGAGTCTGTTAGTGTCCACTACCCTCAACATGCTGCCCTAGCATACAGGATAGCACTGGCCACCACTGACTCATGAAACATCCTCAGCATTGTCCGGCAGATGTTGAAGGACCTCAGCCTACTCAGAAAATAGAGGCGGCTCTGGCCCTTCCTGTACAGAGCTTGAGTGTTCTTAGCCCAGTCCAGTTTATTGTCTATGTGTACTCCCAGATACTTGTAATCCTCAACGATATCCACGCTGACCCCCTGGATGTAAACCGGAGTCACTTGTGCCTTGGCCCTTCGTAGGTCTACAACCAGCTCCTTGGACTTTGTGGCATTGAGCTGCAGATGGTTCCGCTCGCACCATGAGACAAATTTACCCACCACAGCCCTGTACTCAGTCTCATCACCACCACTGATACATCCCACCACAGCAGAGTCATCAGAAGACTTCTGAAGGTGGCAGGACTCTGTGTGGTGGCTGAAGTCTGTGGTGTAGATGGTGAAGAGGAAGGGAGAGGACAGTCCCCTGAGGGGCCCCAGTGTTGCTGACCACAGTGTCCGACACACAGTACTGCAGACACACATACTGTGGTCTGCCAGTCAGGTAGTCAACAATCCAGGACACGAGGGGGACATCCACCTGCATCGTTGCCAGCTTCTCACGAAGCAGGGCTGCCTGGACGGTGTTGAAGGCACTGGATAAATCACAAAACATGATCCTCACCGTGCTTGCCAGCTTGTCCAGGTGGGTGTGAATGACGGCCCATGGTCAGAACAAGAAGGGGTCCGACCATGGGCCGCAGCTGTTCCAGCACCAGTCTCTCCAGGGTCTTCATTATGTGGGAGGTCAGTGCCACCGGTCTGTAGTCCTTGGAGCCACTGGGACACGACGTTTTCGGCACAGGAATGAGGCAAGATGTCTTCCACAGAACAGGGACCCTTTGAAGACTCAGGCTCAGGTTGAAGACATGTTGAAGAACTCCACATAGCTGGGGGGCACAGGCTTTTAGCACCCCAGGGCTAACTCCATCGGGGCCAGCATCCTTGTTTGAGTGGAGTTTCATCAGCTGTCCTCTCACCTGGTCAGTAGTCAGGCACACAGCAGAGCTTACAGGCGGGGGAGGGGGGTGGGCATCAATGTCAATGTGAAGAGGGCCATTAGCCTGAGAGCAGGACTCTCCCACGACGATGGGGGAGGGGGGAGCAGTTGACTCACAGGGTTCTGAGGGGGGGCAGCAGTTGAGTTAGAGGGGGGATGAGCGGGAGCCAGTGTGTTGAAACTGTTAAAGAACAGATTAAGGTCGTTGGCCCTGTCCAAGCTGCCTTCAGCTCCTCTGCTGCTGTCGGGCTGAAGCCAGCGCTGCTCTTCATGCTGCTCCAGACCTCTCTCATGTTGTTCTGCTGAAGTTTCCCCTCCAGCTTCCTCCTGTACTTCTCCTTGGCCTCTCTGATCTTCACTTTCAGGTCAGCCTGGATTGCCCTCACCTCCTCCCTATTACCATCTGTAAAGGCCCTCATCTTGGCATTCAGGATGTCTTTGATGTCCTTTGTTACCCAGGGTTTATTGTTAGGATAACAATGAACCATTTTAGTTGGGACATCGCAGTCCACACAAAAGTTAATGTAGTCAGTGATGCACTCAGTGAGCCCGTCGATGTCCTCTCCATGAGGCTCACAGAGTGCATCCCAGTTTGTCACCTCAAAACATTCCTGCAGTGTCTCATAGGCGTCCTCTGACCATCTCCTCACTGTCCTTGTGGTCACAGGCTGCCTTTTAACCAAAGGCATATAGCAGGATTTGAGGTGAACCAGGTTGTGGTCTGGTCTGGGGGGGGGGGAGCTGTATGCGTCCTTAACGTTAGCATAAAGCAGGTCCAATGTCCTCTCCTCTCTAGTAGGACAACTCACATACTGGGTGAAATCAGTCAGTGTTGTAGAAACACTGACATAGTTGAAGTCGCCCGACATTGAGTGCACTCGGGTGTTGAGTCTGGAGTTATGCTACGGCGGTGTGAATGGCGTTGCATGCTGATACAGAGTTAGCAAAGGGGGGGATGTAAACAGCCACAACAATGGCATGTGAGAATTTGTGTGGCAGATAATATGGTCGGAGTCCCACAGCTAACAGTTCAATATCCAGGATACAGATACTCTGCTTGATAGTAACGTGACCAGGGTCACACCATCTGTTGTTAACCAGCACAGCTGCCTTTCCGCTTACCGCTCCCGGTGTGATCCCTGTTGGCCCAAACCGTCTGAAAGCCGTCGATGGAAACGTTGTGATCCGGGATATCGTGGCGTAGCCATGGCTCTGAGAAGCACATCAAACTACACTCACAGAACTCCGTCTGACTAGCTCGTCGCTCTTATTCGCCAGTGATCTTACGTTGCCCATAACGAGAGAAGGCAGACATGGCTAAAATATCTTGTTCTTAAGTCTCTTTTGTCTGCACCCCGCTCTCTTCCCTCGCCGCTTCGTTCCACCTCTGCACCCTTGGTGTGTCCTACCCAAGATCTCAGTGGGGACATCGGTTGTCCTGGGTGCCATGCCGCTCGGCTTCAGCGTGATCAGCTGTTCCCTGATGTAAACAATGCGGCCAATGCTGGACGATGCTGCGGCGGTGGCTCCGGGAGAGGAAGCTCGGGATGATCAAGCGGACGCTGCTCGGGATGCTCAGGCGGACGCTGCTCGGGATGGCGTGGATCTGGACACGAGAGTTCGAGCGGCTGCGGCCGTTTTGGCCCAACTGAGAGTGCGTGGAGCGGTTGCGGGGACTCGGGAGCGCTGGGCAGCGGAGACTCAGGGTTTCGGCGATGACCATGCTTCCTTCGGGAGGGCTTGTGGAGTTGGGACTCCGGGACCAAATTAGACGGTGACGGTTCTGGAGGACTCGGCCTGGATGCGGACTGAGGCTGCGGGGAATCAGGCTTGAAGTCTCTCTTATTACGGGCAGGAAACCCGGCAAACTTGGAAAACAGACAAACAAACAGAAAACCAGGAGTACGACAAAAACCACGACGAGACCGAAAAAACGCAGACAGTAAGAACACAGGGAAGATAATCCGGGAGGGGAAAAAATTATCCAGCCACAGGACAGGGAATCACACAAACTAAAAACACTCAAGGGGAGGTGAAGACAACGAGGCACAGGTGCAGGACAAACACAATCAGGAAATCAGGGACACGAACTAAACTCAGACAGAGACAAAGAGGAACAGACACATACCAAAATCAAACAGGAAGTACTAAATGAAAACCCCAAAACCCAACTGAACAACCAATATTAAACTAAGACATGAACACACATAACCGAAACCTAAGACAGACCTCCTCAAAATAACAAAACTATACCAAACCCATGACAGTTCCATGGCGAAAAAAAGTAATAAAATACTTTCGGCCCCAGCCCGAAGGAGCAACGTGGGACCAATCTCCTGTGGACCCACCACATGCAGGAAAAACCGTAAGGGGTCGATGCAATGTGGATTGGGTGGCAGTCGAAAGTGGGGGCCTCAGCAACCCAATTCCCAGACACGGAATCTGGCTCTAGGGACAAGGAATGTCTAGAGCTAGACTAGAGCTAGTCAGGCTCACATCAATGCATAACTTGGGCTCTGGAACCCAATTCCTTGAGAGAGGCTGGACTCTCTACTACTCTGGAGTTACCCACGGTGAGAGGAGGCGGACTGCTGTGGGCTTGCTCATAGCGCCCCAGCTCAGCCACCATGTGTTGGAGTTCACCCCAGTGAATGAGAGGGTAATTTCCCTGCACCTCCCAGTTGGGTATAGATCTCTCACTGTTATATGTGCTTATGGGCCAAATGGCAGTGTAGAGTACCCAACCCTCTTGGCACACTGACCTTGTTGGAAAGTGCTCCAACTGGGGACTTCACCATTCTAGTGGGGGAATTCAACACTCATGAGGGCAGTAACAGTGACACTTGGAGGGGCGTGATTGGGAGGAACACCCCCCCCCCCGAACCCGAATGGTGTTCTGTTGTTGGACTTCTGTGCTAGTCACAGTTTGTCCATAACGAACACCATGTTCAAGCGTATTTCTTGGACACTTGGGTGAAGACAGGGGCGGAGCTGTCAACTGATCACCACCTGGTGGTGAGTTGGATCTAATAGCCGGGGAGGAAGTTGGACAGACTTGGCAGACCCAAACATACTGTGAGGGTCTGCTGGGAACGTTTGGCAGAGTCTCCGGTCAGAGAGATCTTCAACTCCCACCTCCCACAGAGCTTCAACCAGATCCCGAGGGAGGCTGGAGACATTGAGTCCAAGTGGACCATGTTCTCCGCCTCCATTGTCAACGCGGCCGCTCGGAGCTGTGGCTGTAAGGTCCCAAGTGCCTGTCCTGGTTGCAACCCCTGAACCCGGTGGTAGACTCCAGAAGTAAGGGATGCCATAAAGCTGAAGGAGTCCTATCAAGCCTGATTGGCTCATGGGACTCTCGAGCCAGTTGGTGTGTACCGGAAGGCCAAGCGAGCTTCAGCCCGGGTGGTTGCAGAGGCAAAAACCCGGGTCTGGGAAGAGTTTGGTGAGGCCAAGGACATGGACATCCTTGGACAGTGGAAGGAGTACTTCTAAGATCTCCTCAACTCCACCGACACATTTTCCACTGAGGAAGCAGAGGCCGAGGGCTCAGGTGTGGATCACACAAGCTGAGGTTACTGAGATAGTTGAGAAGCTCCTCGGTGGCATGGCACCTCTGAAACATTGTGTGGCGGTTGGGGACAGCCCCTCTAGACTGTGTGGCCAAACTTTAACTGAGCCTCAACATGCTTTTTGATCAGCAATGGAGTCTTGTGTGGTGAGCGTACATGGATGCCATGGCGGTTCAGTGCATTGCTTATAGTTTTCTTTGAAACAACAGTACCTGCTGCTGCAAGGTATTCCTGAAGTTCTGCCCGAGTGGTTTTTGGCTCTTGGAGAACTCTCCTGATTATTCTTTGGACTGCTCGGACAGGGATCTTACGTGGAGCACATGGTGGCCAGTTTATGGTGAACTGCTGCTCTTACCATTTCTGGATAATGGCCCCCACAGTGCTCACAGGAAAATTCACCATTCCGGAAATGGGCGGCTGTGGCTTGGTGGCAGAACGGTCGCCTGCCAATCGGAAGGTCGGCGGTTCGATCCCCCAGCCATGCGTCGAAGTATCCTTGAGCAAGATACTGAACCCCAAAATGCTCCCGAA
>WNGW01000180.1:0-27857 GCA_011952105.1 Coreoperca whiteheadi
TCCTCACCTACAAAGCTCTTAATGGTCATGCACAATTGTATCTCAAAGAGCTCATAGTACCTTATTATTCAGCTATCAATTTCCTCTCCTGTGGAATCAGATCCCAGTTTGGGATCTGGAGGCAAACACCATGTCTGTATTTAAGAATAGGCTTAAGACTTACCTCTTCAATAATGCTTGTAGTTAGGGCTGGCTCAGGGGAGTCCTGAACCGTCCGATAGCTTTGCTGCTATAGGTCTAGACTGTTGGGAGACTTCCCAGGATGCTCCCCTCTCCATCTGTGTGATTTCTCATCCCATGAATGCATGTTACTAATGCAATATCTTCTCTGTCCCATAGTTTTGTGTCTTTCTATTCTCTCTTACTGTCACTTTGAGCAGGTATTTCTTCCTCCGGAGATGCTGAGTCTGGATCTGTGATCGCGGGCCACCTGCTGGAACAGTGCTAATGTGTCTATGGTGGAAGAGAGGTGGTGTGGCTTGGATCCTTGCTCGATCAAAAAACGGAATAACGTCTTTAACCTGCTCATGAATTAACTTTATTGGGAAGTGCATACTTTAGCATGCAACAAACAAAATTAAGCCAGTCTCTTCTGACTTTTAACTTAAAACATTTTCACGTTAACCGTAGTATTTCTGAATCTGCATGCTCCATCATATAAAAACATTTAAATAATCAAAGTCACTCCTAAGTTTCTTGTAACTTGTAAATCTTTTAACTAGTGCTTCTGGATATTCATTCATCATATAAATAATTAACGCAATGTATCATTCTGAATTTCACAGCACTAAAGCAGCAAAGCAAAAATGTTGCTAACACCACATGTACAGTAGGCTGATTTTGTATACAGCTTTTTGAATTTTATAAGACTGCATCTGCGTCCTAATGTTCTCAGCGAAACAATAGAGCAGAGCCAGTGAAACAAAGGATATATCATATTAACAGAAGCTTTTCTAATCGCATGTCAGACAGTCTGTTCTTTCTAGGCTTGATCTCCAAACCATCCAAACTAAAAAGGTGCGCTAGATGGAGTTGGAGTGTTCAAGAAAAAGTGACCAATCACGGAAAGTCACAAGTTCTGGGGAATTTTGAGTTATTCACAGATACTGAAAGTGTAGTCTCCAAGCTTTCCAACGATGTGTAACAGATGTAAATCTGATAATATTTGGTGAAGTTGTGGCCATTTGAAGGTAGGCACTCAAAAAAGCTCAAAATGGAGGAAACGGCCTCTAAAGATTGTGCAGTTCTCACCTGCTTGGAGTGACAATAGGGCTCATTTACATCTCATTTAGATAAGCCATACCCCCTGTAAAGCTGCATGGTTGCATAGCAACGACAGACGCAACAGGAAAAATCAGACCGCATTCAATTCAAGAATGCTAACTGGCAGGTTTAAGTGGGCTAAGACATTCACACCTGTCAATTCAAGCAATTAAAGCATTATTCAAATTAATAGCAGATGCTAACATTATCATCTAAAAGCACATTAGAGTAATGGGGGTTTTTGGCAAGTGATATGAGGCTAACGATTACAATTAAAACGACAGTCCTGAGCTAGCTAATAACAATGGGTATGTATGGGAAGGTCTAAACATGGACTAAACATGAGATAACGTGTACACAAAATGACAAATTTTGATGTTTATGGAAACTCACCCCATAAGAAACAGAAAAGTATTCTTGCAGATCTCGTTGCCTCGAATGAAATAAGTTGTTCGGGCACACTTTCTCTTTGTCGGGGTCTTCTTTGTGGATGTAACCATCTCTAAATATCCAATAATTCGCATGTCCTGCCACTCTTTTCAGTCTTATTCTGCTGCTTTCGTTGTCGCTCAGATTGTTTTCACAATCAGTGAGTGCTTATTCGTAAGCATCCGGCTTGTCTAAGAAGTAATTCAAAACATTTTTGGTGTAATGGCCACGGTTCAGCTCGTCTGCGATATTCGTTGCGGCGTCCATCTTCATTGAATTTTCATATCAGCTAGAACCGGCCAGAGCACTGCATAATAAGTAGCCATGCTTTCCTTGGAGGGCGGGGCAATAACAAAGAAACAAAAGCCTGCTTATCCAGTATGGAAATACACACAGACACTAACACGCCTCTACTGCATGCTAGAATCTCAGAAAAACAAGCTGATTTCAACCTCAAAATGTACGCTACCAATACTGCTATCTCAAACACAGAGAGGCTTCTTCATGATCTCAACTAACAGATTCTGCAAAAAAGCGAAAATCACCGATTGTGAAAAAAAACGCTTCTTTCTCATTTAGCTCGAAAGTTGTGCTGCCGTGACGGGTCACAAATATTCTTGATGTTTGAGAACTGGTTCAGAGTCTCAAGCTCATATCCCCCTGACCTCAAGTAGTCCATGATTTCTTTTACTGCTGAGTAGCTCTCCTAGGGCTCTATCTCAAATCCAAAAAAGTCCATCCCATCACCAGGTATGGCTGACTTTGTGGGCACACTGGAAGTTTCTTCTGCTACTGGAGCAATTGTGCCACACTCAGCTACCAGAAGCTCCTTCACTTGCTGTCTCCTACCCTCATTTCATCAAAGTTTGAATTTTGGACTACTGACAGCTGCAAGAAGTGCATCTCTGTTGTCTTTGAAAAATATAATAATGTATTTATTAAAGTTGTGAATAATTAGTACTATTTATTTTGTCATTGTATCATTTGCAATGCGAGCTATTCACTGTAGACTTACATCAATCCTCATGTGGGATCAAGAACATATTTATGTTGTGATAGGTTATTATTTTGCCTTTAATTAGTTTTAATCGAATTATGCTGTGATAATGTGTTGAATATTTTGACTATTATTACTTTTGCTAAATTGTACTGACTACCTTAAAATATATTGCATTTTGCTCTGTTACCTCTTCATGATGGTGCAATGTAACAAGTCGTCAAAATAAATTAGCTAAAATAACTGATGTATAGGAACATACAGTACCTTTAGAATGAGAACTGGAAGGTCAGCTGTCATCCAAGAAAATGTGTCTTTGCCATCAGGACTTGAGCGTGGGTAATAAAGCACCATAAGAACAGTTATCCCCTTGTAAAAGCTCTTCACTCTCAGCTTGGTACACAAGCTATTCAGCTCATTCATGGGAATTTCTGTGATTCTGCTAATGGCCCCGTAAAAGGAATTCCACATTGTAGATGAGGGTACCAGGAGCTTTCTCTTACACTTGTTCTGATACAACAGTTTGCCTTTCTCCAAAGAGCTATGCATTTTGCTATACTACTCCTACACACAGCTTTGGTGTTTGTACAAGAAATTAAGTATTTCTCACTATCCTCTGTGGAAATTAGGTTGATTGTATGTGCTGCACACCTGTAGTGTGGGGGAAAAGTCAGCTGACCATCATCATTCTCAGCGGAGAGGGCTTCTGTGATATCTGTAAAAGTGACAACTTCTTCTTGCACCTCCCCCTCCTCATCAGACTGAGAAGTGACAGTCTGATATGTTTTGAATGCCTTGATGAAATTAGATGCATTGTCTATCACTGTTGCAACAACTTTCTAAGCATTCCATATGATGAGCGAATTTGTTCTAACTCTACAGCAATAACATGTGACAAAAGTGTGTCTACCTCTCAATCTCTTACATGCTATAGCAGCTGTCAAATTGTCTCTGTTGTTGTTAGGGTTAAGGTATTTTTAGGTTGGACCCAGAATACAAGGCTGGACACGACGTAGGTGGTAGGAGGACAAATAAGATTTATTGTAGTTGTTCCAGAGAGGTTGAGAGCTGGAACAGCTGGAAGCAAGACAGACAGGTAAGTGGAGGCAGAGAGTCCACACAAACTGGAGACAAAGGGGTGTCGGCTGACAGGCTGAAGTTCCAGAAGGAGTTGCAGGAGCCGGGAGGAACGAGGCAGGGAGGCAAGAGGTGGTAGGAGGATCCACGGAGCGAGACAGGCAGATGGATGAGGCAGACGGGAGGATTTCTGGATGTGGAGACAGGATACGATAAGTTGCTGCGAAAACACACTTGACAATACTCATATGTAGTTCAGGAGGGAATAGCCCGACGTAAGTACCACGAGAGAGATAGTACGACCTGGCGAAGACTGGAAGGTTGAACCGGTGTTTAAATACTGCAGGAGGTGGTGATGAACCGGGATGAGCTGCAGGTGTGCAGGTAGGCGGGGTGCAGGTGAGTGATTGCAGGTGTGAAGGAGAGAGAGACTGGTCTGCTCCGTGGATGGCTCCAGACGAACAAAACAAACAAGACAGACAAGAAACACAAGGCAGGGAAAAACACTAGGAAACATGAGGAAGTTAAGGGAAGATATTCCCAAACCCTGACAGTACCCCCCCTCAACGGCCACCTCTGGGCGGCCCACCGGGCTTGTCTGGGTGCGCAAGATAGAAGTCCGTGATGAGCTGGGGATCCACAATAAAAGAGCATGGGACCCAGGCTCACTCCTCCGGGCCGTACCCCTCCCAGTCGACCAAGAACTGTAACCCCCGGCGACGCACATCCATCAGGCGCCGAACCATATATACAGGACCCCCGTCAACCAGCCGGGTGGGAGGTGGGGCCCTGGCCGGAGGGCACAAAGGGCTAGAGAGGACCGGTTTTAGCTGGGAGACGTGGAAAGTGGGATGAACTCTCATCGTATTCGGGAGTTTTAGTCTGACTGCTGAGGGGTTGATGATTCTTTCGATGACGAAAGGTCCAATGAACCTGGGTGACAACTTACGGGAATCAGTTTTTAAGGGGATGTTCTTGGCGGACAGCCAGACTTTCTGTCCGGGCAGGTAAGTGGGTGCTGGGACCCGATGGCGGTCAGCAATACGCCGATTCTGGTCGGCCGTGCGGAGGAGAGCAGCCCGAGTGGCTCTTCACAACCTCCGACAGCGGCGGAGGTGGTGTTGCACGGAGGGTACTGCCAACTCCGTCTCCTGCGATGGGAACAAAGGAGGTTGATAGCCAAGGGACGCCTCGAATGGGGACTGACCTGTGGACGCACAAGTGAGGGAATTGTGGGCATATTCGATCCAGGCTAGGTGGGTATTCCAGGCGGCAGGATTCTCTGCGGTAATGCAGCGTAAGGCGGATTCCAGATCCTGGTTGGTACTCTCGAATTGGCCATTAGACTGCGGGTGAAAACCAGATGACAGGCTTACGGAGGCCCCGAGAGCGCGGCAGAATTCCTTCCACACCTGGGATATAAACTGGGGACCCCGATCCGACACGATATCCAGGGGGACACCATGCAGACAGAAGACGTGTAGGGTTAGCAGCTCAGCAGTTTCCACGGCCGAGGGCAACTTGGGAAGACCAACAAAGTGAGCAGCCTTGGAGAATCGATCAACAATGGTAAGGATGACTGTATTACCTTGAGACGGAGGCAGACCGGTAACGAAGTCGAAGGCGATGTGTGACCAGGGGCACCCGGGCACTGGAAGCGGATGGAGTAGACCAGCAGGGGCGCGGTGAGAGGCCTTGGCTCGGGCGTACGTAGTACAGGCTGCGACGAATGCTCGCGTGTCGGTCTCCATGGTGGGCCACCAGAAGTGGAGTCTGAGTAGAGATAGTGTCCGCCCCATACCCAGGTGGCAGGCGAAGCGACCGGTATGGGCCCATTGAAGTACCTGGGAGCGGGCTGAGTCAGGGACAAACAAGCGGTTAGGTGGACCGTTACCTGGATCTGGCTGATCCTGCTGAGCCTCCCTGATGGTCCTTTCGATCTCCCAGGTAATGCTAGCCACCATACTCCTGGCCGGAAGGATGGGTTCCAAGGCGGAAGCGGCTTCTTCCACGGTATGCAGTCGAGAGAGGGCGTCCGGCTTGGTCTTTTGAGATCCAGGACGGTAAGTGAGGGTGAAGTCGAATCTCCCAAAAAACAGAGCCCAACGTGCCTGGCGCGAATTAAGTCGCTTGGCAGACTGGATGTAGGCGAGATTCTTATGGTCTGTCCAGACGATAAAGGGTTGTTCCGAGCCCGCCAGCCAATGTCTCCATTGCTCCAGTGCTAACTTGACTGCCAACAACTCCCGGTTCCCTACGTCGTAGTTCCGTTCAGCTGAAGTAAGACGCCTGGGAAAAAAAAGCACAGGGATGGAGTTTATGGTCAGTGCTGGAACGTTGGGATAATACAGCCCCCACCCCCGTGTCCGAGGCGTCGACCTCGACCACGAACTGGTGTGAGGTGTCAGGCTGGGTCAGAATGGGGGCTGAGGTAAACAGGTCTTTCAGAGTGATGAAGGCTTCACGTGCCGCCGGAGACCAGGTAAAAGGGATGCTCGGAGAGGTAAGTTGGGTTAGGGGTGCTACCACCTTGCTGTAATCTCGGATGAACCGCCGATAAAAGTTTGCAAAACCCAAGAATCGCTGGAGCTGCTTCCGGGCCATTCGGCCACTGCCTTGATCTTCTCCGGGTCCGCCTTCACCTGCCCGCTCCCGATGATGTAGTCCAGAAACCCGGTGGTTTCGGCGTGAAACTGGCACTTTTTTGCCTTGACGTAGAGTTTGTTCTCGAGCAGCCTCTGGAGAACCTGGCGGACGTGAGAAACATGATCGGTTATGTTTTTGGAAAAGATGAGGATGTCATCTAGATATACGACTACGAAACGGTCTAAGAAGTCCCTGAGTACATTGTTGACCAAGGCCTGGAAAACCGCAGGGGCGTTCGGGAGTCCGAACGGCATGACCCGGTACTCGAAGTGACCCAGGGGCGTGTTGAAGGCTGTCTTCCACTCATCGCCCTTCCTGATCCGGACCAGGTGGTAAAGCATTCCGGAGGTCCAACTTGGAAAAAATGGTGGCTCCCTGAAGGGACTCGAAGGCCGAGTTAATGAGAGGCAGGGGATACTTGTTTTTTACAGTTATGTTGTTAAGGCCCCTATAGTCAATGCATGGTCGTAGGGTCTTGTCTTTCTTAGCCACAAAGAAAAAACCAGCCCCTACAGGTGAGGAAGAGGGACGGATTAATCCGGCCTCAAGGGAGTCTTTGATGTATTGTTCCATAGATTCCTTCTCAGGGCGTGACAGATTATACAACCTGCTGGTGGGCAGTGGAGCACCATGAAGAAGGTCAATCCCACAATCGTAGGGACGATGAGGCGGCAGAGATAGGGCTAGGTCCTTGCGGAAGACCTCCTCCAGGTCGTGATATTCTGTGGGAATGGAAGAAAGATTGGGGGGCAGTTTGACAGGCGGACTAGGAGTGGCTCCAGCTGGCGGGATAGCTGACTGAAGGCAGACTGAATGGCAATGTGAACTCCAACCAATGATTCTCCCAGACTCCCAATCAATGTGGGGATTATGCCTCTTGAGCCAGGACAGGCCCAGGACTAGAGGTGCGTTGGGGGACGAGAGAATGACTGAATGCATTCTCTATGGTTACCAGAAACAACTAGGGATAGAGGGATGGTCCCATGGGTTACCCTGGCTAGCAAACGTCCGTCAAGAGCATTGGTGATTAAGGGCATGGGAAGTGGTTCCAGGGGAAATTCATGCTGGGCTGCCACCTCCGGATCTAAGAAGTTGTCGTCGGCCTTAGAGTCGATGAGTGCCAAAAGGGGACAATTCTTAAGGTTATGCATCAGAGTAGCTTTGGTCAACATGCGGGGTTGAACAGAGGGTTGTCCCTCGGACCGGCTCACCAGTATCCCCACTTTTACTGGTGAACCTGGTCTTTTGGGCGCACAGGGCAAGATGTACGGAAGTGACCCGGTTGGCCGCAATAAAGGCACTCACCCGCCGTGATCCTGCGGAACCGTTTGGCCTGGGAGAGACGGGTCTGATTGACTTGCATGGGTTCCTTGGAATTACTGGGTACCTGAGTCTGGAAGCTGGGACTGGCGTGTCTGAAACTGCTCGTGGGTTGGGGGTGCCTCGGGCTGCCGGTGACCGGGAAGTGGCGTCGTCCTTTCCTTTCCCGCTGTATCTCGCGTAGACGTCCATCCACTTTAATGGCGAGCGAGACGAGAGCATCGAAGGTGGGTGGACTCTCTCGGGATGCCAGCTCGTCCTTCAGTTGCTCGGACAGGCTGTTTAAGAAAACCCCTCGGAGTGCGTTGTCGTTCCACCCGGAATCGGCTGCCAAGGTCCTAAATTCCACCGAGTAGTCCGCCACTGTTTGATTGCCCTGGGTTATATTCAATAGCCGGTTAGCTGCACTGCCCCCATGGTCGGGATGATCAAACACATTTCTTATCTCGCCAATAAACAGGTCGTAGGATAAGGTGACTAATGCTTGTTGTGTGTTTACCACCTCAGCCCATGCCAATGCTCTCCCTCTTAACAATCCCATGACATAATGGATTTTTGCCAGGTCAGAGGGGAATGTCAGGGGGCGCTGATGAAACACTAACGAGCATTGAAATAGGAATCCCCGGCATCTGTCCAAATCTCCGTAGAATGGTTCGGGGTCTGGAGCGCAAGATTCTAGGGACGGTGGCTGAGTAACAGGGGAGGTGGTCGGGGGAAGGGGGACAGACGGGTCCAGAGGATCCCGCACTGGCTGGAAGAGGGAGAGAACTTAATCTTTCCATTTGTCTAGTCAGACGGAGCATTTGGTGGTTCAAGACCTGGTTACCATCTATCAGTTCCCGAAGTAATTGTTCGTGTTGTCCTAGTAATTTTTCCTGTCTGGAAACCGTGTCACGGATGGTAACAGCGTCGGTATCCGAGCCTGCTGGGTCCATGTGTGGCCAGATCGTTCTGTTAGGGTTAAGGTATTTTTAGGTTGGACCCAGAATACAAGGCTGGACACGACGTAGGTGGTAGGAGAACAAATAAGATTTATTGTAGTTGTTCCAGAGAGGTTGAGAGCTGGAACGGCTGGAAGCAAGACAGACAGGTAAGTGGAGGCAGAGAGTCCACACAAACTGGAGACAAAGGGGTGTCGGCTGACAGGCTGAAGTTCCAGGAGGAGTTGCAGGAGCCGGGAGGAACGAGGCAGGCAGGCAAGAGGTGGTAGGAGGATGATACACTGATACGGCTTACGCTCATCAGCTGTGTCAGAGGTCAAACGCTACCTCGGGAAACAAATTTATTATGATTTCGAAACGTATGTCAATGATGCAGGAGTTCACGTGCCTTTTTTGGTATGTACAAAAACGCTAGATAGTAAAAGATGGACCTCTGAGGGTGCGGATTGTGCCAGAGAGTTTCTCTTGCATTTCAGACGACCTTTCCATAAAAATGCTGTGTTTATCGCACACAACACTAGAGGTTTTGACAGCTACCTCATTATCAATGCCATGATCGAGCAGGGTTTAAAACCAACTTTAATCATTCAGGGCTCAAAGATTTTGAGTTTTTCAGACACAGATTATAATCAAAGGTACATTGACTCTTTCTCGTTTCTTTCCGTACACTTAGCTGATCTGCCCAAAGCGATTGGTTTTGATGATAAAGTCAAAGGGTATTTTCCCCACAGCTTCAGCTCCATCACCAATCTGCACTACGCAGGGCCTTACCCATCGCCTCAGTTTTATGGTATCGAGCGCATGACGCTGAAAGACTTTTACAGTTGGTACAAGACGGTGTGCGGGGATACGTTTAATTTCATGAAAGAGGCTCGTCTCTATTGCCAAAACGATGTTGAAATTCTCGCACAGGGTTGCCGGATGTTCTGAAAAGAGTATATTGATGTGACAGGCGTAGACCCATTCAGCCAAGCCACAATCGCTTCCGCGTTTATGAAAGTGTTTGTCACCAACTTCCTACCTCGTCAATCCCTTGCGATACCCGACCCCGATGACTTCAGAGGTCAGTTCAAAACTTACTCAAACGCAAGCATCCAGTGGCTAGAATGAATGTCGTCTACCGAACACATCGAGATTAGACACCCTTTAAACAAGGGGGAAAAACAAGTGGGACGATATTTTGTGGACGGCTACGCCAAGATCGAAAGTGTTAAATACTCTAGGGAATTTCTGGGCTGTTTTTACCAGTGGTGTCTATCTTGTTTCCAACCTCATGACATCAGTCCACTAACGGGTCGCTCATTTGAAGAGTTGCACGTAAGCTGGGAGGAGAAATTACACACATTACAGAACGTACACAACGTCAAAGTGATCGTCATGAGGGAGCATGCGTGGACCGACATGGAAAAAATCTTGGCTTGAAGGACTTCCTCAAACGGTATAAAGCTCCTCAACCTCTATCACCCCGCAAAGCTTTGTACGGCGGTAGGACCAGCCCCATAAAGTTGAGACACAACACAGCGACTGATGAAACTGTAAATTATGTCAATGTGACATTCCCGTATCCCTACGTCAAGTAGCTTTCCTTACCCCCTCGGACAATCAAAAATAATCTACAAAGATTTCAAAGAACCCCAAAGCTACTTCGGGTTAATCAGGGCCGTCGTCTACCCTCTGCGAGAGTTGTACCTTCCCATCCTACCCTACAGAACCGTGGCAGGGAAGCTTGTGTTTACCCTCTGTCAAACATCCGCCAAGCTTAAGTTTCAGCAGGGTCCGTGTCAGCACACCGACGAGGCCAGAGCATTGACGGGAGTCTGGGTCACTCCTGAATTAACAAGGCCTTGGGTATCGGGTAGCACAGATCACGGAGGTATGGCAGTTTGATAGACAGACCGATTCCATTTTTGTCGACTACATGCATACCTTTCTAAAAGGCAAGCAAGAAGCGTCGGGTTTCCCGACCATGGCCGTAGATCAGCAAAGCAGAGAAAAGTACATCAGGAACTATTGAGCAAATCAGGGTATTTTGCTGGATGCTGCTAAAATTAAACTCAATCCTGCTAAAAGACAAGTATGTAAATTATGTCTCAACAGCTTTTGGGGAAAATTCGTGCAGAGAAGCAACTGGACCCAAACCAAACTAGTCAGCAAGCCAGAAGAGTTCTTTAAGGTTTTTGAAAAATATAATGTCAAGTATTTCTCGTTTCTCAACGATAAAGTGGTTTTGGTACAAGGGTCTTACGGCGATCGTTAGGTAGATAATGTCTTTATAGACGCTTTCACCACAGTGTACGGACGTCTAAAGTTGTACAGTTATTTGGAGCAGCTGCAAGACAGAGTGCTTTACTGTGATACATCTACGTCACAAAAGAGGGGGAGACGTGACTCGTGTTGGGAAATGACTTGGGTTATCTGACAGACAAGTTGGGGGGAGATAGCATAAAAGAATCTGCTGCTGCGGGTCCAAAAAGGTATGCTTACCAAACTCAGAACAACAAAGTCATGCTACGAGTAAAGGGTATCACACATGAATGTTGCCGGCAGGTTAACTTTAATAGCGTCAAAGAGTTGGTTGAGGGTTATGTGGAAAACCCTAATGAGGGAGGAATCATTGAAACTCCTCAGCATAATATTGTTTGAGATAAAGATGTTTTTTTTCTTAGAAATGCATCATTCCAGAAAAAGTTTCGAGTGGTGTACGACAAGAGACGTTTGTTGAGTCAAGGTCAAACATTGCCCTTTGGTTATTGAAGAAAAAATGTTGTCATCCTGAGAAATTTATTTTGACCCTATTTTCATGTCAGGTTGTGGAAATACTTATTTTGTAAAGTCTGTTTTGGAAAACTGTAATCATACAATGTATATACAGCCTGATAATATTGTCGCTTTTTTTCAACCCATGTACATTGAACTGTAGAAGAAGAATAAAAAGATAAATTTTTTCAAAGGGCTACCCGATTCTTTTTAAGATAAGAACCTGTTGAGTATTTTTACACATTACAGACATCACAAGAAAATGTAGTTTAGAATTAATCACTTAAGATATGTTGAAACACTGCATTTTTTAAATTTTGAAACTTAAGTGTAACCTGTGGAATTAGATACCAAACAGGTATCATGTAGCTTCAGTTTTATTGTTGACAGGTTATTTTTGCATAGTGTATGAGTTATTGTTGACGGGTTATTTTAGCATAGTGTATGAGTTACTGAGTCTTTCTGCTTGTGTTAAAGTTTTTTGCAGTCTTCAACACCAAAATGATAAAAGTCTGTAACAACGCATTTGATGTAGACAATGTTAAAACAAAAACTTTGAGAGTTATATAAAACCTAAGTGGGAAATTACATAATTTTTTTTGAATGAGAGACACTGATTCTATCAACCCTTCTCGGGCATTTTGTAAAACAACAGCGAGAATCACGTTTCTTTATATCCGTTTATTGATCAGAAATAACACAATCATCTTCTCAGCACGCATATGGTTGACTTCAACACAGAGGTTCCTAAGGTATGATAAATATCATAATGCAATCTTCTTCAAACATTCAAGGTATTCACAGACGTGTTGTTTTCACTACAATAATTTACAACGTCTACAAATAAAGCATACAAGGTAAACAGATGATATATTTTAAAGGATTTATTACTCATCTCAGTCATGATTTTACAAAAGGCTTCAAGTTAAATTTATCAAGACCAATGTGTTGTGCACAATTTCACTCCAAGGTACGTGTGCAGCATGGTTTCGAACAACTTCCAACATTTCTGCTAGTCTTGCAACATCTCCATCGCTCACTCTGTTCTTAATCACCCCATCCAAAACATCAATTAAGCGGTTAATACCTACACACACCTCTTAATAATCAACAAGTTTTCTATAATAATTACCCATTTAATTTTATCCCTTCCAATAGTCATATATCATCCATCTCCTGGATCTTGTTACCGATCAGCTTGTCCTGCAGCGTCTTGATTCTCTCTTCAATGCGTCTCGCCGCTTTGAGATTGTGAAGAAAGGCCTCGACCACTCTGTGAACCCTGTAGGTTGAGACGTTGATGTGGTGCGCCCGAAGAACCCGTTGAATGGTAGGAATTAAACACGTCGTCCACAGCCGCTTCGTCACCTCGTCGTAGTGTCGATGGAAGTAGAAGTCCGACAACACGAACAAACATTCTGACTCAAGTGATCGATTTGACACCCGTTGCAGATTTCTCTTCTGTATTATCACAGAACACAGCTCAGCAGCCGAACCACCACGGTTTTCACTGTGTCCAAGAAAAAGGCAGACAGACAGCCATCAGGTTCCACCGATCTCCGGGGAGAGCCGGGCGGTGAGGCTCTCGGCGGTGAGGATGCCGAAGAGGAAGAAGAGACCCAGTGTCTTTTCTCTGTGGTAGAGGCAGCAGAGGGAGAGATCTTGTTTTTCTCTGCATCTTGTTGTTGGAAGGGTTGGTTTTGTTTCAGATTTTGTTTGGAGTCCACTTTAAATGTGTTTCAAGAGGGGATTTTTTGACAACATGATGCACATTTTAAAAAGACAATGTAATAGACAGGACAAAAGTTTGTCTTATATGGAAGAGAGACTCAACTGTTTTCGCAAGTCAGGATGGTAATATTGACAGTCAAGACACACTTTATAGTTTATTTTTGTCTACTGAACATGCTGTTTGGAAATTTTTATTCATTCAACTAATACAGACTTTTCTTAAGAAAACATTCTTCTAAAGCTTTTGTTCATGGTAAACTAATGGTAACTAATTTAAGCAGAGAAAATTACTCATGACTGTTTTTGTGCACTGTCAGCAGGAGGTAATAGCCCGAGGGAGGGTCCAAGTCAGAATTGTGGCAACAGTATGTCACACAGACACAGCACAGCTGAGAGACATGACACGACAAGAGAAGAGAAGACTCTATTTAGCAGTTTTTTTATTTTAGTTTAACTTCATCTCGTTTTAGACTACTTATTTATATTTGTCTACTGAACATGCTGCTTCACTTATTGAGTGCTGGAAATAGTGTGTCACTTACCACTGCAGAGAAGAGAAACAGGACACGACAAGAGATGACAAGATTCATTTTTTTTGTGTGGTAAGTTTAGCAAAAGTTGCATTTTATACTTGTGTTAGACTATTTATATTTGTCTACTGAACATGCTGCTTCACTTTGAGACCACAAAAGTTTGTCTTATATGGAAGAGAGACACTTGTGTTTTGCAAGAGAGAGAGTGGTTGTTATAGTTCTACAGTGTCAGTCTGTTTGTTTCCCTGTGTTCCTGTCTGTTTTCCCCTACCTAGTGTGTCCGGTCATTTCCCTTTCTGTCTGTGTTTGTGCCTGGGAGCGTGGCTGCCTGCCGGCAGCGGAGGAGCAACACACCTGACATCAATCTACTCATCATCTCCAGTATATCTACCCTGGCTGCTCATCCACTCATCACCTGATTGTTGTTTACCCCAGTTTGGTAGCTACCCACGGCCAACATTTCCTAGTATCCAGTCTCGTATAAGTATATTACTAAATTATTCTTTCTCTCTGTCTCAGGATCATCCCTCATTTCACCGACCTCCTCCCGTCAGCTCTACTGGTTATTCCTGCACTCCCTCGGAATACTGCCACCATCTCGACTCCTCTGGATCCTTCTCTGTCCTGAACTCCCGGTCCTCAGCCTCTCCTTCACCGATGCCTTCTCTGACCCTTTCAATAAACACCCTTCCTTCACCCCAGTGTCTGATTCCTGCGTTTGGGTTCACAAACCCATCCACACAAACCTAACAATGGTAAGTTTGACATAGCCAGGTTTTAACTGTTTACAACTTTATTTTGCAGTTAAAGGGAGAGGTCACTAAATTACATTTTATTTTATACTTGTCTTAGACTATTTATTGTTTAGTCTTTTCATTTATTTAATACGTTTCATCAACTATTGAAAATGCTGTTTGGAAAATGTAATTTATTCAACTAACACAGAGTTGTTTTAAGGGCTTCTAAAGCTTTTGTTCATTCTAATCTAAAAGAAATGTAACAACATTAGTTTGCTTCAAAGTACTTCTAGTACAAAAGTGGGATTTTTAACACATTTTCAGTTTTAAAGACACTATTTCTGTGTATTATAGAAACGTCTCGGGGTTACTTGATTGTAACCCTGTTCCCTGATAAAGTGGAATGAGATGCTGCATGAAGTATGCATATAGGAACGTCTTTATGTGAACCGGCTATGAAAAGTGTGTTTAAACATGTCAGTGAAATTTACTCAGCGAAACTATAAGTCGATGAGCCCCAGCTGCCAGCCTTCAGGTTGTTTTGTTTGAAGACCGGTCCTGGGGCAACATCAGCACAGCAATGCGATGCAGTATCTCGTTCCGCTTTATCAGGGAACAGTTACAATCACGTAACGCTGAGCGTTCCCTTTCAAAAGCTTCACTCGATGCTGCATGAAGTATGCATATGGGAACGAAAATACCCACGCCGCCGTGCTGATGGTGTCCGGACCCCCTACGGCTGTGTAGGTGTGCACAAAAGCGCAGGAGGCCTCGGACAGTAGCTTGTGATGCTGACTCAAGGACATGGGAGCTCGGAGTCGAATAAGCATCTAAGCTAGAAAATCTAATGACTGTGTGCGGAGAGAACCAGCCAATGACACGCGCCTACTGCATGCTAGAATCTCCGAAAAACAAGTCGAATTTCAACCTCAAAATGTATGCTTTTAAATATACCAATAGTGCTATCTCAAACACGGAGAGGCTTCTTCGTGATCTCAACTAACAGATTCTGCAATAAAGCGAAAAATCACCGATTTTGGGGGGAAAAAACGCTTTTATGTTGTGCTGCCGACTTACGCTACTGGCTAGTGTGGTGGCCGTAAGCTCGGAGAGCACGCACTGCACACAATCCATGAAATCTTTCCTGCTCCGGTGTTACAAATCGCGGCGGACAGAAGGATTCGACAGTGACTGGATGTGCAGTCAAGGAAAGGACCTTGGGTAGGTAGTCAGGATGAGGATGCAAAATCACTTTCACCATACCAGGGGCAAAGTCTAAGCTGGATGGTGAAACGAACAGAGCCTGCATATCCCTAATTCTTCTTAAGGATGTTATTGCCATAACAAAGACCATCTTTAGAGTCAGATGTTTGTCAGACGCTGACTCTAGTGGTTCAAAGGGAGTCTCAACCAGACCCTCAAGGACAATAGCTAGGTCCCACAAAGGAAGTCTTGGTTCTTGCGGGAGGCCTCAACCACGAATGAAACAGGCCAGCAGAGGATGCCTCCCCAGAGGTACCCCAT
The DNA here is from genome assembly GCA_011952105.1 of Coreoperca whiteheadi. Classification (NCBI taxonomy): domain Eukaryota; kingdom Metazoa; phylum Chordata; class Actinopteri; order Centrarchiformes; family Sinipercidae; genus Coreoperca; species Coreoperca whiteheadi. The sequence goes on from WNGW01000180.1 coordinate 15,956, forward strand.
CCACCAGGGTGTAGCAAGCCGAGAGAGCGGCCACAAACTCTGAGAGTGGAGGGGCAAGTGCCTGCGAGCAACTTCGCCTGCAGAAAATCCAGAACTGAAGCAACGTGGCAGTTATCTGGATCAACCTGCTGCGTCACCCACCATCTGTCAAAGATGCCCCATTTCCCAGCATAACGTTTCCTGGTGGAGGGAGCTCTAGCAATTAATATGCGACCCTTCACGGAAACCAGGGACACAAGTCGGCAGCACAACTTTCGAGGAAAATGAGAAAGAAGCGGGTTTTTTTGTTGTTTTTTTTTTTTTTCAAAATCGGTGATTTTCGCTTTTTTGCAGAATCTGTTAGTTGAGATCACGAAGAAGCATCTCCGTGTTTGAGATAGCAGTATTGGTAGCGTACATTTTGAGGTTGAAATCAGCTTGTTTTTCTAAAATTCTAGCATGCAGTAGGGGCGTGTCATTGTCTGTGTGTATTTCCATACTGGATAAGCCGGCTTTTGTTTCTTTGTTATTGCCCCGCCCTCCAAGGGAAGCATGGCTACTTATTATGCACTGCTCTGGCCAGCTCTAGCTGATATCAAAATTCAATGAAGATGGACACCACAAAGAATATTGCAAACGTGCTGAATCGTGGCCATTACACCAAAAATGTTTTGAATTACTTCTTAGACAAGCCGGATGCTTACGAATAAGCACTCACTGATTCTGAAGACGATCTGATGACGAAGAAAGAGGCATATTAAGACTGAATAATATCCCTATCCCATACCTACCTATTGTTATTAGGTAGCTCAGGACTGTCGTTTTAATTGTAATCGTTAGCATCGTATCACTATCAAAAACCCCCATTACTATAATGGGCTTTTAGATGGTAATGTTAGCATCTGCTATTAATTTGAATAATGCTTCAATTGCTTGAATTGACTGGTGTGAATGACTTAGCCCACGTAAACCTGCCAGTTAGAATTCTTGAATTGAATGTGCCAGTGCTGGAGGAAGTGCTACAATACATTCTGTCTCATAACTCTCATATTAACATGGTTCCCACGGGTCCTTGAAAGTTTGTGAATCAGAAAAAAAGTAAGTGTGATGTTTTAACGAGCAGCCAATGTTGACAAATAGTAATCTGGGGCCGTCTGCGATCTTTGACATGCAAGGTATTTAAAGGAGTGTCTTGCAACATGTTATCTACAATACAGAAGTTCAAATAAAGTTTTGACAAAGGTTTTATAAAAAGATAACTCACATATTTCAGCCTCTAAATCATTTTTATAAAAGTCAAAAAAGATAAGTTACTGGTATTTACAATGCGCATTATCCCTTATTATTAATAGTATGCGGTCCATGGAGTCAACCGTGTCACCAAACAGTCCCTTGGGAGAAAGCGGGGAATCTAGGTGGAAAACTTTCTCCCTGTCCTTGATCCTGGAAAGATTGAGCCACAGATGCCGAAGAGACCAATCCGTGGCCCGGCGAAGCTCAGCAAAAGCTTCTCCCTCAATCGTCTCCCTCAGGCTTTTCCCACGAGAACTGAAGTAGTCCTACACGGCTTCGAGGGGAGGGTAGGTTTCTTTAGTCAAAGTCAAAATGCACTTTAAAGTACCTCAAAATACACTAAAGTTTAATTTCATGAAATTGCCGTACAACACCATTAAACATTATCACTCCTTTCATCCACTTCATCGAAAATATTAACTTTTCTAAAATTTGTTTGAAATTATTTAATTCAATGAATTAATTCGTTTTATTTTATTTGGGGGAGGGGGATAAAAGGGGCGGATTAAAAAGTGATGGGGGTTTCTTTATACTCTCTCTGGCGCTTACCAGTCAAAGTCTCAGGTAGATGACGTTGCATGACTCGCGTTTGCTTGAAAAAAAGCCATTTCTCTTTTTACAATCAATCAGTCAGTCTAATGGACGGATGGACTGTACTTGAATAGCGCCTTTCTAGTCATCCGACTACTCAAAGCGCCTTCCCACTACATATCACATTTACCCATACACACATATTCATACTCTGATGGCAGGAGCTAACTGCCCATCGGTACAAATTAAAGTAATCATTCACACACCGAAGGCACAGCTTCGGGAGCAATTTGGGGTTCAGTATCTTGCTAAAGTATACTTTGACATCTTGACAATCTTCCTGGGGGAAGCCAGGATCAAACCACTGACTTTCCGATTGGTAGACGACCCGCTCTTCGACCAAGACACAGCCGCTACATCAGTCTAGATGATACATTGCATTCTGTCATCAATGATGTAACGCAGTTGAAACATATATAGTGACCTGGATTTTAAACTATACTCTTAATTACTATTTTAGAAATGATAACACATTAAATTACTCCTTTACTAAAAAAGAAATCAAATTACAGTAATGTGTTACTAAGTAATGCGTTACTGGAACTGTGGTCCGATTACCTGACTCTGTTGTTCTACTGGGGGACTTTAACGCTCATGTGGGCAGCGATTGGGAGGAATGCCCCCCCCGACCTGAACCCAAGTGGTGTTTTGTTATTGGACTTCAGTGCTAGTCACAGTTTGTTCATAATGAACACCATGTTCAAGCATAAGGGTGTCCATCAGTGCACGTGGCACCAGGTCGATGACTTTGTGGTTGTTTCATCTAACTTCCAGCCGCATGTCTTGAACACTCGGGTGAAGAGAGGGGCGGAGCTGTCAACTGATCACCACCTGGTGGTGAGTTGGATCCAATGGCAGGGGAGGAAGTTGGACAGACTTGCAGACCCAAACGTACTGTGAGGGTCTGCTGGGAACGTTTGGCAGAGTCTCCGGTCAGAGAGATCTTCAACTCCCACCTCCGGCAGAGTTTCAACCAGATCCCGAAGGGAGGTTGGAGACATTGAGTCCGAGTGGACCATGTTCTCCACCTCTGCAACGTCGCGTGGCGGCTGGGGACAGTGCCTCTGGACTGGCAGACTGGGGTGGTGGTCCCTCTGTTTAAGAAGGGGATCCCCTTCTTAAACCGGAGGGTGTGTTCCAACTACAAGGGGAGCACACTCCTCAGCCTCCCCGGAGAAGTCTATGCCAGGGTACTGGAGAGGAGAATTCGGCTGATAGTCGAACCTCGGATTCAGGAGGAACAATGCGGTTTTCGTCCCGGTCATGGAACACTCGACCATTTCTATACCCTCGCCAGGTTGCTGGGTTCATGGGAGTTTGCCCAACCAGTCCACATGTGCTTTGTGGATCTGGAGAAGGCATTCGACTGTGTCCCTCGCGGTGACCTGTGGAGGGTGCTCTGGGAGTATGGGGTCCAGGGCCCACTGCTAAGGGCTGTCCAGTCCCTATATGACCAGAGCAGGAGTTTGGTTCGCATTGCCGGCAGTAAGTCAGATTTTTTCCTGGTGCGTGTTGGACTCCGGCAGGGCTGCCCTTTGTCACCGGTCCTATTCATTTTTTATATGGACAGGATTTCTAGGTGCAGTCGGGGTCGGAGGGAGTCGCAAGATTTTGTCTCTGCTTTTTGCAAATAATGCTGTCCTGTTGGTTTCATCAAATCAGGTCCTTCAGCGTGCATTGGGACGGCTTGCAGCCGAGTGTGAAGCGGCGGGGATGAGAATCAGCACCTCCATGTCCGAGGCCATGTTTCTCAGCTGGAAAAGGGTGGCTTGTCCCCTTCAGGTTGGTGAAGAGCTCCAAGATTCTGGATACAGGCGGCCGAAATGAGTTTCCTCCGTAGGGTGGCTGGGTGCTCCCTTAGAGATGGGGTGAGGAGCTCGGTCACTCGGGAGGCGCTCAGAGTAGAGCCGCTGCTCCTCCACATCGAGAGGCGTCAGCTGAGGTGGCTCGGACATCTGTTCCGGATGCCTCCTGGACGCCTCCCTGGGGAGGTTTTCCGGGCATGTCCAACCTGGAGGAGGCCCCGGGGAAGACCTAGGACACGCTGGAGGGACTATGTCTCTCGGCTGGCCTGGGAACGCCTCGGTATTCCCACGGAAGAGCTGGAAGAAGTGTCTGGGGATAGTGAAGTCTTGGTGTCTCAACTCAGACTGTTGCCCTGCGACCTGGCACTGGATAAGCGTTAGAAGATGGATGGATGGATGGAACTTCAGTGCTTTCACACTTCATATGACATTTATGGCAGGGTTCAGTACAAAGGAACTAACCATTCACACACCAAAGGCACAGTCCTCCGGAGCAATTTGAGATTCAGTATCTTACTCAAGGACACTTCAACATGTGGGCTGGGGAAAAGATTGAGGCACCGATCTTCAGATTGGTGGATGACCCGCTCTGCCACAAAGCCACAGCTGCCGGGGAATCTCAACTTTTAGGGGCGTTAGTATATTTACTAACATCACTTGCCTTTATGTAAAATAGGAGTGCAGTGGTGAGGTTATTGAACAAAAAATGCCTTTTGTTAAAGTCAGAGGTCATTTCAGCACTACAGTGAAATAGAAAGCTCATCTGTTCTCAGGAGCTGATGCTTGTTTTCACATTTCAGCACTTTCACCATCAGAATGCTATCCTTAGTTTGATTGCTTTCTAGTACAAGTCTAGACCACACTCTTTATAAGACTGTACTCTTTATACCTCTCTACTTTCCCAATACAATGGCCTAATTAACTCATTCAACTTTAAACTCCAATACATTGTTTGTAAAAATATATATACATTGTTTTTGGGTGCACTTCATAACTACTAACTAGCATGCACTAGGGTCCATCATAATAGCGCAAGACTGGGGCCCATCATAACTATCTTACTCCACTGATTCAGGCATAGCAATTTCAGATAAATTGTGTCTAATAAACACAATTCTGTCTATTCTTGCTGTAGCCATCCATGCGGGGCACCATGGGGGCGCACTCAACACATTACACGCTGGGAATGTTCATAATTGTCATGGGAGGTAATCTGGTCTATTTAACAAGGTAATGCAAACCATTGCTTGTCCACTGTGTGTTGGCATTTTATTGTTTCTCAATGGAGAGCGATTTAAAAAAAAACATTGCAGTGTTGAATCCTTTTTCTGTTTCATTGTTGTCCCAGGTAAAATATTCTCAGATGAACTGAAATGTATTGATAGTATATTTTTGCATGTAGGCAGGCGCATTCATGTATGCGCGTGCACGTGTACAGTAGCCTGTAGTCTGTACAGGGTTACCCCGAATGTTATGGTGTAATTTGAACAGTGAAGCAGACCACCCTGCCTGCTCCTGCCTGGCTCTTAAAACACCAGGGACTCATTCATGAAAAATGTATCTCTTCTCATGGACCATTTACCAGGGCTCTGAGGTCAAGCCCTCCACATTGTACAAACACAAAGTCCAAGCCCACGAGGGAGATAAGGAAGGAGGACAGAGAGAGCACAGGGAGGAGGGTAAGAGAGATATATGCATGCTAAGGTATTCTGAGGTGAGGCATTAAATCAGTCTTGCTCTGCTCTGAGAACATTATGCTTTCAGTTATTAATTTCCCCAAAGGAGCCAAACAGAATCAAGCTAAAAGGGTTTTTGCATTTGGGGACAGTCAGGTGGATGAATGTGAGATAAGTTAGCTCCTCCCACCGCTGTGGCTGTGTGGAGAAAAGATTCCATTGTTGAGAGGGGAATTAGAGATGGAACAATAGCACATCACAACAATCGCCAGGGTGCCTGCTTGATAGACCCTGTTTAGCCACAGGCCTACACACATGCTTCAGTGGCAATTACCTGCACTGCTATCCTTCTTGCAAACCCCCCCCCCCCCGCTACCATCACACACACACACAACGGTACAAAACATTCTCGTATCAAGCAGGAACTCTTTGTGACATCAGATGAACAAAGTTAGAAATATCAGCTAAGACAGAGATATCAACATGAAGTATTGCATAATGAGTTTTTTTACAGCATGCCTTAGTTGATGATGTATGTATGTTGCGAGGGGATGTCATTAATAATCTGTTTTATATCTCTGAGAAGATATTGTTTCTCTAATGAAAATCCTATATGCCTGAAAGTCAGGGTAAAAATCCTTGATGCCTATGTTATTTCTTAAAATACAGAGGTTTTACAGATCTCAGTTTCACATAAACTAAACTGTAAAATATCATTGAACCTTAAATGCTGGTTAAAACCTGGAGTTAAAATTTGAGTTATTATATTTTTGTGGAACTTGATTGTGAGATTTTCTCTTTTTTTAATCTAATGAATTCTAATGAAAAGGAATCTCAACTATCTGAACTCAGATTCTTTTCATTAGAAAGTTAAGACAATCACAAGAAAGCCTTTTCTGTGATTGACAATTTATAGTTCTGAGACCTCAGTTTAGGATATAGTCCGGACAAACCTTTTTCCAAACACTATGCTACCCAACACTGATGCCAGTCTGCCTAAGGCTGCCTGTGAATGAGAAATTTATGGGATTCAAATCCTGCCATGATTCAAAACTGAAAATAAAGATCTGGAAGGTTGAAACTAAGTGTTCGAAAACTCAAAATCTTACAAAAAGAAGTTTTGCAAGATCGAAAAAGATTTGCAAGCTTGCAAAATGTAAAAAATAAAAATAGCTCTGCAAACATTATGTTGTTTTTGAGATTTCAGGATACGCAAACAGAATGCACAGCTCTCTGGCCACAAGGCTTTTTAAAAAAAATAATTGTATTAAATCTTTCCGATACAAACAGTAAAAACACACAAATAGAGTAATTAATACAGAAACAACAAATAATAGACCTTTCCAGAAAGTGATGGCATAGGGACATTGCCAGAACAGATGTACCATTGTTTCTGAACATATTCCACAAAAAGGACAGTTAACTCATATGTCAAACTTAAACCTAAGGAGATAATGCTTTGCAGGATAATACCTATGTATGATTTTTGAAAGAGAGTTTTTGCAGCTCAAGACGGGACCGCCTTGTGGCCAGAGAGCCGTGCATCATTCATTGTTTTTAGGGGTAGTTACACTAAACATGTTGATTTAAGACTAAATACTCATTCCTGCACATCGTTACACTCTTTTGTGCATTATTTAGGCGATCTGCCACCTAAATGTTGTCCTTTATTTCTTTAAATACTAGGGGGTTAAAAGATAATGTAAAACGAAAGGATATTTGTATTTTCTGTAAGGAGCAAAGAGCTAATTGTTTTATTTTGCAAGAAACCCACTCTGCTGATGCTGACACAACATTTTAGAAATTGCAACGGGGAGACTATCTTTTTCAGCCTTGGAACGTCACACTCAGCAGGCGTTATGATCATATTAAATAGATTTCCCGGGAAAATTACTGACCACAAAAGGGACTCAACCGGCTATAGGTTAATGGTCACAACAGAATTAAACGCTACAAACGTACCAGGTTACGTATGTAACCATGGTTCCCTGATAGGGAACGAGACGCTGCGTCAGCTGACGCTATGGGGAACGCCTTCAGCGTCACTGCCTCTGAATCTCTGTATCAACTTAGACCAATCTTGATTGGGTTTAACGTCAACACGTGACGTACGCCGGCGGGACTGGAGGTACAAAGGGAGCTGGCTTCACTGTTGTCGTCAGCCTTCTGATCGACTAAAGCAAGCCGCTCACAGGCATGCCGGAAGTATGGCAGCGAGACGCAGCATCTCGTTCCTTATCAGAGAATCATGGTTACATACGTAACCTGGGACGTTCCGTTTCAAGGGAACTTCAACACTGCATCAGCTGACGCTATGGGGAACGCAGTACCAACTCTATGCTGAAGGGATGCCTGTCAGAGTGTGAAGCCAGCAGGGCACACTTCAGGACAAGAGAGCCACAGATCCTGGATTATTTAAGCGGTCTAGGCTGTAAAATCTCACAAAAGTGTGAGGCGAGGACCATCCTGCAGCATCGCATATATCGGAGAGGGGGGTTCCCGACCACCAAGCTCAGGAGGATGCCATACTCCGTGTGGAGTGGGCTCTTATCGACAGAGGTGAAGGCGCCTTGTCTGCAGAAATGATAGCCTCAACTATCCACCTGCTAATAGTGTGTTTGGTAGCCGGGCAGCCCTTAGGAGGGGGCCCGAAGCACACCAGCAATTGGTCCGAATTGCGCCACTGGGATATCCTCCGGACATAAATCTCCAGGGCTTTGACCGGACAAAGCGGTTGCAGCCTACCTTCCTGTTCCACTGACTCTGAAGGAGGATGGAACGTGGCTCGAACGGTACTGTGGTGAGTCCATCCAGCACCACTATCAGATCCCAAGGAGGGAGTCTGACTCAAGCCAGAGGCCTCATCCTCAAGGTGCAACGAAGGAAACTGGTGACAAAGCGGTCCTTCCCAAGCGTGCAGCCATCCACCATACTGTGGAATGCTGTGATCGCAGCCACATACACCTCGAGTGTAGCGGGGGAGAGTCCAGAAGAAACCCGGCCTGGAGAACTCCAGCACTTAAGCCATTGGGCAGTGAACTGGGTCATGGTGGCGCTCTCGGCACCCCCGGGAGCAGAGCAATCGGGGGAATTGCATACAGCCTCGGCCACGGCTGCACCATGGCATCCAGCCCTTGGGGCGCTGGATACACAAAGGAGAACCAGAGGGGGCAGTAAGCGTTGTCTGGGGACGCCAACAGGTCCACTTGCGCTATGCCGAATCTCCTCCATATCATCTGCACCGTCTCGGGGTGCAGTCTCCATTCCCCGGGCCTCGGCCCCTGCCTCAACAGGATGTTCGCTCCCACATTGAGGTACCTAGGTACGAAAAGTGCTCTGAGAGGGAGCAACTTCCCCTTGGACCACAAGAGGATCTGGCGTGCTAGTCTGCACAGAGGGCACGACCTCAGACCACCTTGTCAATTTATGTGGGAGACTACCGCTGTCGGCCTAGCTGCACCTTGAGTACCATTGTCAGGATTGACTCGACGTGTGCTGGGGAGACAGTTGTGCCCACAACGCGACTGAGTCCCACACTACTTCTAGGAACGTTAATCCTTTGTGTTGTGTGACCCCAATTTCCAAGACTCCTCAGAATCTCGGAACCGAAGCTTGTAACCTTGTCGGACAGTACGGAAAATCAGTGCGACACGCAGGGTCCAGCTCCTTGGAACTGGATCCTCACTGTGTGGGCTCCACATCCAGGGCGGAAGACGCTGCAGGCTCAGCGTGGCTTCCGGATCCCGAATGCGGGTAGACTGTTTCAACAAATAACAGTCCGTCGAGAGCAGAGCGTCTAATCTCTCCTCAGAAAGGGCACTTACCTTGCTCACACTCACCCCCTCAAGGCTGACAGAGCCTGCTCTCCATGCAGACAGCAGACACAAAGTGTGTGGCCTCTGAACACGGCCCCGTTCTGGTCAGAAGAAGCCGCGTTGCAGACTTTCGGTCCCAAAAACGGGTGGGTATTAGTGGGTAGGGGGTTAGGGTTAGGGTTAGGGCCGTGTCCTCCCGTTCTTTTTCTCATCGCCGGGCTGCCTTGGCAGCCACGGGACCCGCACCAAGCGGAGCGAGGTCCCGAGGAGACGCTCACGCTGCTCGTGGTCAACATCGAGGGCTGACAGAGCGAGCTCTCAACCCAAAACAGCCAACCAAAACACGTGAGTTGCCGGTGCAGGGAGAAAAGCACTGCCAGAACCGTTTCACACTCGTCATTTCCACAGAGACCCAGCGCGCTTGCTGAAGATCAGATGACTGACGACAACAGTGAAGCCGGCTTTTTTTTTACCGCCGGCGTTAAACCCAATCAACATTGGTCTAATTTGATACAGAGATTCAGAGGCGGTCACGCTGAAGGCGTTCCCCCTCATAGCGTCAGCTGATGCAGCGTTGAAGTTCCCTTGAAAGGGAACTGTAGGTTTCTTGAAGAGGAGCCAATGCACACGCGGCTTTTAAAAAGGGTGAAGAAATACGAACATGTTTCCCCAATTTTAGCCTCACTACAATGGCTACCAGTTCACCTTAGAATAAGGTATAACATTTTATTATTCGTTTTTATATCCTTACACAACCAGGCTCCACCATATCTCACAAATGTATTGCTCCCATATAATCCCAAAAGATCACTCTGTTCAGAAAACCAAAAATTACTCTTAGTGCCCAGGACAACCCGGGTTCACAAAGGCAATCGAGCCTTTACGGTAACTGGGCCGAGACTTTGGAATGAGTTACCTTTATCCATCAGGTCTGCCACATCCCTGCCAATTTTTAAGAAGTCAGTGAAAGCCTATTTAATGAAGGGGGCATATACTGTATAAACTACTTGTTTTTAAATGTTGCCTAGCAAATTGTGATTGTTTATGACTTGTCTATGTAAAGCACTTCAGTTGTTAAATGGTGCTATATAAATAAAGAAAACAAACAAACACACCTGCTAAATCTTAACGTGTCATGTAGAGTCTGGATCCATGATTGTGGGCCAGCTACTGCCTCCATGTTCCTGCTCGACATTTTTATTATCATTTTTATTTCTATCATTTTATTAGAATTATTTTATTAATATTGCTATTATTACATTTATATTATTTTAAATCTCTATGAGGAATTTGCCACAGTATGTTTTCTTTCCCCCTATCTCCCTGACCTCCCCCCTTTCTTTCAATCCATCGAGGCAGATGGCCTAGGTTCTGTTCAAGGTTTCTGCCCCTTAAAGGGACGTTTTTGCTTGCCTCTATCTCCAAGTTCTTGCTCATGGTGGGAATTGTTGGGTCCCTTAAATTATATTATAAAGAGTACAGTCTAAACCTGCTCTATAAGTGCAACGGGATAACCTCTGTTATGAATTGGCACTATATAAATAAAATTTAATCATTTGGACCTGTATATCAAGCAAGCAGATTTTTTTATCCAGTTCCTATGGGGAGATTTAAAACTGAAGAAAAAAAGACATTCAATTCAGTTCAATTCAATTTTATTTATATAGCCCAAAATCAAAACTAACAATTTTGCCTCAAAGGGCTTTACAATCTGTACAACATTCAACACCCCCTGTCCTTAGACCCTCGATTCGAGTAAGGAAAAACTACCCAAGTAACCCTGCATTCTGAGAGGGCAGTGTTCTAGTGAGATAATGAGGTACTATGAGCTCTTTAAGATACGATAGTGCCTGACTATTAAGAGGTTTGTAGGTAATGAGAAGGATTTTAAATTCTACTCTGGATTTTACAGGGAGCCAGTGCAGAGAGGTGTCATGTCGTGGGTCTTATGGGGTGTCTCTTGGGTGTGTTTATTCTGGTCTTATTTTGTATTTTTCCATGTAGTTCATGTTTTTTGCTTCTGTCTAGCATTTCCTGTTTTATTTTAGTAGATGTCTGTTTCCCTCGGTCTTGGCCTTCCTTACTTCCTGTCCCTGATTCCCTGATTGTCTGCACCTGTGCCTCGTTGTCTTCACCTCCCCTGAGAGTATTTAGTTCGTGTGTTTCCCTGTCCTTGTGTGGGATCATAGACTTGGATCAGTGACTTGTATGTATGTTTGCATGTTTGCATGTTGGTGCTTGCCTTCCCGATGTGTTTGTCCTCCCGTGGTTTCTCACCTACATTCCTCTCGTTGTGGATTTAGTCATACTCCTTGGTTTTCCTGTCTTCCTGCCTGTTATTTCGAGTTCGCCAGTCTACCTTCCGGTAAGCGACAATAAAGACTTCACTCCTCAGCTACTGTCTGCATCTGGGTCCTCCTTACCTCATCCAAACCGTAACAAGAGGCTAATATTGGGGAAATATGATCTCTTTTCCTAGTTCTTTTCAGTACACATGCGCAGCAATCTGGATCAAACGGGAGAATCTTAAGGGACTTTTTTGGGCAGCCTGGTAATAAGGTATTGCTTGTAATCCTGCCTAGAAGTAATAAATGCATGGACTAGTTTTTCTGCATCATTTTGAGACAGGATGTGCCTGATTTTTGCAATGTTATATAGGTAAAAGAAGGCAGTACTCGAAGTTTTTTCATGTGGGAGTTGAAGGATAAATCCTGATCAAAGAGAACTCAGAGTTCCCTTTCAA
>WNGW01000183.1:5371-20568 GCA_011952105.1 Coreoperca whiteheadi
GTTTGTCAGACTTTCAGGCCTCTCAGCTCTAGTAAAACACATTCATCTAGTTAAAACATTCTTACTAACATTTTAAATGATTAATCTTGATTATTTTCACTCTTATTTAACAAAGCAGCTTACATTTTTAAAATACCTCACATGTTCCTCTGTTCTCATCAGGATATTAGATGTAATCTTACTCTTCATTTCTCCCTTACTCCCAGTTTAAACAAAACAGGGGAACCAGGATCTCAACTCACTTAACAATTAATATAGGAAAATGTGTATGTGTATTAATAACAGATGCAACATGACATTTTCCTGGGTTACCAGTCTATTAGGCCTATTCATAAGGATGATAGATATCCTGTCATTCATATATGTGTTTAGTGACATTAAACAACGTTTAATTGCGCATGGGCATCCACACATGCAGAGCTGCACACAGGAGAATGGACTGCCCCTCCCTCCTCCCTTCCAGCCCAACCTGCTTTGTATTCACTACATGTTGATCCAAAATGCAGGCAGAAAGACATTGTTCCCTTTCAAGGGAACTTCAACGCTGCGTCAGCTGACGCTATGGGGAACGCCTTCAGCATGACCGCCTCTGATTCTCTGTAACAACTTAGACCCATCTTGAGTGGGTTTAACGTCAACACGTGACTCACGCCGGCGGAACTGGAGGTACAAAGGGGCCGGCTTCACTGTTGTCGTCAGTCTTCTGATCTTCAGCAAGCGCGCTGGGTCTCTGTGGCTGGGTCCCACCGGCAACTCACGTGTTTTGGTTGGCTGTTTTGTGTTGAGAGCTCGCTCTGTCAGCCCTCGAGGTTCCAGAGTGAGCATCTCCTCGGGAGCTCACTCCGCTTGATGCGGGTCCCACGGCTGCTGCAGCAGCCCGGCGGCGAGAAAATGAACCGGGGTACCGCAGCTCTCACATTGCAGGTTCAGAGGGCGGTCAGGCATGTACATGTCGATCCTCGGGGATTTACCACCGCTGCAGCGCTTTGGGTAACCGTGGCCGCCGCTCCAGGTCCCCCAGGCACCAGCCTCGAGTGGTTGGTTCCCCTGAGGGACTCTTCTGCCCGCTTGAGAAGCTTGACCCAGCGTGTCACACTGAGTTTGTGCACTGTCCGACAAGGTTAAAAGCTTCGGTTCTGGATGCTGACGATCCCTATGATTGTGAGTCAGATTCAGTCCGAGGACTGGTTCGTCACAATCAATCTGAAGGACACGTACTTCCACGTCTCTATCATTCCGGGACACCGGAAGTTCCTGCGGTTCGCTTTCGGGGGCAAAGCTTACCAATATCGGGTACTTCCCTTCGGCCTAGCACTCTCCCCTCGCACCTTCACGGAGTGTATGGACTCTGCCCTGGCTCTTCTCAGACTCCTGGGGATCCGCATCCTCAATTATTTGGATGACTGGTTGATTTTATCCCAGTCCCGTCTCACGCAGTAGGGCATTGAGATGTCGTACTTGCGCACTTGAGGTGCTTGAGGTTGAGGCTCAACACGAGCAAGAGCACGCTCACTCCAACACAAAAGATTAACGTTCCTAGGAGTAGTGTGGGACTCAGTCGAGTTGCAGGCACAATTGTCTCCCGCACGTGTCGAGTCAATCCTGACTATGGTACTCAGGGTGCAGCTAGATGTTGCAATGAAGCCAGCAGTGATAGAGTACCGCGTCTATATTCAACATGGCTGAGTGAAGTAGGGATAAACAAATAGCAAAGCCTGTTAGATTAATAATCACGTACAAAATAGAACTAAAGGAGGAGTAGAACACTTGTTAGCTGTGTGATTTGTATTGTGGTTTACTGCCATCAGTAGGCAAATTGTTTATTTTTAATAGGGGGGATGGCCCAACGAGTCCGTGGCAATTATTAAAAAGTGAAGCGTTACTACAAGACAAAGCACAGATCAGCTTCTGAGCAGGACAACAAGTGGGATAGATTTTGTTCATTTCGCTAACAAGGGGGGTGGCATCCCCCCTCATCCCCCCTCAAATTGCCTACTGACTGCCACCACTCAAAGGTGGGGTATGCATCCACTGTGGGTGCATGGAAAAAAATCTTGTGTTTGAACACAGCCCTGGCTCTGTAAATAAAAAACAGACAAAGTGGCTTGGAGAGAGCCACAAAACACTATTCCAGCCTTTCCACAGACTTTTAGCTAACTTTCTAGTTTGCCAAGATATGCTGTTGTTGTAATGTTAGCTATAGTATCAGGAGAGTTGTGAGTATCACACTCAACACTTAATAGAAGTTTATAATATTATGAAAAGAGGATTTTATACTTTACTGTAAATTTATAACAGCAACATACATTCCATCTTTCTGCATGAGGATTAGCAGCTAAACAATATAAATACTGCATTCACGTTTGCGCAGTCCACCATGAATGTACACTTGCACGTATTTGCCAACACAGTGTGACGTCATGTCACACTAACACAAAACGTTGAGCCAGTCTAATCTCTTTTACTGGACAATGCATTTTTGTTTTCCACTGGACGTTTCTGTATTGGCACCTCTGCTGTGTGGAGTGGCCTCATTTAAACAAATGAGTGGGCAGTTTTTTTAATACAGTACTGTTGTCAGTCCAAGCACTGCTTAAGCGGCTCTAAAAAGGGTACAGAGGTAGAAAAAAAGAAAGAAAGCAAGGGTAGAGATAAGAGGGGCAATAGGAGAGAGAAACAGTGATGGAGGCAGGGTTGCAGGGGAAGTGATGAAGATGATGGTGTGATGTGCAGAGCGAGGGAGGAGGGGCATCAGAGTCCTACAGACGCTGAGAGAAAGAAGAGGGGAGAAATTAAGAGAATGTGAAAGAGATAAATCACTTACCTGACTCAGATTTGTTCAGAAAGCTGCCAGAGCTGCAGCTATCTGCAGATCTCTGAAGATGGAGGTTGAGGACGGAGCAGAGCTCTGCTTTCCACATCTCCTCAACACCTCCTGCAGGAAGCCCACGACTCCTTGGTCCGAAGCTGTGCTCCTTCACATTGTGCTGTCCTCCATCTCTCTGCTCACTGTGGCTCTCAACCTGCTCGTCATCATCTCAGTCTCCAACTTCAGGCAAAGATTTAACTTCTCAGATTCTCTTACATTTTTCTGTAACCAACAAATTTGAACAGCTAATTTAGATTTCGAAGAATTGAGCTTTACTGAATACTGTTGCACCTGTGATAGTATAATTACATTTTGCTCTGTTGACTGTTTTTGCATAATAAATGTCAAATGTCTGACTTTGACACAAAAGACTGTCTCGTCTCTACACAATAATCAACATTGGTTTACATCCATTATGACCTCAACCAAGTAGTTTAAATTGTTTACCCTTAACCTTATGGTGACTCTAGATGTGGAAAATCAGAAAACATTCATAAGATTGTTTTTTTGTAATAGTTGTTTGGGTTGTTGTGTAATTTAGATATTATGACTTGTTGGGTTAATGATGCTTTTGTTTCCCCCCAGGCAGCTCCACACACCCACCAACATCCTCCTCCTCTCTCTGGCTGTCTCAGACTTTCTCGTGGGCCTCCTGCTGATGCCGGTAGAAATCCTCAAAACATCCTGCTGGTTTCTTGGTGACCTTATGTGTTCTCTGTATAACTATGTGTCCTTCAGCATTACCTCTGCTGCAGTCGGAGACATGGTGCTTATCTCAGTCGACCGCTATGTTGCTATTTGTGACCCTCTGCATTACCCCACAAGAATCACTGTGACAAGGGTCAAACTCTGTGTTTGTCTGTGTTGGTTCTGTTCTGTTCTCTACATTATTCTCCTTTTTAAGGATGACCTGGCACAACCAGACAGGCATGATTCCTGCTACGGAGAGTGTGTGGTTGACATTGAATATATCTCAGGAGCTGTTGACTTGTTCTGACCTTTATTGTTGTTCTGACTATTACAGTCATCATAGTTCTGTATATGAGAGTATTTGCTGTGGCTGTGTCTCAGGCTCGTGCCATGCGCTCTCACATTACAACTGTCACACTCCAGCTTTCAGTGACTCCAAAGACAAAGAAATCTGAGCTGAAAGCAGCCAGGACTCTTGGTATTGTTGTAGTCATGTTTCTGTTATGTTTCTGCCCATATTATGGTGTCAGCTTACTAAAAAATTCTTCTGTGTCCTTCATGGTCTATCTGTTCTATTTTAACTCTTGTCTAAACCCTGTGATCTATGCCTTGTTTTACACCTGGTTTAGAAAAGCAGTTAAACTTATTGTTACGCTTCAGATACTGAAGCCTGGCTCTTGTGAGGCCAACATACTGTAGAGAGGCTGTGGCGTGACTGAAATGAGATCTGCTCTACAAATGTTTTCACTGAATTCATATTCCAAAAGTGGAGGTGAAATTAATTTCCCCTCTCTCTGTACACTGTGTTTAGACAGTATATGAGAAACCTGTAAGTTGCTCAACTCAACACAGTTTTATGCAAGGATTACAATAACTGCAAATTTAGGACAGGTTATGACAAAATAATTTCAATAATTTCATTTAATTATAATTGTGCATTGTTGCTGATTTCTTCATTTTATAAGAAAGTGAATGTAAAATAATAATAAGATGAATGAAAACTCCAGAACCAATTCAAAGAGAGACCCCCAAAGAGAGACTTAAAGTGGGAAAATGGCTAGCAGAAAAAGGGGCAGTTTTCCTAATTGGTAGACACTGAAAACTAAATAATAGCATTGTAATTGCTATATTTTATCCCTATATTCCTCAAATGTGATAGGGGAGGTTGGTTGAGCATGTAGGAGGAGAAAATGGAACCACAATCATGTACAAAATGAATTTTGTCAAAAACCATGTGAGTTTTAGATCCACTTGACAATTATCAATTCTTTGAGTTGCGAACACATTTCATTTCGTATAAACATTATTTATACACACATCTCTAAACACAAATTACGGAATAGCAACCTTTTGGATATCACATTTTATGATTTATTCTATATGGCAAAATGCTCATTAACTGGCCCAGTTCAATCATTCAGAAATCTGAGTTGTCAGATCATAGATCAGGAATGCTCTTCATCCATAAAAAGGAATAAACAACTGATTAGTGAAGCGAGATATTGTTGGGACTCCTCGGGAAAAGCCAAGTGCAACATGTCAGCTCTTCAATATGCTTTAATATTGGGTTTATGCTGATACAGAGTCACATTAGATATATATACTGTGATGGTTACACTTATTTTAAACAGGTATTAAACAGAGGGCAGAACAGTTTGTGACTGGGTTGTTTGGGGTCTTTGATGATCCTTTTGGTTCTGTGTGTGAGCTCTGCACTTACTCATAGAGCTGAGGTTACATCCAGGTAACTAATATGTTTGCACTTTTTTTTTAACTGTCGACAAACAATGAAAGGGCCAGCACATGATAATCTGAATTTACAGATTAATGTCCAATAAAAATTAATAAATTAAACAAATTCTGATTTATTTTATCAAAAATGCCTCTCCAAAAAAGCCAAATAAACAATCACTAAGAAGTATTGTTTAGTGTTCCCATGCACACAGCGTGATGAACATGCAGGGAGCGGGAGGTACAGCAAAGATACAAGCATCGAGGAGATGCTGGCGGAGTACTTATCGCCGGAGTCAGCGTCATCCGTCAAGGCTTTCGATGTTGTCTAGTAAGCCTTGCCACACTACGCCCTCCTTAGTGGGCAAGGCTTACAGGGAGGCGGGTCAGGCGGGTGCACGCCTGCACACCTGGGCTGTCTTGCAGGCGTATCAGGCCGACCTGCTAAGGGACCTCTATGATGGCGGGGCCCTCACATACGAGGATGTGAGAGAGCTCCGCCGGGCGATAGATCTGTTGATCAGGGCAACTAAGGAGATGTCCCGGGTTATTGGTCGCTCCATGCTTTTGGTGGTGGTCACGGTACGCCACCATCCATCCATCCATCTTCTACCGCTTATCCAGGGCCGGGTCGCGGGGGCAGCAGTCTGAGCAGAGACACCCAGACTTCCCTCTCTCCAGACACTTACTTCAGCTCCTCCGGGGGAATACCGAGGCGTTCCCAGGCCAGCTGAGAGACATAGTCCCTCCAGCGTGTCCTAGGTGTTCCCCGGGGCCTCTTCCCAGTTGGACATGCCTGGGACATCTCCCCAGGTGAAGCGTACAGGAGGCATCTGGAACAGATTCCCGAGCCACCTCAGCTGACTCCTCTCGATGTGGAGGAGCAGCGGCTCTACTCTGGCGGCATACTTATCGCCAGAGGCTGCGTCATCCCTCAAGGCTTTTGATGTTGCCTAGTAACGGTACGCCACCTATGGCTAAATCTGTCGGGCATCAGGGACAAGGATAAAACCTTTCTCCTCGATGCCCCCATTTTCGCCCCTTGGCCACTTTGGTGAGGCCGTCGGCTCAGTAGTTGAGTTGTTTCAGCGGTTTATTCTCCATCAACAGAGGTCACAGGGCACAGCTGGGGGTGGGCCGCCCCCAGTCTATGTCTCACATCTCCTACATGCTGGCTCAGACAAGAGCGTGGTGCAGCATGCTCCTCCCCAGTGGTTAAGAGGCTTGTGAAAGCCAGATTGCATGACGTCCGTAAGGGAGAAGGCGGACCTGAGGGTTGTCCTTCTTGCCAAGCGTGCTTTGACAAAGAGGCCCTGACAGGTATGTTGGGCCTCTGAGCGTGTATCTGCTCCCCCACGGAGCCCTTGGGAACTCAGTCTTTTAAACCCGCCACGCCTATGGTGCTTTGGGGCAGGGCAAGTTTCAGGCAAACCCACGATTCGAGACCTGCATAGAGATGCAGTAGTCAGGCGGGGTTTGCTTCCTCTACAGAGCCCTGTAGACTTCTTACATTGGTTGTTTCCTGCCACACAAGTGCTTCAGGACACCATGGTTCCTACACTACGGTTTCAGGGTGTCAGCCTGGAGAGACTTGGTCCTTTACATCCAGGACTCTCTATGTATTTCAATACGTAACCTGAAACGTTTTATTATGGGACAAACAGGGCAAAATTATATATGTCTGTTGTCTAGTTAAAGTGCTCTTTTTCAGGGGTTATCTGTACTCTTAAAGATGGGTAGTAAGGGAAGAAGCTCCATTCCCTGTTAGATTTCCCGCAGAGAAAATGGACTCAGGTACGGACCGGGATCAGTTGAAGTGGCTTTATTGAGGCAAAGCGATACACGTGGCAGGAGGTAACCCGACGAGATGCGGTCGCAGGTAGTCGTGGAGGAAGTGGTGTGGTCAACCGGGGCGGGACAGCTGGCAAGGTCCTAAAACACGGAGACCCAGATTAGTGCTAGGCGAAGAAACTGGGTTATCAAAGTACTCACGTAGAGCGGCGCTGATCTAAGTTACCGTACGGTACACGGACGATCTGGCAGGGACTGGTTGTGGAGCAGAGTCTTAAATCCCCCAGGTGCCTGATTGTGTGATAGTGGCCAGCTGGGAAGACCAGAAGTTACTGAGGTCCCGCCCCTGTTCCAGCACCTACTACCTCAGCCCAGAGCCGGTTGGTGGAGGGAACCATCACATTCCCTAGATAAAAGTGTACAAGTGCAAGTTATTATGTATTTCCCCAAATTCCAGCAGTTATACGTTTCCTTTCTAGCAGATTGCACCATGTCAGTTTGTCTCACATAATACAAAAACTACATACACAGCATATTAATTTCAAAGATGATGGGTGCGCTGATGTTTTATAGGGCATGTATGCTACCACCTGCTTGGGTGGTGAATGAGATCTGTTTCAGGAATTACATCCATGTTACTACTTTATTTCTTTGTTTTTTAATAAATGAAAGGTTGCAATACCACCAGCACATGCCGATCTGGAGCATGGACTTACAACTAATGTCCAATGAATAAATCAGATTCTGTCTAAATGTCCTTTTTTTCTTTTATTCTGATGCACTACAAAAACTGCATACATTTGTTGGGGATGTTATGAAACTTCTATGACTGGCCATTCTTGCCAGTCCTCCACCCTGTGACACCAAAGTACATAACGTACCAGGTTACGTAGGTAACCATGGTTCCCTGATAGGGAACGAGATGCTGCGCCAGCTGACGCTATGGGGAACGCCCTCAACGTGACCGCCTTTGAATCTCTGTATCAATTAGTCCAATCTTGATTGGGTTGAAAGTCAACATGTGACGCATGCCGGCGGAACCGGAGGTTACAAAGGGAGCCGGCTTCACTGTTGTCATCAGCCTTCTGATCAACTGAAGCAAGGCGAGGACCATCCCACAGCATTGCATATATCGGAGAGGGGTGTTCCCGACCACCAAGCTCTGGAGGTTGCCATACTGCGTGTGGAGTGGGCTCTTATGCCAAAACGATAGCCTCAACCATCCACCTGAGACACCATCTCCTCATTTAAGAATGCTGCTATAGACCTAGACTGTCGGGGGACTTCCCATGATGCACCTCTCTCTCTTCACCTCTGTCCTCCTCTCCATCCGTATGCATTCTCATCCCATAAATGCATGTCACTAACTTGACTTCTTCCCTCTCCCGGAGTTTTGTGCTTTGTCGTCCGTCTCTTCTTTCTTAGTGTCACTTTCAGCAGGTATTTCAGTGTCCGGAGATGTATCTGGATCGGTGACTATGGCGACCTGCTGGGGCAGTGCTGCTGTGTCTATGGTGCAGCAGACGAGTGGCTCGGGTCCTGCTCGTTGGGCTCCACCTGGAGCTGCTTGATTGTCCGTCTGGACCCATCATCTTCCCTTATGTTTTACCACCTAAACATTTCTAACATAATAATATATATATATACAACAATTTTGCCATCATGGCTGTATATGTTATAGTTTTGATGCTATAAATCTATTCTGTACTTACGACATCTATTGCATGTTTGTCCGTCCTGGGAGAGGGATCCCTCCTCTGTTGCTCTTCCTGAGGTTTCTATCATTTTTTCACCTCTTAAAAGGGGTTTTTTTTGGGTAGTTTTTCCTTAATCGAATCGAGGGTCTAAGGACAGAGGGTGTCGTATGTTACAGATTGTGAAGCCCTTTGAGGCAAATGTGATTTGTGATACTGGGCTATATAAATAAAATTGAATTGAATTGAATTGAATTGGTAATAGTGTGTTTCGTAGCTGGGCAGCCCATACTAGGGAGCCCAAAGCACACCAGCAATTGGTCCAAATTGCGCCACTGGGTTGTCCCCCTGACATAAATCTCCAGGGCTTTGACCGGACAAAGCAGATCCAGCCTACGTTCCTGTTCCGCCTGCAGGACGGAACGCCTGCAGGACTACCGGCCAGGCCACCTCAGTGGTTACTTTAGGTACATAACCCGGCCTTAGATGCAGGATGGCTCTAACTGACCCTGAAATTATCTCCAGGTTAGCAGGCGCAGATCTCAAACTCTCTTGAGAGAAGTCATGGCCAGCAGGAATGCCATTTTTAAGGCCAGACACCTGTCTGATGCATCATCCCGTGGCTCAAACGGTGCTGTGGTCAGTCCATCCAGCACCACTATCAGATCCCACGGAGGGAGTCTGACTCGAGCCGGAAGCCTCATCCTCAAGGTGCCATGAAGGAAACTGTTAACAAAGTGGTGCTTCCCAAGATGGTCTCAACTACCTCGGTAGGGAGACCAGCAGCTCAGAGGTGGTCCCCCTCAGGAGCCAGATCCACAGCTTCAACCTCCCCGGCTAGGGATGAAATATTTCGCCTTGGCCCTGCGACAGAAGGTCCCTCCTGATGGGACTCTCCATCACCGTCCAGGAGGGCTACCAGGCCCGGAAACCAGATTCTGGGGGGCCAGAACGGGGCCACAAGCAGCAGATGGGAACCTGTCCGGCGAATCTCTAGAACCCCCGGGGCCTTTGGCCATGGCTGCACCATGGCATCCAGCCCAAGGGGTGCTGGATCTACAAGGGAGAACCAGAGGGGGCAGTAAGCTTTGTCTGTGGACACAAACAGGAGAAATTGTGCTCTGCCGAATCTCGTCCATATAATTTGCACCGTCTGGGGGTGCAGTCTCCATTCCCCGGGCCTCGGCCCCTGCCTCGACAGGATGTCCGCTCCCACATTGAGGTACCCAGGTTTGAAGAGTGCTCTGAGAGAGAGCAACTTCCCCTGGGACCACAAGAGGATCTGGCGCGCCAGTCTGCACAGAGGGCACGACCTCGGACCACCTTGTCAATTTATGTTTTCGGGGCTTGGCTGGTGGCAGAGTGGTCGTCCACCAATCGCCAAGTACCCTTGAGCAAGATATTGAACCCCAAAAATTGCTCCCGAAGCTGTGCCTTTGGTCTGTAAATGTGTAAGTCGCTTTGGATAAAAGTGTCTGCTAAATGACTAAAATGTAAAAAATGTAAAATGTTATGTAGGAGACCACCGCTGTGTTGTCAGCGTGGACAATCACATGGTGGCCCCTGAGGTCTGGAAGAAAGTGACGTAAGGCCAACAAGACCGCTCACATTTCCAAGCAATTTATGCACCACGGTGCGGGGTCAACCACAGACCTCGGGCTGTGCTGACTTCCAAGACCACGCCCCATCCGGTGCTGGAGGCGCCCGGCGAGCGTGTGCGACAGTGATACGCCATTCCCAGCACTGGGCCCTGGGTCAGGAACACCTGCTGTCTCCACCTGTCTACGGCACACATTCACCTGCGTTTAACCTTGATCTGGCGAAAAAGGATTGCCCCTCGGGGAAAATCCGGTGTCCCTGAGCCACCACTGCAGGGGCCTCATGTGCAGCAATCCAAGCGGAATCACGATGGATGCAGCAGCCATGAGGCCTAACAGTCTCTGAAACTGTAGTGCAATGAGATGATGGCCTAGCTGGACCCTGAGCACCATGGTCAGGATCGACTCAACACGTATGGGGGATGGTTGTGCCTGCAACGCGACTGAGTCCCACACTACTCCTAGGAATGTGATCCTTTGCGTTGGAGTGAGCTTGCTCTTGCTCGCACTGACCCTCAACCCTAATGGTATGGTTGCAAAGCTGAAACTTAAAGGAATTGACGGAAGGGCACCACCAGGAGTGGAGCCTGCGGCTTAATTTGACTCAACACGGGAAACCTCACCCGGCCCTGACACGGAAAGGATTGACAGATTGATAGCTCATGTGTGCAAGTACGACATCTCGATGCCGTGGTGCAGTGAGACGGGACTGGGATAAAATCAACCAGTAGTCTATATAATTGAGGATTCGGACTCCCTGGAGTCTGAGAAGAGCCAGGGCAGAGTCTATTCACTCCATGACGGTGCAAGGGGAGAGTGCTAGGCCGAAGGGAAGCACCCGATATTGGTAAGCTTTGCCCCCGAAAGCGAACCACAGGAACTTCCGGTGTCCCGGAATGATAGAGACGTGGAAGTACGCATCCTTTAGATCGATTGTGATGAACCAGTCCTCAGACTGAATCTGACTCACCCGAACGGTTCAGGTGACCAAGATCTAAAATGGGACGCAAAACCACCTTCTCTCTTCGGGACTATGAAGTACCGGCTATAGAACCCGGTATGCATCTCTGAGGTGGGGATTTGTTCTATGGTCCCATTATACAAGAGAGAATGTTTTCTCGCTCCATCACCTTTGCTTGCACTCGGTCGTTTCCAAGATCCCTCGGAATCTCCTCATGCTGCAGTGACTGGGCTGACGGGCCACCCACCCTCACCGCCTTCCCTGTTCAGGACATCCATCTCCTCGGAACTAGATCCTCTCTGCGCGGGCTCCACAGAAGATGTCGCGGACTCAGTGCGGGCTTCCGGATCCTGAATGCGGGTAGACTGTTTCATCAAAAAACAAACAGTCAGTCGAGAGCAGAGCGTCTTATCTCTCCTCAGAGAGGGCACTTACCTTGCTCACAGTCACCCCCTCAGGCCTGACAGAGCCTGCTCTCGGTTGCTGAAGATCAGAAGACTGACAACAACAGTGAAGCCAGCTCCCTTTGTAACCTCCGGTTCCGCCAGCGTGCAGGAGCCTGAGCTGGTGCGTGAGGTTGAGAGATACCTACTAGAGATAGTCGGGCTCGCCTCCACGCACAGCTTGGGCTCTGGAACCAAACCCAACAAGAGGCTGGACTCTCTACTACTCTGGAGTTGCCCGCGGCGGGCTGGTGTGGGCTTGCTTATAGCCCCCAAGCTCAGCTGCCATGTGTTGGAGTTCACCCCGGTGAACGAGAGTGTCGTTTCCCTGCGCCTTCGGGTTGGGGATAGGTCTCTCACTGTTATTTGTGCTTACTGGCCGAATGGCAGTGTAGAGTACCCGACCTTCTTGGCATCTCTGGGAGGGGTGCTGGAAAGTGCTCTGACCGGGGACTCCGTTGTTCTACTGGGGGACTTCAACGCTCACGTGGGCAGCGACAGTGATACCTGGAGGGGCGTTATTCGGAGGAACGGCCCCCCCTCTCTTCACCCGAGTAGTGTTCTGTTATTGGACTTCTGTGCTAGTCATGGTTTGTCCATAACGAACACCATGTTCAGGCATAAGGGTGTCCATCAGTGCACGTAGCACCAGGACACTCTAGGTCGGAGGTCGATGATCGACTTTGTGGTTGTTTCATCTGACCTCCGGCCGTATGTCTTGGACACTCGGGTGAAGAGAGGGGCGGAGCTGTCAACTGATCACCACCTGGTGGTGAGTTGGATCCGATGGCGGGGGAGGAAGTTGGACAGACTTGGCAGACCCAAACGTACTGTGAGGGTCTGCTGGGAACGTTTGGCAGAGTCTCCAGTCAGAGAGATCTTCAACTCCCACCTCCGGCAGAGCTTCAACCAGATCCCGAGGGAGGCTGGAGACATTGAGTCCGAGTAGACCGTGTTCTCCACCTCTATTGTCGACGCGGCTGCTCGGAGCTGTGGCTGCAGGGTCTCCGGTGCCTGTCGTGGCGGCAATCCCCGAACCCGGTGGTGGACCCCGAAAGTAAGGGATGCCGTCAAGCTGAAAAAGGAGTCCTATCGAGCCTGGTTGGCTCAGGGGACTCCGGAGGCAGCTGATGGGTACCGGAGGGCCAAGTGAGCTTCAGCCCGGGTGGTTGCAGAGGCAAAAACCTGGGTCTGTGAGGAGTTCGTTGAGGCCATGGAGAAGGACTATTGGTTGGCCTCGAAGAAATTCTGGCAAACCGTCCTGCGCCTCAGGAGGGGGAAGCAGTGCCCTGCGCACACTGTTGAATCATGAAATATTTCACAAGTGCTTCCCAAAACTTCTCTCAGTTGCTGAACGGCGCATAAAGAGTGATTTTCATTGGTCACTGCCAAAATTATCCACTTATCTGATTACACTGGTCTTCTATCATTTATCAATTATTGATCGCTGTACAACATTCATGGCTGCATTTATCCATTCTGTTGGGTGTAGTTATTAGTCGTTTGTGTTTATTTGTTACTGTGTTGTTAGTTGTGTTTGTAATAAATGTTTCACGTATACAGATCGTTGGCTTTGTTTTCTGTAACATGCATTCAGTGCCTTTATGTTTCTGTTCCTTGTTTTACATATTGCCACCTCATTTCAGGTTAATTTCCTTATAAAGCTAATTTGTAAATTATCTCTTGACTGATCAAGAGAAACAGTTTAGTGTAAAACTGAGCAAATTTTTAAGAACACATTAAATGGTGGCGATGTTAATTAAATTGCTACTGCTTCGTATTCACTACATGTTGGTACAAAATGCAGGCAGAAAGACGAAGATGTCCTACAAGGCCGTCTCATCAGTGATCAGGCCAATGACAGTCGAGTTGTCAGCAAAATTGATGATGGTTTTAAAGCTGTGGGTGGCAACGGAGCCATGTGTGAACAAGGAGTACAGGAGAGGGCTTATCATGCATTCCTGAGGGGGGCCGGTCATGGAGTTCAGGCTCCACAGGGCAGTGTTTAGTCCCAGAAACACATAACTTAAGTGATTATGAAATTACAGGTGGAGGAGAGCTAGGGTGACTGGGGGTACTGCAGGCTGTAGGGGTATCACATGGAAATCTGGCTTCGGCCAGTCTCTAAAAAAGGCTCAGTGTCTGCCTCAGACACGATGTTGCAATGAAGCCAGCGGTGATAGAGTACCACGTCTATACTAAACGTGGCTGAGCGAAATAGGGATAAACAAATAGCAAAGGCTGTTAGATTGGTAATCTCAGTACAAAGCAGAATTAAAGGAGGAGTAGAAAACTTCTTAGCTTTGTGATTTGTATTGTTGTTTACTGCCACCAGTAGGCGATGTGTTAATTTTTAATAGGGGGGATGGCCCAACGAGTCCGTGGGATTATTAAAAGAGGCAATGTGAAGAGCCACTACAAGACAACGCACAGATTATCTTCTGAGCAGGATAACAAAGGGGACAGATTTTGTTAATTTTGCTAACAAGGGGGATGGCATCCCCCCTCATCCCTGTAAATAAAAAACAGACAAAGTGGCTTGGAGAGAGCCACAAAACACTATTCCAGTCTTTCCACAGACATTCAGCTAACTTTCTAGTTTGCAAAGATATGCTGTTGTTGCGATGTTAGCTATAGTGGCAGGAGAGTTGTGAGTATCACACTCAGCACTTCATAGCAGTTTATAATATTATGAAATGGGGATTTTATAATTACTGTAAAGTTATCACAGCAACAATCATTCCATCTTTCTGGATGAGGATTACCAGATAAATAATATGAATACTGTCTTCATGTTAGTGCACTCCACCGTGAATGTGCGCTTGCACGTATTTGCCAACACAGTGTGAGGTCGTGTTGCGCTGCCACAAAACATTGAGCCAGTCTAATCTCTTTTGCTGGACATGCTATGATTTTTTTCCCTTGGACGTTTCTGCGTTGGCACCTCTGCCTCTGGAGTGGCCTCAATGAAATTAATGAGTGGGCAGCTTTTTTAATGCAGTACTGTTGTCTGTCCAAACACTGCTTAAGTGACCCTAAAACATGTAGAGAGTTAGGAGAAAGGAAAGAAAGCAAGGGTAGAAGTAAGAGGGGGGATAAGAGAGAGAGACAGTGAGGGAGGCAGGGTTGCAGGGAAAGTGATGAAGATGACGATGTCATGTGCAGAGCGAGGGAGGAGGGGCATCAGAGTCCAACACTGAGAGAAAGAAGAGGGGAGGAATTAAGAGAATGTAATCAGTTACATGACACAGATCACAGTTCAGAAAGCTGCCAGAGCTGCAGCTATCTGCAGATCTCTGAAGATGGAGGTTGAGGACGGAGCAGAGCTCTGCTTTCCACATCTCCTCAACACCTCCTGCAGGAAGCCCACGACTCCTTGGTCCGAAGCTGTGCTCCTTCACATTGTGCTGTCCTCCATCT
>WNGW01000184.1:0-17522 GCA_011952105.1 Coreoperca whiteheadi
GAGAGGACATGAAGTTAATTGGTGTGAGTGAAGAGGATGCAGAGGACAGGGTTTGATGGAGGCGCATGATTCGCTGTGGCGACCCCTGAAAGGGAACAGCCCAAAGGAAAAGAAGACTTACATGTGAGGAAGACAATGGAAGCAATTATAACAACACAAGGTAACAAAAAGCATAAGTGCACCAGAAACTAGTCTGTTAGAGCCCAGCACAGGATACAGAGCTGAAGAGAGGAAGGGGTTAATGAGCAGAGGTAGAAAGGAAGAAGAAGTCAGTGATGGTCAGTTAGGTGTTGATGGAAGAGATGCGTCTGCAGGAGCTTTTTAAAGGCAGCTACAGAATCTGCTGATCTTGTAGGAGCAGGCAGATCATTCCACCAATGTGGACCAGATCCAGAGAAGCTGCTCCAGAGGGATCCTGTTCCTTGTTGCCATGGTACCACCAGACGCTGTTGGTCTGCAGAGCGCAAGGACCTGGCAGGAACACAGGTCTGTGTTAGTGAAGATATGATGGGGCAGAACCAGAGGTGGTCTTGTAGGCCAGGAGCATCGCTTTGAACCTGATGACAGCAGGGAGCCAGTGTGACCTGATGAAGAGAGGGGTCACGGCGCTCTCTTCTGTTCATTGAAGACCACTCTTGCCGCCGCGTTCTGGATCATTTGCAGAGGTTTGGTTGTGCAAAAGCAGGGAGTCCAGCCAGCAGCGCGTTGCAATAGTCCAGTTTGGACAAGACCAGAGCCTGGACTAGGACTTGTGTAGACTGCTCAGGTAGGAAAGGTCTGATCTTCCTGATGTTGTAGAGGATGAATCTGCAGGACCGGGTGGTGCTGGCGACATGGCTTTTGAAGTTTAGCTGATCATCAATTACCACCCCCAGATTTCTGGTCGTGCTGGACGGCGTAACGGTCGAAGAGCCTAGTTGAATAGATAGGTCGTGGTGAATCTTTGGGTTGGCCGGGATTACAAGCAGTTCCGTTTTGTCCAGGTTCAGCTGCAGGTGATGGTCTTTCGTCCAAAGCGCGATGTCACTCAGGCATGGCGAGATGCGAGCAGAGACAGTTGAATCGTCAGGTTGAAATGACAATTGGAGCTGCGTGTCATCCGCATAGCAGTGATAGGCAAAGCCATGCTTCTGAATGACCGAGCCGAGGGATGTCATGTAGATGGAGAAGAGTAGGGGACCAAGCACCGAGCCCTGTGGCACCCCTGTATTGAGATGTTGGGACTCAGAGACCTTGTCTCTCTGGGATACTCTGAACCACTAACATGAAAACGTCTACCTGAACCGCATAAAAACAGGTACTTTTCGTATTCTTCGTCTCTTTTCAGGTAGACAACAAAACTGCACCTCAAACAACAGACAGGTGAGGAGTGAGACAGACAGACAGACAGACAGACAGACTGGTGCGGAATGAGTTCAGTTTTCAGTGTTTTTCACAGAAGAATCTCTTGAGGATCTGGGATCAGCAGATTGGAAGATGGCCTTTAAATCATAAGCTGATGTTTTGTTTGTAAAACAGACCTCAGTACAGGGAATGCCCTTCAAGAACAAATGATCGAGTTCAAGAAAGAGCTGCTGCTTGCTATGGCTGAGAGTATCAGACAAATACGATTGGAATTGCAAAACGTGAAGACGGAGCTAGGTTAGCGGCTATCAACGCGGAGATTAATGCACTGAAGACCACTGTAAGTGATGTGGAGGGCTCCTTATCGGCCTGCACGGATGATGTAACCTCACTTCAAAATAAAGTGGAGAGACCTCCAGCCAAATATATTTCTCTAGATAATAAATGTAAAGACCTAGAGGCGAGGTCCCGCCACAACAACATCCAAATTCTAGGGCTGCCAGAGGACCACGGCCCGGTCACTGTGCTCAAGTTCTCCACCCTGCTTAAGGAAGCCTTCAACCTTGCTGAAGAGCCTATTGTGGACTGCACACATCACACCTTACAACCCAAACCAAAACCTGGCGAACGCCCCCGTCTTATTCTTCCAAGATTACACTACCACGCAGATTGTGTGGACATTCTAAGACGTGCCAGAGCTCAGCAACGATCAAGATCAAAGACATGTCCCTGTGTCTTCCCGTACTGACAACGAAAACCGCCAAAGCCCGGATAGCCTTCAAGGACGTCCGCCAAAAGCTTCGGAGGATCCCGGACGTATGCTACGGACTGCTATACCTTGCCCGTCTTCTAATAACGAGTAGAGGTGTCACAAGGGAGTTCGCATCGCCAGGGGAGGCCAGCACTTTCATAAAAACTCTCAAGTAGTTTGCATGTTGACATAGTTATCATATTAACCAACTGATGAAGCAGATGTATGTGTTCACACGTGTTCCTTAAGCTCATTTTTGAAACCAGTATTTTATGGATGCCCTGTAATTCAATTGTATATATTAGTATTTTGCAGGAGCCCTGTTTAAGTCTATAGCAGTAAGTAGGCTTCCGTTGATCCTGAAGCCTGAAGTTGGGACTGTTTTTTCCGTCTGGCTCCATGTGGAGCCCGCACTGTTCCCCTATCGTTTGGGGATGGGGTAGCGGTAAGTGCTACAGGGGGTGGGGGGGGGGGGCTGAAATGTCCCTGGGTTGCCGAAGTGTTCCATTCCAGCTTCAACTCTAAGGCCAGAGGGGTTGCTATCCTGATTGGTAAATCATCTCCGTTCACACTGTCCAAAATGATCTCGGATAAGGAGGGAAA
This sequence comes from Coreoperca whiteheadi, assembly GCA_011952105.1. Lineage (NCBI taxonomy): Eukaryota > Metazoa > Chordata > Actinopteri > Centrarchiformes > Sinipercidae > Coreoperca > Coreoperca whiteheadi. The sequence goes on from WNGW01000184.1 coordinate 2,699, forward strand.
GTATTTGATTATTTTAGAGATTCTATTTCATGTTCCTGTTCTAATGGTAAACGTTTACGCTCCAAATTTTGACAGTTCCAAATTTTGTTGTTTGGAAATCTCCCTTCTTTGAATGACCATTGTCTGATTTTTGGAGGGGATATAAACTGTGCTATAGATCCCCAAATTGACCGTTCTCAACCAGGCTCCTCTCAGTCATTAATGGCCAAAACTGATCAATTTTATGAGCGGTAACAGCTACGCTGACCCCTGGAGATTTCGTAACCCGACAGGCAGAAAATATTCTTTTTACTCACATGTACATCAAACTTTCTCCCGCATAGATTATTACTTTATAGATGCAAATTTGATGCCCAAAGTAACTGATGTTACAAATCACCCTATCATAATATCAGACCATGCACCTGTGCAGTGTTGCCACAGTTACTTTGAAAAAGTAATCTAATTACTGATTACTGATTACTCCTTTATACAGATCACTTGATTTTAAAAGTAACTAAGTTAGATCACAAGATACTTAGTTACATTCAGCCTCTGCCGACAACACCCCCTCCGCCTCAACATAACAATGAAAGCTGGTTTTGCCAACACTCACTTTATTGGAAGTGCATTTTTAACAGTAATGTCAACAATGTATCTCCAAACATTTTAAGTTGAACTTAAAAACTATTTTCTGAAAAACTACCTTTTTATTAAAAATAAAATAACTCCAGTCTTTCTTGAATTCACGTAACATAAATCCTTGTTTTTACCGAAGTCCAGCTGTTGCTGTTTGGGTGGTGGGGGGCTCCTGCTCTCTGCTGGGACTCGCTCTGTCAGTGTGACCGTGCAGCGCTGCCACTCCAAATGTTTCTTTAAATCTGACGTAGTGTTTCTGTAGCTAGATAACACTTTGTCTCCACAACAAATTAATATTCCATCTTTAGCTGACACAAACTCAACAAAGCGTCTGTATTTCCAGCTAGAAAACGCTTCTCTCTCCTCCCTCCATTGTTGTTGATGTTTGTATCGCTGCTGATGGGTGTTATTACACGTGACGTGAACTGTCCTCATGCTGAACACGAGACTTTACTCCCGAGATGTGAGAAGAAAGCAAAAATATGTTTTTATTAAGGAAAATGAAAAAAATATTAACGCACAGTGACTTTGATAAGTAACTTTAATCTGATTACTGGTTTGGAAATAGTAACGTCAATATCCCACCAAATGGAGATTTAATATATTGCTATTAGCAGATGGTAAATTCCAGGATTTAATTACAAACGCAATTGATGATTATATCACTTTTAATCAGCCAGAATCTGAACCAATTTCAGCTGCGCTGTTATGGGAATCTTTAAAAGCCTATTTATGAGGCCAGATCATCTCGTACTCTGCACAAGTAAAGAAATTGCATGCATCAACTATCCAAAGGCTCTCATCAGATTTAGCTTCTGTAGACCAACAACTAACCCTCTTAGGGCGCTTTCACACCTGCCTCATTTAGTTTGGTTGAATCGTACCAGAGTTGGTTTGCCCCGTTGGTGCGGTTCGTTTGCTCAGGTGTGAAAGCAGCAGTCGCTCCAAAAGCGGACCAAACAAACTCTGGAGCGGCTCGTTTGTGGTGAGAACGTGATCCGACCTCGAACAGACCCAACTGCAAAAAATACTGATCATTTTTGGACTAAACCAGCTGCCTTAGTCATATTTTGGGAAGATGAGCATGTCAGAGTTAAGAAGAATTAATGCGCACCTCCGCTTGAAGTGATGAGCGATGCGCGTTCGCCATTTGCATCAGAACGTTATTTTCAACCCGCATCCGCTTCATTATAGAAATGTATTGTTTGCATATTTTGGTGGATACAAACACTGTAAGAGATTCTGAACAGGGACAGAACCAGCCCGCAGTCTTCTCTCCACAGTCCTGTTGTCTCTGTGTTGTCTGCTGGCTTTTCCTCTTCTATTGGAATCTTCCCGCACGTAAATTCTGACCAATCGATAAGCAGTTTAGGAAATACGCCACGGCCAATGAGTGATGTGGATGTTGTCATGTGACTGCATATTGGTTTGTTTCAACTGTTTCGGACCAAAGCGATCAGTGTGGTGTGAAAACGAACCAAAAAAGCTGAAAAATGCTACAATGTATGATTGTTTGCCCTCGGCTCGGACCAAATGAACCGAACTAGAGGTGTGAAAGCAGCCTTAAAGAGACGGGTTGCTTTAAAAAAACGGAGCTAGATTTGATCACAACAACCGAAGCCAAACATCTTTTGTTGCATTCACGTACTAAATATTATGAAAATGGTGATAAGTCGGGAAGGCTACTACGTCGACAAGCAGCTTCCCGTTTAATTCCTTGCATTAAAGATGAGTTAGGCATGTGAATGAAAGAACCAGTGTCAGTCAACTCGGTTTTCTCATCTTTTTATACACCGTTCTGAACTCACATCAGATCTGACAGATATGCATAATTTATTAGATGACCTTGACTTCCCCAGGATGTGAGAAGTAGTTAGTGAACTGTATTCAGCTTTGACCACACAGGAGCTTTCCCTGGCCTTACGTAATATGCAGAGTAATAAGGCGCCGGGTCCAGATGGATTTCCGGTGGAGTTCTTTAAAGCATTCTCGGCCAAAATTATCCCATTACTACATTCGGTCTACACTGAAGCGCTTTCGCAGGGGTCTCTCCCTCCTACTTTGAGATAGGCCTCCATTAGTGTCCTTTTAAAGAAGGACAAAGACTTTGGACCTTGAACTTTGTACATCCTTATAGGCCTATATCTTTAATGAACGTGGACACTAAGATTCTTGCGAAAACTTTAGCCCACCGTCTGGAAAAGGTACTTCCAACTATTATTTCTAAGGAGCAAACTGGCTTTATTAAGGGGCGCCAGCTCTTGTACAACATTCGAACTCTGCTTAATGTAATATATTCTAAAGAAACTACAACAATGCCTGAAGTAGTGATTTCAATTGACGCAGAAAAGGCGTTCAACAGAGTTGAATGGAATTCTTTGTTCGCAGCTTTGACAAAATTTGGATTAGGTACAGGGTTTATTTCATGGATTCGAATCCTAAACACAGTACCATGCGCAAGTATAATCACTAATAATGTCAATTCTTATTTTTTTCTTTAAATAGAGACTGTAGGCAGGGCTTTCCCCTGTCCCCTCTTTTCTTTGCTCTCGCAATAGAACCGCTGTCTATCTACCTGAGGTCATCTTCTGTTTTTAAAGGTATTTCCTGGCTGCGTACAGAGCTCAAACTTTCAACTATATGCAGACGATTTATTACTATATGTTTCGAACCCCATAAACTCATGTCCTGCTATTCTGTCTTTCTTTCGCAGATTTGGCCTGTTTTTAGGGTACAGGGTTAACATATCAAAAAGTGAATGCTTTCCTGTAAATAAATGAGCAACACAGCTCTCACAAACTGACATTCCTTTTAAACTAAGCCCCTCCGGATTTTGGTATTTGGGGGTCAATATAGCCAGGACTTTCAAATCCCTCCATTCTGCAAATTTTTCTTCCCTCCTCACTGAGGTAAAGGTGGATTTTCAAAGGTGGAGTGCTCTCCCTCTCTCTCTGATCGGGAAGATTAACGTGGTTAAGATGAATGTCCTTCCAAAATATCTATATAAAATACCTGACTTTATTACTGGGCAGCAAACATTAACAGAATTACATTCTGGTCAAAATCTCTTGATTTTCCCTGGTGTCAATTGGAAGCACAGTCATGTCCGTCGTCCTCTCTACTTGCCTTATTGACTGATTCAGTCTCAGTCAGCCCCTCTGGCCTTACCAGCAACCCAGTTGTTATCGATACTCTCAAGATATGGTTTCAGTTCAGGAAGCACTTTAATTTTACACAGGCTTCTTTGTTAACCCCACAATAACATTTGTTCAAACCTTCATTTACTGATCCTGTCTTTGCCGTATGGCAGGATAAGGGACTAAAATGTTTCAAAGATCAACAATTTTGCCATCGTGGCTGTATATGTTATAGTTTTGATGCTATAAATCTATTCTGTACTTACGACATCTATTGCATGTCTGTCCGTCCTGGGAGAGGGATCCCTCCTCTGTTGCTCTTCCTGAGGTTTCTATCGTTTTTTTCCCCCTGTTAAAAGGGTTTTTTTGGGTAGTTTTTCCTTAATCGAATCGAGGGTCTAAGGACAGAGGGTGTCGTATGTTACAGATTGTGAAGCCCTTTGAGGCAAATGTGATTTGTGATACTGGGCTATATAAATAAAATTGAATTGAATTGAATTGAATTGAATCTTTATAGAGAACCGGTGTTTTGTTCATTTACAGAGTTGGTTAATGAATACGATCTGTCATCTACCCATCTGCTCAGGTATTTCCAGGTGAGAAGTTGTGCTAAGTCCTTGTTTCCATCTTTCCCTCTCCTCCCTTCTAAACAAGAGTGTGATGAACTCTTACAGTTAAATCCCTCCCAGAAATCTCTTATCTCAAAAATCTATAACACCATTGAAACCTATGACGGTTTTACGGCCATTAAAATAAGGGAGGCTTGGGAGCGTGAACACTCAGTGGTTCCATGAAGTTATGTCATTCTTAAAAGTTGAGAAGATCCGATATTCCAGGAGTGGTTCCCTGGGTAAGTTTGAAGGTAAATGGCAGCCGCTACTGGAAATGTTTCAAACCTTGTGATGCTGCGGTCTTCACCCCCTCCCCCTCAAGGGACACATTTCAGCTAATAACAGCTTTCATTTTCAACTCCATTTCGGACCAGATCAGCTTGTGTCTGAGTCTCTGCTTAACTACACAGTAACCAATCAGAATCATTGATCCCGCACCCAGGCAGGCGTCGTCCTGAAATGGATACGCCATTAAATAAATACTCAGGATTTATTAAAGCATATAGATGCAGCTGGAATAGAGATAAACATATTTATTTCGTTGCCTACTTGTTCATTTAATTTAAGATTTTTCTGATGTTACAGCAGCAAAATAAAGATGTTAGTAATTAGATGGAAATCTGTCCTGAATAAGGACAGATTTCCATCTAAGAATATATCCGAAATAAATGGCATTAACACGAGCAACAGACTGTATCATGTTAGTGGGCTCAGCACAGTGTTCTGCTCATCTCTTTTTGAGAAGAGGTATTTATATTCTTGTTCATATATTTCATCAGTTTATTAATGTAGTAGTTAGATTTAATTGTCTATTTCATTGATATATAGTTATGACCCACCCCAACTGTGAGGTCACGATGAGATCATCATTTTCCCTTTCTTCCATCTCTTTGACCGATTATTAATATTGTTGTTACTGAAAGATTAACAGACTAAATGTTTGAGTTAAACTCTGTCCTACCTTCCAGACTGCAGCAGGAGCTCCAACAGATCTTGATGACGATGTCGCCTTTGGAAGTGAAAGCATCCTTCTTGCTGCTTTTAAACCTTTGGCAGGGGAGTTCCCTCTGCAGCGCTGGAATGTTCCATCGTGAGCCGAGGCTCCGAGTGGGACAACAACTTTACAGCTGCAGTACAAAGTAGGAAACAGCACACATATAAAATGTCAATAAAGGTTATTTTGGGTTTTCTGCCGGCGGTTGGCAGCCAGTGTTTGAAGAGCGTAACCGTCACTAAGTGATTGTATTATGGTATTTTTAAGGGATTATTTTTAAATGTAAGGGTTCCTTTAAGGTGTAAAAAACACTGAATAACATGAAAGCCATCCCTATTATTAGATCAAACCATTAATGTTTCCATTAAGAAACATAAAAGTTAGGGCAAACCTGCGAAATGTCGCCTTAATTGAACCGTCAAGTTCCAAAGATGTATAGATGAAGGTACCTGTGACACCTTTTGTGTTCACAGGTTGCAGATATCAACTTGGTGACTCCAATGTTCTAATTACTGATGGAAGTGATGGACACAACTACCAAGAGAAGACAGAATGAAGCGGAGTTTTCCTTTAACTGGTATCACAAAGACTTCTTCATGTAAATAAAACAGTGATATCAGGTTCAGTAAAACTGCAGATTTTATTCCGTTTTTGTTCAAAGGAAGCTGAAAAGGTTGATCCAAATAAAAGGAAGGGAGAGTTCACAGAGAGAAAAACACGACAATCCACATCAAAACTAATCTGACGGAAATAAAAGTGGAGCGACTGTCTCCATCGCAGCAGCGTCGACTCATTAAATGTTGGAAATGCTAAAAACAGAAGCTCAGAGTTAAAGAAAAAAGAGACAAAAACGACATTTGGCACCTCGTCTCAACGACTCGCACATGAAACCCAATCAAACATCTGCTTCTGGAAACGGCTGCGTGAGACTCGATATCCTGATTTATTATCTCGAGATAATCAGCGGCTTTCTTTTTAAAGGTGACTCAGCTGTGGTTAGGAACAGAAGCTGGCTCTCCTGGACCGCAGTGTGGTGCTGCCACGCCGGGAAAACTAAAACTGATCAGTTTCTTGTTATAACAAGATGTTTTTCACGTTTCAGGAAATGTCGGAGCCTCATGCTAATATTGACTCTCGAGTCACGCGTGTTTACTTTGTCAATGAAGCTGAACACCAGCCTGAAACGTCTGTTTGAGCAGTTAGAGACATTCAGCTCTGCAAACTAGTAAGAGTGAGTAACTGTTCCTCAGGCTCAAACAGACTCCTGGAGAGGCGGCTGCGGTTGAAGTGGCTGTATCACCTTATTACTCCGACCAGCAGGGGGAGCTGTGGCCTGCAGGAGCTGGAAGCAGCCTGAAGCCGTGATGTAAACTAGTCACTGACGAGCTGGTCTCAGTGCAGAACGCCGACACACCTCAACCGTCAGAACCCTTTCTGTTGTGATGCTTTCAGGGTGCAGATCAGTGAGTCTTATTGAGACAACACACACTGTTTAACACGGGTCTGCATCAGAGTTAAAGGCAGATTAACTATACAGGTTAAGATACTCTGGCTGCTGTGAAGAGAAACAACATTCTGTGTTTTCTTATTGGTTTATGATTTCGCCATGGGGACAAAAAAATCAGTGTATTGTACCAGGTCTTATATGTTGTCATATATTTCATAATATCGCTCAGATTCCTCTGGATGCATTTCAACTCTGTGTTTCAGCATTTCCAAACATGGACTGGCTGTAGGGGGCGCTACAACTACAGGTCACCATTAAAAGACGCAGTGGCCCCCGAGCGGACACCAAGTCAACGGAACATTTTTCAAAACCAAACACCAAGGCTGGAGGTCTTTTCACACGTCTTTTAACCATCATCTAGAGAACGCTCTCACCTGAATTTTACTGAATTGTTTTTGTGTGAGAAAAGAAACTGAACCAGCTGGGAAAACACAAGTCGACCGACTCATCACTGATCGGTCCGCCTCACCTAAACACCCCCCCTAACATCCGAAGGAAACAAAACATATGAAATAAGGCGGAGGTGGTATTTCACACAGCGAACGCCAAATATTTAAGTATGTCTGTTGTTGCCGTCATCTAAATGTGTCAGCATACGTGTGGTTTACCACCTCCACTAAATTATTTACTGGGGTAACCCTGGACTCTCAAATCTCCCATGTCGGATCGTCTTGAACTCACCAACAACAAAAACTGAGTCACTACACCGTAAAAACTAACATTTACAAAACATTACCTCAGTGACGTCACCGTTGTTACCCTGTGTTGTAGTTCCCATGTGTTTCCCAGACATTTGGATTTATTTCTGTGGCTTTGTGGACTTTTGCTTTGCTTTTGGTTTTTGGATTTTGCCTTGCTGAGACAGTTAATAAACCCTCCACATCGCCTTATACTGTCTGCATCTGGGTCCTCCTTCCCTTCCACGCTACTCAAAACCACAACAGGTGTACTCGGCTCCTCAGTACCAGGTTTATGTGGTGGTGAATGCCCCCCCTCAGCAGGAGAGGAGCCTCCTGCCAGAGAGCGTCATGGGGGGAGGTGGGGGGAGGCGACTGCTGCGAGACCACCTTCATTGAGGGACTCGGTCCTGGCGCCTCCTCTTCCTCCACAAAGGAGGCGCTGCTGTTCGCTGGCGGGAAGTTTCTGGACTTTTCCAGGAGCTCGAGGTGAAGAGTTCGTTTATTAACCCTAAATATCGTTGTTGTTATGAACACGAAGCTGTAGAAAGCAGCGCCCCCTGCAGGTGCAAAGGGGGACGTTCAAAAAGCAGCTGCAGTTCCTCCAACAGCCACCACATGCTGCTGAGAACTCTGAGCGTACTGATCACTGAGCTTAGGGTCCCCCACCCCCGATCCCCAATTCTCCTCCACCCACCCGAACCTGCATCCTCCACTCTTTATTACCCATCCTGTGTCCTCCGTCCTCCTGCCTTCATTCTCCACCCTCTGTCTTTCAACGACCATGTCTTTTCTCCTCCGCTCCTTTGTCTGAGTGTCTCGTGTCCAGCCACCACCCTCCTCCTCCTGTGCCTCCCGTGTCAAGAGAAGCAATTTAGCAGCTGAAGCCTACAAGAACTGTAAGTGTGTTCGATTCGTGTCTTTTTTAAGTTTAGTGCAGTGTTATTTTTGTTAGAGACCGCCGGTTCACCAGAGTTTTTGGTGACGTGGCGTTATTGCGTAATAGGATTTAGTATCGGTTGGTCTCGTGGTTTGTCTCCGGGTCACAGGAGGCGTGGCCTGCTGAATTCAATCGCTGAAATCAGATGGGTATTTAAGTGTGTATTTCACAGCGGCAGCAGTCGCGGCAGCCCTCATCTCGTGAAGACCGAAGAGAAAAAAGACCATCGACTCTACCTCCACGTGACTCCACCGAGCAGGGAATCAACCACAGGGCACTTGAATATTGCACGTTCTTGGACTAATTGTTCGTACTTCTTTTTGATCCCTTCTTGCTATACATTTTTCCTCTTGCTCTTATATAATGTGTTTTCAAATCCCAACTGTCATTACAACACGGAAATCTTCTGTTTAATTCCAAAGGCAACGCAATGTTCATAATCTGCATGTTGTACCACTGTCCACAACTGCCCCTTCCACTTTCCCAATAGGCTTGTGGAACTGCCAGTCTGCTGTAAACAAAGCTGATTTCATCCATCTTTCGTTACTCATTCTGGTCTTTCAATTGTAGCACTTACTGAAATGTGGATCAAACCTGAGGATTCTGCCACTCCGGCAGCCCTCTCCCATAATCACACGTTCTGCCACAGTCCTCGCATCGCAAGAAGAGGAGGTGGAACTGGCCTGCTTATCCCTAATGACTGGAAGTTCAAACAGTGAACATCAAACAGCTCCTTCGAGTTTCATGCTGTTACTATCATCCACCCTGTTAAAAGTCACTTTGTAGTCATCTATCGCCCCCCAGGTCAGCTTGGTCATTTCTTGGAGGAGTTGGATGTGCTCCTTTCATCCTTCCCTGAAGATGGCACTCCTTTGGTGGTACTTGGGGACTTCAACCGCTGGTCACTTTTCGACGCAACCTGCGTACGCTGGCTCCCACGTGCTTTTCCTCTGCTGTCTCGTCGGCGCTCCCTCCCTCTGAGGAGCTCTCTCTCTTGAATACCGACAGCGTAACTGACACTCTGTGTTCCACTCTTAAATCCTGCTTGGACAACTTCTGCCCTCTCACATCTAGACCAGCCCACACATCCTCGTCTGCCCCCTGGTTATCTGATGTTCTACACAGACATCGCATCAGCCTCCGGTCAGCTGAGAGAAAATGGTGTAAATCAAAAGATCCCACTGACCTCTGTCTCTACCAGCCTCTCCTCTCTAATTTCTCAGCTGATGTCACCTCTAACATCAACAACTCACCTGACTCGCGCACTCTTTAAAACCTTCTCTGCTCTCCTTTCTCCGCCTGCTCCCCCACCTTCATTGGATTTAACAGCTGTTGACTTTGCGTCTTCCTTGTCAAGAAAACAACCGCCATCAACAGTCAATTGACTGCGCCGCCACCTAAAAACCTCGCAAACATCCAAGATACTTGTCTGCTCCCCTCTTTCTCTCGTCTATTTGAAGCTTACGTTTCCAAGGTCATTCATTCTAGCCACCCTACCACCTGCCCGCTGGATCCCATCCCCACCCATCTCCTTCAGGCCATCTCTCCTTCTGTTGTCCCTGCTCTGACCCACATCATCAACTCCTCCCTCACCACTGGGTCATTCCCCACAGCTTTCAAAGAAGTCCGCTAGAATCACACCGCTACTGAAGAACGCCACTCTCAATCCGACACTATAAGAAAGCTACAGACCGGTTTCCCTCCTTCCCTTCATTGCCAAAGCTCTGGAACGAGTTGTATTCAACCAGCTCTCCTCCTTTCTCACACAGAACAATCTCCTGGACCACAACCAGTCTGGTTTCAAGAGCGGCCATTCCACAGAGACCGCGCTGCTCTCAGTTGTCGAAGCCCTGAGACTGGCAAAGGCGACATCCAAGTCATCCGTACTTATCTTAGTAGATCTGTCTGCGGCTTTTGACACAGTTAATCACCACGTCCTCCTGTCCTCTCTCAGTGCTATGGGTGTGTCTGGAATCGCGTTGCGATGGTTCAAATCGTACCTATCGGGTCGGTCATTCAGAGTAACCCGGAGAGACGAGGTCTCGGAGTCCCAACATCTCAATACAGGGGTGCCACAGGGCTCGGTCCTGGGTCCGCTACTCTTCTTCATCACGGCTATGCGGATGACACGCAGCTCCACCTGTCGTTTCAACTGTTTCTGCTCGCATCTCGCCATGCCTAAGTGACATCGCACTTTGGACGAAAGACCATCACCTGCAGCTGAACCTGGACTGAACCTGAACGGAACTGCTTGTAATCCCAGCCAAGCCCAAAGAGTCACCATGACCTATCTATTCAACTAGGCTCTTCGACCATTACTCCGTCCAGCACGGCAAAAAATCTGGGGGTGGTAATTGATGATCAGCTAAACTTCAAAAGCCATGTCGCCAACACCACCCGGTCCTGTGGATTCATCCTCTACAACATCAGGAAAATCAAACCTTTCCTATCGGAGCAGTCTACACAAGTCCTAGTCCAGGCTCTTGTCCTGTCCAGACTGGACTATTGCAACACACTGCTGGCTGGACTCCCTGCTTGCACAACCAAACCTCTGCAGATGATCCAGAACGCAGCGGCAAGAGTGGTCTTCAATGAACAGAAGAGAGCGCACGTAACCCCTCTCTTCATTAGGTTACACTGGCTCCCTGTTGTCGCCCGCATCAAGTACAAAGCGATGCTGTTGGCCCACAAGACCACCACTGGTTCTGCACCAACATATCTTTGCTTGTTCATACAGACCTACGCTCCTGCCAGGTCCCTGCGCTCTGCAAACAAACGATGTCTGGTGGTACCAAATCATTCTCGCGCACCTTCTCTGGATCCGTTCCACATTGGTGGAATGATCTGCCTGCTTCTACAAGATCAGCAGATTCTGTAGCCACCTTTAAAAAGTACTTGAAAGCGCATCTCTTCAGTCAACACCTAACAGACAATCACTAACTTCTTCTTACTTTTTAGTTTTTTTGATGCACTTATGCTTTTTATTACCTTGTGTTGTTATAATTGCTTCCATTGTCTTCCTCATATGTAAGTTGCTTTGGATAAAAGTGTCTGCTAAATGACTAAATGTAAATGTGTCTCGTGTCCAGCCTCCACCCTCCTCCTCCTACTTTCATTTGAAAGTAATAAGGTACTTTACAATAAAATACTTTCACCAAAATATGATACACCGTACTCAATGTACTTCATGGAGAAGTCTTTTTGCTATGTCAGCCCACCAGGCTTGTCCGGATTGGTCCGATAAAACTCTGTGATGAGCCGAGGGTCTACAATAAAAGAGTGCGGTACCCAGGCCTGCTCTTCTGGGCCGTACCCCTCCAGGAGGGAAAAAACTGCAGGCCCCTGCCCCGACGATGCACATCCATCAGGCGCCGGACTGTGTACACAGGTCCGCCATCAATAATCCAGGCGGGAGGAGGGCACAAAGTACTGGAGAACTGGTTTAAGTTGGGAGACGTGGAAAGTAGGGGGAATTCTCATGGTGCTAGGTAGCTTTAACCTGACTGCTGAGGGATTGATGGCCCAATAAAACGAGATGACAGTTTACGGGAATCAGTCTTTAAGGGGATGTTCTTAGAGGCAAGCCAAACTTTCCGACCTGGTGTGTATGCTGGGGCTGGAACCCCGGTGGCGGTCGGCTATGCGCTGGTTCTGGTCTGCAGTGCGGAGGCGTGCGGCCTTCCAGATCCAACGGCAGCGGCGGAGATGGTGTTGAACTGATGGGACCGCCAGCTCTGTCTCCTGTGAGGGGAAACGAGGGGGTTGGTAGCCGAGGGAGGCCTCGAATGGGGACTCACCTGTTATTGTCAGGCAATTGTGGGCATATTCAATCCACGCCAGCTGGGAGCTCCAGGCACCAGGGTTGGCAGTGGTAACACAGTGCAGGGCAGCCTCCAGGTCCTGGTTGGCTCGCTCGGACTGGCCATTGGACTGGGGATGAAAATCGGATCACAGGCTAACAGAGGCACCAAGAGCTCTGCAGAATTCCTTCCATATCTGGGAGATGAATTGAGGGCCCCGATCCGAGACAATGTCCAGGGGGATGCCGTGCAGGCGGAAGACGTGGAGAGTCAGGAGCTCTGCTGTGTCTTGGGCCGAGGGGAGCTTGGGAAGACCTATGAAGTGAGCTGCTTTGGAGAATCTGTCAATGATGGTAAGTATAACTGTGTTACCTTGTGAGGATGGAAGACCGGTGATGAGGTCGAGGGCGATGTGCGACCAGGGATGTCCTGGCACTGGAAGCGGATGGGAGCAGTGTGAGGCCTTGGCCTGGGCACAGGTCGTAGAGGCGGCGACGAAAGCCCTGGTGTCGGCTTCCATGGTGGGCCACCAGAAGCGTCGCTTGAGCAGTGATCATCCCCGGATGGCAGGCAAAGTGGGCGGTGTGAAGCCACTGGAGTACCTGGGAATCAGAATCAGGGACAAAAAAGCGGTTAGGATGCCCATTGCCTGGGTCTGGCTGGTCTTGCTGTGCTTCCCTGATCACCCTTTTGATCTCCCAGGTGATACTTGCCACCATACTCCCGGTTGGGAGGATGGGTTCTGGGGTGGAGGAAGATTCCTCCACAGTGTCCTGCCGAGAGAGGGCATCAGGCTTGATGTTCCAGGATCTGGGGCGGTAGGTGAGAGTGAAGTTAAATCTACCAAAGAACAGTGCCCAACTGGCCGGTCGGGAATTTAACCGCTTGGCGGACTGGGTGTAGGCTAGGTTCTTGTGGTCAGTCCAGACTATAAATGGTTGTTCCGAGCCCTCCAGCCAATGTCTCCACTCCTTGAGTGCCTTCTTCACTGCCAGCAACTCCCTGTTCCCCAAGTCATAATTGCGCTCGGCTGGAGTTAGACGTCTGGAGTTCGACGCCTGGAAAAGAAGGCACAGGGCCATCCCTGTCTTTGGTCGACAAGACCGCTCCCACCCCGGTGTCTGAGGCAATAAACTGCCATGTGGGTTCAAGCTGGGTCAGTATGGGAGCTGAGGTGAAAAAATTATTAAGGGTGGTGAGCCCTTTTCCTGACGCTGGGGACCAGGTAAAAGGGGTGCTCGGGGAGGTAAGTCGGGTCATGGGTGCTTCAACCTTGCTGTAGTCTTTGATGAACCTGTAAGACCGCAGGGGTGTTCGTGAGCCCGAACGGCATTACCCGATACTCGAAATGTCCCAACGGTGTGTTGAAGGCCGTCTTCCATTCGTCCCCCTGCCTAAACCAGATCAGATGGTACGCATTCTCGAGGACCAGCTTAGTAAAGATCGTGGCACCCTGGAGAGACTCGAAGGCAGAGTCAATAAGGGGCAGAGGGTACTTGTGTCATGTCGTGGGTCTTATGGGGTGTGTGTTTATTCTGAAGTTTCCTAGGTTGCCTTAGTTCGCCTAGCGTCTTGTGTTTATTCTGGTCTTATTTTGTATTTTTCCATGTAGTTCATGTTTTTTGCTTCAGTCTGGTTATTTCCTGTTTTATTTTGGTAGATGTCTGTTTCCCTCGGTCTTGGCCTTCCTTACTTCCTGTCCCTGATTCCCTGATTGTGTTCACCTGTGTTTGTCCTGCACCTGTGCCTCGTTGTCTTCACCTCCCCTGAGAGTATTTAGTTCATGTGTTTCCCTGTCCTTGTATGTATGTTGGTGCTTGCCTTCCCCATGGGTTTGTCCTCCCATGGTTTCTCGCCTACATTCTTCTCGACGTGGATTTAGTCATACTCCTTGGTTTTCCTGTCTTCCTGCCTGTTATTTCGAGTTCGCCTGTCTACCTTCCAGTAAGTGACAATAAAGACTCCACTCCTCAGTTACTGTCTGCATCTGGGTCCTCCTTTCTCGTCCAAACCGTAACAACTTGTTCTTGATGTTGATATTGTTTAGCCCTCTATAGTCAATGCAGGACCGAAGGGATTTGTCTTTCTTATATACAAAGAAGAATCTGGCCCCTACAGGCGCAGATGAGGGTCGGATTAACCCGGTCTCCAGGGATTCTTTTATATAGCGATCCGTAGCATCCCTCTCAGGGCACGACAGGTTGTACAGTCTGCTGGTAGGGAGTGGCGCCCCAGGAAGAAGATCTATACCGCAGTCGTAGGGACGGTGAGGAGGCAGGGACAGGGCTAGATCTTTTCTAAATACATCCCCCAGATTGTGATATTATAATGGGATTGAAGACAGGTCAGGGGGAGGTTCAGTGCATGGAGCTGGAGTATTTTCAGCTGGAGGAAGGGCTGATTAAAGGCTGACCGAGTGGCAATGTGGGCTCCAGCTAATAATTCTCGATTCTTCGATGTGGGGATTATGTAGCATTAACCAGGAGAGGCCCAGGAATAGTGGGGTATTGGGACGAGAGGATGTTCAATGCAACCGCAGG
>WNGW01000186.1:11862-26651 GCA_011952105.1 Coreoperca whiteheadi
GTGGCCGTGGTTGTTGGAGCATCAGCATTTGAAGTTGTTGTTGTGGTTGTTGGAACATCAGTGGTTGTTGATCTGGCCGTGGTTGTGGTGGTTGGAGTGGCCAGGGTTGTAGTTGTTGGCGCGTTAGTGGTTGAAGTTGTTGTTGTGGTCGTTGGCACATCAGTGGTTGTTTGTGTGGTTGTTGTTCTTGGAGTGGCCGTAGTTGTAGTTGTTGGTGCAGCCGTGGTTGTGGTCTTTGGTGAGTTGGTGGCCGTGGTTGTTGGAGCTTCAGCAGTTGAAGTTGTTGAAATGTCAGTGGTTGTGGTTTTTGGCACGTTAGTTGTTGTTTGTGTGGACGTGTTTGTTGGAGCATCAGCGTTTGAAGTTCTGGCCGTGGTTGTTGGAGCGGCCGGGGTTGTGGTTGTTGCCGCGTTTGTGGTTATTTTTGTGTCCGTGGTTGTTGGAGCATCAGCAGTTGAAGTTGTTGTTGTGGTTGTTGGAACTTCAGTGGTTGTGGTTGTTGGACTGGTTGTGGTTGTTGGAGCGTTGGTGGATGTGGTTGTGGTTGTTGGAGCGTCAGTGGTTGTGGTTTTTGGCGTGTTAGTGGTTGTTTGTGTGGCCGTGGTTGTTGGACCATCAGCGTTTGAAGTTCTGGCCGTGGTTGTGGTCGTTGGAGCGTTGGTGGATGTGGTTATTGGCACATCAGTAGTTGTGTTTGTTGGTGCGTTAGTGGTTGTTTTTGTGGCCGTGGTTGTTGGAGCATCAGCAGTTGAAGTTGTTGTTGTGATTGTGGTTGTTGGAATGTCAGTGGTTGTTGGAATATCAGTGGTAGTTGGAATATCAGTGGTTGTGGTTGTTGGAGCGGCCGTGGTTGTGGTCGTTGGAGCGGCCGTGGATGTGGTTGTTGGCAAATCAGTGGTTGTTTGTGTGGTTGTGGTTGTGGTCGTCGGAGCGTTGTTGGTTGTTGTTTTTGGAGCGTCAGTGGTTGTGGTTGTTTGCGCGTTAGTGGTTGTTTTTGTGGCCGTGGTTGTTGGAGAATCAGCAGTTGAAGTTGTTGTTGTGATTGTGGTTGTTGGAATATCAGTGGTTGTTGGAATATCAGTGGTTGTTGTTCTGGCCGTGGTTGTGGTTGTTGGAGCGGCCGTGCTTGTAGTTGTTGGTGATGCCGTGGTTGTGGTCGTTGGAGCGTTGGTGGATGTGGTTGTTGGCACATCAGTGGTTGTTTGTGTGGTTGTGGTTGTTGTTATGGCCGTACTTGTAGTTGTTGGTGAGGCCGTGGTTGTGGTCGTTGGAGCGTTGCTGGTTTTTGATGTTGGAGCATTAGTGGTTGTGGTTGTTGCCGCGTTAGTGGTTGTTTGTGTGGCCGTGGTTGTTGGATCATCAGCGGTTGAAGTTGTGGTTGTTGGAACGACAGTGGTTGTTGGAACGTCAGTGGTTGTTGATGTATCCTTGGTTGTTGGTGTTGCTGTGGATGATAATGCCACCGTGGTTGTTGTTGTGGTTCTTGGCGCGTCCGTTGTTGTTGTTGTTGTTGGAACGTCAGTGGTTGTGGTTGTTGGCGCATCAGTGGTTGTGGTTTTTGGAGTGGCCGTAGTTATTGGTGCTGCCGTGGTTGTGGTCGTTGGAGCGTTGGTGGTTGTGGTTGTTGGAGCATCAGTGGTTGTGGTTGTTGGCCCGTTACTGGTGTTTTGTGTGGCCGTGGTTGTTGGAGCATCAGCAGTTGAAGTTGTTGTTGTGGTTGTTGAAACGTCAGTGGTTGTTGAAACGTCAGTGGTTGTTGTTCTGGCCGTGGTTGTGGTCGTTGGAGCGTTGGTGGATGTGGTCGTTGGCACAGCAGTGGTTGTTGGAGCGGTTGTGGTTGTGGTTGTTGACGCGTTATTGGTTGTTTGTGTGGCCGTGGTTGTGGTCGTTGGAGCCTTGGTGGTTGCGGTTGTTGGCACATCAGTGTTTGTTGTTGTTATAGCGTCAGTGGTTGTGGTTGTTGGCGCGTTAGTGGTTGTTTGTGTGGCCGTGGTTGTTGGAGCATCAGCGGTTGACGTTGTTGTTGTGGTTGTTGGAACGTCAGTGGTTGTTATTCTGGCCGTGATTGTAGTTATTGGTGCAGCCGTGGTTGTGGTCGTTTGAGCGTCAGTGTTTGTGGTTGTTGGCGCGTTAGTGGTTGTGGTTGTTGGTGTGACCATGGTTGTTGGAGCATCAGCATTTGAAGTTGTTGTTTTGGTTGTTGAAACGTCAGTTGTTGTTGTTCTGGCCGTGGTTGTTGGAGCGGCCGTGGTTGTGGTCGTTGGAGCGTTGGTGGTTGTGGTTGTTGGCGCGTCAGTGGTTGTTGGTGTTGGAACGTCAGTGGTTGTGGTTGTTGGTGCGTTAGTGGTTCTTTGCGTGGCCGTGGTTGTTGGAGCATCAGCAGTTGAAGTTGTTGTTGTGGTTGTTGGAACGTCAGTGGTTGTTGTTCTGGCCGTGGTTGTGGTTGTTGGAGTGGCCGGGGTTGTAGTTATTGGTGCAGCCGTGGTTGTGGTCGTTGGAGCGGTGGTGGTTGCGGTTGTTGGCACATCAGTTGTTGTTGTTCTGGCCGTGGTTGTTGGAGCGTCAGTGGTTGTGGTTGTTGGAATGTCACGGTTTGTTGTTCTGGCCGTGGTTGTGGTGGTTGGAGCGGCTGTGATTGTAGTTGTTGGTGTGGCCGTGGTTGCTGGAGCAGCGTTGGTTGTGGTTGTTGGCGCGTTAGTGGTGTTTTGTGTGGCCGTGGTTGTTTGAGCATCAGCGGTTGAAGTTGTTGTTGTGGTTGTTGAAACGTCAGTGGTTGTTGAAACGTCAGTAGTTGTTGTTCTGGCAGTGGTTGTGGTTGTTGGAGCGGCTGTGGTTGTGGTTGTGGTTGTTGGCGCGTTAGTGGTTGTTTGTGTGGCCGTGGTTGTGGTCGTTGGAGCGGTGGTGGTTGCGGTTGTTGGCACATCAGTGGTTGCGGTTGTTGGCACATCAGTGGTTGTTGTTGTTGGCGCGTCAGTGGTTGTGGTTGTTGGCGCATCAGTGGTTGGTTGTGTTGCCGTGTTTGATGATGTCCCCGTTGTTGTTGTTGTTGTGGTTTTTGGCGCGTCAGTGGTTGTTGTTGTTGGAACGTCAGGGGTTGTGGTTGTTGGCGCTTCAGTGGTTGTTTGTGTGGTTGTGGTTGTGGTCATTGGAGCATTGGTTGATGTCGTTTTTGGCATATCAGTGGTCGTTGTTGGATCATCAGTGATTGTGGTTGTTGATGCGTTAGTGGTTGTTGGTGTGGCCGTGGTTGTTGGAGCATTAGCGGTTGTAGTTGTTGGTGTGGTTGTGGTTGTTGGCGCGTCATTGGTTGTTGGTGTGGCCGTGTTTGTTGGTGTTGCCGTGGTTGATGATGCCACCATGGTTGTTGATGTGGTTTTTGACTCGTCCCTGGTTGTTGTTGTTGGAACATCAGTGGTTGTGGTTGTGGTTGTTGGCGCTTCAGTGGTTGTTTGTGTGGTTGTGGTTGTTGGTGTGGCCGTGGGTGTTTGAGCATCGGTGTTTGTGGTTGTTGGTGCGTCAGTGTTTGTGGTTGTTGGAGTGTCAGTCGTTGTTTGTGTGGCCATGGTTGTTGGTGCAACCGTGGATGTTGTTGAGGTTGTTGGAGCTTCATTGGTTGTTTGAGCGGCTGTGGTTGTTGGTGCCACCGTGGTTGTTGTTGTGGTTGTTGGAGCGTCAGTGGTTGTTGTTCTGGTTGTCGTTGTTGGTGCGTCCTTGGTTGTAGTTCTGGTAGTGGTTGTTGGTGCGTCCTTGGTTGTCGTTGTTGGAGAGTCAGTAGTTGTCGTTGGTTTTTCCGCGGTGGTTGTTTGAGCGTCGGTGGTTGTGGTTGTTGGACAGGCTGTTGTTCTGGTTGTCGGAGATGTCTTGGTTGTGGTTGTTGGATCGTCACTGGTTGTTGTTGTGGTTGTTGGAGCGTCAGTGGATGTTGTTGTCGTTGTAGGAGCGTCACTGTTTGTGGTTGTTGGAGTGTCAGTGGTTGTTGTTGTTGTTGTTGTTGGAGCGTCAGTGGATGCTGCTGTGGTTGTTGGAGCGGCAGTGGTTGTAGTTGTTGGAGGTTCAGTGGTTGTTTGCGATTCACTGGATGCTGGTGTGGTTGTTATTGTGGCCGTGGTTGTGGTTATTTTAGCGTCACTCGTTGTTGGAGCGTCACTGGTTGTGTTTGTGGTTGTGGTAGCGTCAGTTGTTGTTGGTGTGGCTGTGCTTGTCCTTGGAGGGTCAGTGGTTTTTGTAACGTCACTGATTGTTTGAGCAGTTGTGGTTGTCATTGTTGGATTGGCAGTGGGTGTTTCTGTAGCTGTGGTCTGTGCCAGTGAGTTTCCAAATGCTGTTTTTTAATATAAAATGTCGGATCAGATTCGCATTCAGTCCCACATTTCAAAATCATTTAACAGCTTTATTTGGAATGAAAGTTTCTCTTACCAACAAACAGAAGAAGGATGAGACAAATCTTTGCAATCATGGTGAAGCAGTTGTAGTTTCTCTTTTCTGCTCTCTGAAAAATAAAATTTGTTATTTTCATCAAGTAAATCAGAAGCTTAAAATGGTTATTTGCATTTTAAACAGAGGAGAACAAGCTGACTGTAAAACACTTAACTTCAATTGTTTGCTCATATTTTCAGCACATCTGTCTTTCAGTGAAGTGCCAAATAAAACATCAACTTAAAGCTGCTAAACCAGTAATTAAAAGGTCAGGAATTATTGACTATTGAATACTATAATTTTCTTCTTTGGCTAACAGTTGATTTTATTTAATGCTAAATGTTGTAACAAAAGTTGCTTACAGCAGCTTTCAGAGCTGCCGAGGTTTCAGTTTTGTTTACAGTGAGCTTTGGTATCGAGGAGGTTAGTGCATTTAATGAGTAGACACAACCATCTGCCCTGCTACGTGTTGGCCACTGTCCAGGGTGTACCCCGCCTAAGTCCCAAAGAGACTGAGATAGGCTCCAGTCACCCGCGACCCCTAACGGGAACAAGCCGTAGAAAATTAGATGAGATGAGATCATCCTCAACCCCCAAGAATATGACCTATATACCAATGCACGATGATGATTGATTTTTAAATTTGTAGTGGCGTATCAAGCTTCACATTATTGGTGAGCCTAATTAATCAAAGTGAGGCAAACATGAGAGGAGTTTTGTGATTTTGGAGCGGTGTGTGTTTAATTAAAGCCACACAAACTGTGCTTTGGGCTCTGGAATAAAGCCCGATGTTCAGTCTCTGTCCTGTGTGTAGTGAAAGCCTATTTAACATACAGCCTAGAATTACAGTTTTCATGAAGGAGCGGCTTTGAGAGAGATTTAACTCTGTGTAATGTTATATAATGTCAACCGAAAATGTAAAATAATGTTTTATGAGCTACTAGAATTCAACACTGAGGAACATTTACAGTCATGATTCAGTACAGGCTTGAGCCTAAAAACATTATTAGGAATCTTGACTACGAGGACGGACAACGCGTCCCCGTAACCACAGTAACCACTGCCTGGGCGCGCGAGAGGAGAGGCGGTGCGCAGCCGCCAGAGAAGCTGGCTGAGATGAGTCTGAGCAGCGAGCATGGGAGGAACTGAGGCTGCGCTGGAAAAGCTTTGCCCCTGATGGTCTGAATAGGTCCCCGCTGCGCGGTGCTGCGTTGTCCTCTTTTCCTGCCGTTATCAGTTACAAATGAGTTTTTCACTACCTGAGAAAATGGACGTGGGGCGCGAGAGAAGCGCGTGAATGCGCGTGAATGCGTGAGACTTGGCAGCTCTGAGCTTTCAGGCATCTTCACAATTCTTAGTTGGCTCTGAATACAAACTGATAATAAATTGTTGCCAAGATAAACGCAAGTGTTAACATCTTATTTCCATAACTGTGATCACCCGCTTCGCCTACATTATTGGAAATAATAGAAACAGGGTAGCCTATTTAATTTTTTTATCAAATAAATAAGTTCCTCTACATTTTTTGATCAATTTGAAATTAAAAAGTTATTTGTTTGAATAATAATGGCAAACTGTATTTGTACAGCACTTTTCACAGCTCACAGTGCTTCACATCAAATTGTCAGTCATTTTCTACCGCTTGTTCCCGTTGGGGCTCGCGGGTGACTGGAGCCTATCCCAGTAACTTTGGGCCTTAGGCGGGGTACACCCTGGACAGTGGCCAACACATCAAATTGTATGAAAGATATTTAAAACATTGAAACAAATAAACTGATTTAAAGCTGGCAGAAAACAACAACAGTGGAATACAATAAAACAGGGTAGAATAATATTCGGCATGTTTCTGAAGTATTCTGTATGAAATACATACATACAGGGTAAATGTGCAGTAAAATGTTTTAATTAAATACACATATACAAAGGATTTTCAAAATAAAACAGCAAAAGTGTTTCCCCATAATTTGAAAAAAATATTCTAAATTCTAATTTTAAAAAATCTCCCTCTTGAATTTTTTTTAATTGCATTGCTTCATATTAGAGTAATATAATAGCAGAATAGAAGTACTTACAGGTTTATATTCTGTGTCTCTGAAAGTCGTCCACTGCAGTGAATGAAGCTGTGATGTTCTCTGATTTCAGCTCCTCTTTTATAAGCATGTAGGCTACATGAGATGACACCAGGCTGGGGACAATGGAAAGAGAAATATGTGCAGGTAATGTAAGGTATGCGTGCTGTCGTCATGGTTAAAGTTGTGAGCCAGAAACTTTTAATTACTGCCTCTTTCTCAGCTTTTGTTCCTCTTATACAACCAGCGCCAGCGTCAGTAGACCTGGCCTAACATGTATCATGACATTTTACATTTTAACTGAGTAACTTTTACTTTGGGTTATTATCTTTAATGACTTTTTTTGTTACTGCTGTACATCATTTGAGTCAATGTAATATTTCTGATCAATGCCCGTACTGAATTCTGCATGTAATCACTTCATGTACAGTCAAAAGTAAATTGTAAAAATGTCGAAGTAGGAAGGGAATGATAGTTTCGTCTTCCCTTCATCAAAAAGGGCAAACTGACAGGAAAGATGCAGTCAGTGACCACATCAAAAATCTCTATCAGTATAAGCTTTTTAACAAGTTCAAAGGGATCAGAGCATCAGTCAATCAAATTTTTTTTTACCTTGGATTAAAACACAAGTTGAATATGAAAGCGGAAATAAATAATTTATTCTAATAGAACTTGCAAAGTAGTTGTAATAAATCCTTTTGTTAAAAACAATGATGCTTAATTAGTTTTTCATCTGTGTCTGAGATTTGATATAAGTAAACAAGTAAAACACAAGTAACGTCACTAGCATGTAGGATAATATACTGTATATTTTCATTATTTTTTTCAGTTATTCTCTATACCTCATTTTAGAGAACTTGAAATATATGTGGGAGTGAAGCTAACAGGGTTGAAAAGATTCTTGCTTATAAAAGGCACATAACAAAAAGGATATTGTTTTTTAACCAGTTTTAGTTCCCTAAGCTTAACCAAACCTTAAAGGGACAGTTCCCCCCAAAATAATCTATCTATCTATCTAGCTATCTATATATTTAGGTACACGAGTTACAGGTTGTGTCTCAAATACCAGTGTTAGAGTGTTAACAATTGAGAAGTTGATACGTTATAATCATAATTAGAGGGGAGTCTGCTGGTCACACCTAACAGAACAAGAGAGACTGAACAGCATACGTTGTTTACAGAACATCCTCCCATTATCTATACCAGTTTTTCCTGTTTAGCATTTGGAGCTCGTCAGAATGGAGCCCATCCCATTCTCGCAACAGATGTATTCTCACATGAATGATTTGATTCGAGTCAGAGAGCACAGTATCTGTTTTTCTGGGGATCTTTAAAAAAATAAAAATAAAAATCTATACAAAATGTTTTCGTCACTCTAGGGTTTTACTATGGTTAAAGCGGGACCAAAAGGCATAGGTGCTAACTATTACATTTGGCTATCAGGATTATAAAAGACAATTATAAATAATAACTTTAATAAATGAAGTCCTCTGGGGACCACACTTCATAAAGAAATGACAGACAATGAATTGATTGACTCTCAATAAATACACTAAATTATCAATTTGGAACTCTGATCCATAATTAAATTAATGACTAAACAAAATGACCATTAATAGCTAGTGGATGAAGGATTTAGAATTCAACATAGAAGAGGTTGGAAAATGACTCACTCTTATAAGACATTAAAGAGACCAGCATAATTATACACAAGCATTTATTTACAAAGATAAACAAGCAAAAACAAACTATATGAAGACTAACTCTAAATACACTAAACTACAGGACAAAAGGGAAAGTGTGTGTGCATCTGTGGGTCTAGCGTGCATAAGGATCAACACGCCTGGTGGTCAGGCAAATAAACCTCTTGCTCAGATGGTGATAAACAGTAGCTGCATGGCTAGACAAAGGGAAATTCAAAAATGGCGGTAAGGCTATGTAGGTCACAGTGTGGCTTTGCTGAAGGCCAAACTAGAGGTGAATGTGTGTGATCTAGCTGATAACGGTGCCAGGTTAAAAGGAGTTAGTTAGCATGCAACACTCTTTGTGGAGCATAATATAAACTAACATCAACGTAGCGGTGGCTACCAGATTAACCTAAAGGATGAAAACACATAGCAACGATAAAACTCAATGAAAACACATCCGTAATGTCACATGCACAAAGTTAACTAAACGGCCCGATACGTAGCCAAGGACCCTGTTAAACTATGCTATGCCCAGTGGATGCGTTACCAGTCTGTGGGGAGGAAGAGAGGTTGCTGCTCCTTTAGCCGACGTCTGTCCGTCATGTACGGGGCCAGGCGGGGAAGAGTGCTGGTTCTGTTGCGTCTGTTGCAGTACAGTGTCGTGTCTGCTGTGCAGACGAGGAAGCCAGTCGCTCTACTGTTGTCCTCATTACAGTTAGCTTGGAGCCAACTTGCTCCATTGCTTCTTAAAGGTGGGTGGCAGACGAGATCAGATTTACATTAACATTTCGTCATTTAGCTTTTATCCAAAGCGACTTACATATGAGGAAGACAATGGAAGCAATTATAGCAACACAGATGTGTTTAATAAGTTAAAATAATAGAGTTATACAACTGTGTGATGGGTGTAACCTAATAGGTGTGTTTGCCTAGTGTTGGTGAAAACGCCGACAACAATGGGTTGAAAGAACCTTTTAGTTCCTTGAAAAGTAGTACCCGGGAATAAGTACCTGGGTGGAAACGTGCTTTAGTTAGCTAGATAGATAAATAGCCTGAATGATAGATAGATAGATAAATACTTTATTCATCGCCCTTGGGGAAATTCAGGTGTCCTGTAGCTCACACAATCTGTATGAGCACATATAAATATAGATCAGGACAATACACAATATAAGAAGGCAATAAAACAGCATGCACAGGGTTATAAACAAATAATTACTAAAGAGTCACATAAATAAATAAATTAATGAAATCAAAGTGCCAATTAAAAGGTAGCCTGATGGCTTCGGGGACAAAGGATCTCCTGAACCATTCAGTCATGCAGCGCAGCAAGATAAACCGTCTGCTGCAGCTGCTTCTCTGGCATGCCAACATGTTGAGGAGGGAATGACATTGTCCAAGATGGCCTGACCTTACTCCGTGTGAATCTTCTCACCACAGTCCCCAGTGTGTCCAACCCCGCTGTGTGTCCAGCGCTGAGCCTTTTTCACCAGCTTCTCCAGTCGCCTAGTGTCCTTATCTGTCATGCTTCCTCCCCAGCAGGTCGCATTATAAAAGAGGGCACTTCCCACCACCAATTGGTAAAACATCTACAGCATTTTACTGCCGACGTCAAAGGGGTTAAGCCTCCTTAGGAAAAAGAGCCTCTTGCAGTAGAGGGCATCTGTGTTCAAGGACCAGTCCAGCTTGTTGTCCAGAAGCACACCTAAGTATTTATACGTCTGCACCCCTTCAATGCCCACCCCTCGGATGTTGACTGGCTGAAGAAGATGGGTCTTAGACCTACAGAAATACACCACCATCTCCTTGGTCTTGGAGGTGTTCAGTAGCAGTTGTTACCGCTCCAGTCCCTGAAGGTCTTTGTCAGGTCCCTGTACTCCCCTTTCTGCCCATTCCTGATACACACAGTATCATCAGAGTACTTCTGGATGTGGCAGGACTCAGTTGTACTCAAAGTCCGCTGTGAACAATGTGAACAGAAGGGGAGCTAAAACAATCCCCTTTGGCACCCCAGTGCTGCTCACCGCCGTCCCAGAGAGACGGTTCCCAAGCCTGCAGCTGGCAAAAAGTTAGTGTCTACAGAGCTACAAGGACATGCTGCCTTGTAATCTTGTAGCTCATGTCATAACATAATAGTGGAACATAACAAATTGTAGGTGTCAAATGAGTTGAGATGCCAGTAGCCCTGTTTTGTTTGAACTGGGAGTAAAAATACAGAGAATTACATTAAAATCCTGTGGTGCATTGTTATGTTTTTAGTTGTGTTGAAATTGTAAGCTGCATTATTAACTAGAAGTAAGTATGTTAGAAAGAATGTTTTAATAACTAAATGAATGTATTCCCTAGAGCTGAGAAGACTAAATGTCTTACAAGCTAAGGCACAGTTAAAGGAATTCAGCAGTGATAAGACCTAATAAATGTTATGAGTTAGAGGCTCGTAATGACCTTGCTCCCTGGGTGGCTAGACAGGAGAGACAATCAAAGCAAGTGAGAGTCAACAACTGTTGAACAGTCTACAAATGTGTGGTTGCTATGAGATGTCAATGGTGTGTGACAAACAGAGAGATATAAAATAGGGAGACAGAGAGAGAAACTGGGTTATTTCCTTCTGCTTTTCATCATAACACATTAAAAGAAGGAGATCGTGAGCAGTAACATCAACAAAAAGGGACTTGGGACTAGGACTAGGACGCTGTCACTGTCAGAAGAATTGAGAACGCTAAAGGATTAACCGTTTATCCAAGTGACAGAGAATCACAAATTCAGATCAAAGTTCCTTTACAATGCTGTGAATCGATAAAAGACATTTTGGGAGCTTTGGAATGTTCTTTGAAGACTTAGTCTGACAAAAGGAAGAGTGGGGGCGCTCCGGCAGGAGAGACTCTACTCTCTCCCTCTTCCAGAAACAGATAACTATTGAAATTAAGACTCAGCTGTGTATTTACTGTATGATTTATTTTAATGATTTGTTTGAAGATGGAAATGTGAATTGAGCTGTTTAACTACTGCCCTTGATAAAGCTTATTGCAATAAATAATGGAACTATAGTCTAAATTGTGGACATTTTATTTATGAGTTCATTGATGGTGGTAAAAAGTCAGGTTGTTGTGTGTGCAACATCTTAAGAGGTTCATACAGGTTACTCTAGCCAGTCAAACTAACAGTCCCTTGGGGATCACATCCGAGCCACTAAAACCCATCCTAGCACTATAACAAGAGCCCAGATTAATTAGAGGAGCTGCCGTTAACGAGCGCGGCATGTATTGGTAACAGACAGTAACACCAACTTATACATCCCTTAGTCAATGCTTTAGGGTAATACTCTGAGAAGTCTAAAGCTCGGACCCCTAAAATGGAGAGTTGATCCAGTACCTCCCATACAGGGGTTAACCGGGATCTGACACAGTGGCATATGCCACGAGAAAAGCAGTGACATACCATCAGCCACATCTCGATGTCACTCACATGTTCTAGAACATGCAGCGGGTGTTAATGGTATTATATTTTCAATAATTGGAAGCATAACTTCTGTTGGGACCACTGACACTCCACCATTTGTGGAATTTTAACGGATCTGTTATTAGGAGACTGCATTGAACTCTGCATCCCACAATCCTGAGGGTCGTTGAACTCAGCCTTCCAGCCACCATTGGTCAGTCTGACCTGTGACCCATCATGTCACCAGGTCAACAAGCGGGGTCAGCGGTCGTTGTCCTTTGTCTTTACTCCCGGACTTCTCCCGGACCTCAGGAGGTCTATGTTGCGCAGACCCACCGACGAACAAAGGATTACGCCCAGAACATGAGGGCCTGCCTTTGTCTTAAGATTTCTGGTTAGCTCACTGCCAACTGAGACAGCGACACGAGGGCCTGCACAGGACTGAGATACTTTTTTGACTATTGCTTTTGTGAATGTATCTGTATTGATATGGTTCATTGAGTTGTATTGTGATGTGTTTTCACTGTTAGGTTATTTTGGTAGCCACATGTTAAGTGATTTTAGTGATGTTCACACAGACACAGGGTCTTGCATGCATCTAACTATCCCCTTTTCTAACCTGGCACTCTTTATTCTCCACAGTTCACGCGCAAACTTCAATTTTAACCCTTTAACAGAGCCACACTCTTTAAAATACATCATCTTGCCACCATTTTGAATGAACCGTCTTTGTCTGACAACTTGTGGCCACGGCAATAGTTGCTGTTTTGGATCCAGGTAGCCATTTTGGATTACACCCAGACACACCCTTTTTCCTGCAATTTAGTGCATTTAGCGTTAGACTTCACATTGTTTGTTTTTTGTTTTTAATAAATGCTTGTGTATAATTATGCTTTTTATTTAATTTTGCACAAGAGTGAATAATTTACCAATATCTATGTTGAAGACATGTTGCTGCTGTGTCTATGGTGCAGGGGACGAGTGGCTCGGGTCCTGCTCGTTGGGCTCCACCAGGATCTGCTCGGTTTGCCGTCTGGACCCATCATCTTCCCTTATGTTTTACCACCTAAACATTTCTAACATAATAATATATATATATACACAACAATTTTGCCATCATGGCTATATATGTTATAGTTTTGATGCTATAAATCTATTCTGTACTTACGACATCTATTGCATGTCTGTCCGTCCTGGGAGAGGGATCCCTCCTCTGTTGCTCTTCCTGAGGTTTCTATCATTTTTTCCCCTGTTAAAAGGGTTTTTTTGGGTAGTTTTTCCTTAATCGAATCGAGGGTCTAAGGACAGAGGGGGTCGTATGTTACAGACTGTGAAGCCCTTTGAGGCAAATGTGATTTGTGATACTGGGCTATATAAATAAAATTGAATTGAATTGAATTGAATTAATGGTCATTTTGGTAGTAGTTATTACTTAAAATATTAATCAGAGTTCCAAATTGATAGTGGAGTATATTTTATGAGATGGAGTCAATTAATTAGCTATCATTTCTTCTTTAAGTATAGTGGTGCCCCCGAGGACTTTATTAATAAAAAATATTATTTATGATCTTTGATCATTTTGATTGCACCTACACAATTTGGTGCTCATTTAACCATTATAAATATATAACACTACAATGGAGGGGGGAAAATATAAAATAAAAATTCAGAATTTCTATTTACACATAAACCCGGCATGTTTTGTTTTTATTAAAACAACTTAAAATTATTTATTGGTCACAAAGTTTTGCTTTTATGGCATGTGTAGTTATCTTTGCAAATGACTGTCTACACAAGCACTGCTGTTACTGGAAATTGTAAAATGTGTGGTTCTGTCAGACAGACATCCCACAGCTGTGTGCTATAGCATTGGAAATTGATTCCTTTTCTTTCAGATAGTATTTGTTTTTTTTATTGCGTTATAATTTCTGGAGCATTGTAGGACTGTCAAGTCAACATGGCCTTACCAGACACTAGCAGTCAAAAAAAATACCATTAAGATGCTACATAATAAATAAAAACAATAGTATACATGGGGTCTTTGCATTGATGCTTTAATATTTTAAATAGATTTATATTAACATGCACAATGGAGGATATTGCATGGCATATTCATCCAGTGGACCAAAAAGCAGAAATGCAGTCAAATACCAAACCACTAAACTATGGTCTCTTTGAATGCGGTTTATGTTGTGGCCACCACATGGCTATAAACTGATTCTGGGTGGATGTTAAGTGCAGTGACGACAACCAGTATGTTAGCTAGTCTTTAATTTCAGGAATATAGTTGTTGTTCAGTGTAATTCATTATTGTACAACAAAGTCTGTTATACTAAATGTATGAGTTCTGAATATAAAAACCCATAATGTTACTCACAGTTAAAGAAAGTCCAAACTACCAATCTTTATGGAAACCCAAAGGTACAAATATGATAAATAAAATCGTAATAAATTAAGTATAGTTGAAATTAAATAGTCTCATGAAATAATATATAGTGTATACAGTGTCAAACGTTTCTGATACTTATTCCCACCTTGTTGAGTTCTTAATTCCAAAGAACTGCTGTAACAACTGCAATGACTAAAATGACACTTGTTTTGTTGATGACTGCAGAAGAAGCAGTAGGTGTGGGGGCAGCTGTGGTTTTTGCTGGGACAGCTGTGGTTCTTGTTGGGGCAGCCGTGGATGTTGTCGCTGCAGAAGAAGTTGTGGGGGCAGCTGTGGTTTTTGTGGGGGCAGCTGTGGTTTTTGTGGGGGCAGCTGTGGTGGTGGTGGTGGTTGGGACAGCCGTGGTGGCTGTCGTTGGGACAGCCGTGGTGGCTGTCGTTGGGACAGAAGTGGTGGTTGTCGCTGAAGCGGTTGTTGTTGTTGAAGCAGAATTGGTTGTTGTTGCTGCACTAGTAGTTGTAGGGGCGGCTGTGGTTGTTGTCGCCGCAGCAGTAGTTGTGGGGGTAGCTGTCGTTGTTGTTGGAACAGTTGTGATTGTTGTCACTGCAGAAGTGGTTGTGGGGACAGCTATGGTTGTTGTTGGGGCCGATGTGGTTGTTGTTGGACCTGCTGTGGTTGTTGTTGGAATAGACGTGGTTGTTGTCGCTGAAGCGGTTGTTGTTGGGGCAGCTGTTGTTGTTGTTGAAGCAGAAGTGGTTGTTGTTGCTACACTAGTAGTTGCAGGGGCAG
>WNGW01000187.1:3485-16861 GCA_011952105.1 Coreoperca whiteheadi
TCTTGTAGGCCAGGTGCATCGCTTTGAACCTGATGCGGGCGACAGCAGGGAGCCCGTGTAACCTAATGAAGAGAGGGGTTACGTGTGCTCTCTTCACTCCTCCTCTTCACTCTTGCCGCCGCGTTCTGGATCATCTGTAGAGGTTTGGTTGTGCAAGCAGGGAGTCCAGCCAGCAGCGTGTTGCAATAGTCCAGAAGGCAACATTGCAGATGTTCAAACGGAAACCATGAGGAGGCAGCAAGGAAGCCAGCCACAGCCAAACACCTACACCGAGTAAGACAGGTCCTGAAAAGTCAGCTGAATGGGAAGACCAAGATCCGAACCATCAACACAAACGCCCTACCAGTCATCAGATACCCCGCTGGTATAATAGACTGGCCAAAGGAGGAGATAGAGGCCACTGATATTAAGACAAGGAAGCTCCTCGCAATGCACGGAGGGTTTCACCCCAAACCCAGCACCCTGAGACTGAACACTAAGAGGAACCAGGGAGGCTGAGGACTAGTGAGTGTCAGAACCACTGCCCAGGAAGAAACACAGATCCACGAGTACATCAGGAAGATGGCCCCCAATGATGAACGACTAAGTGATTACCTCTGGCAGCAGCAACCCAAGGATGAGGACGAGGAGAAAGATGAACCATCGTGGAGAGACAAGCCCCTGCACGGCATGTACCACAGATAGAAGAAGTGGCTGATATCAGGAAGTCCTGCCAGTTGCTGGAAAAGGCTGGACTAAAGGACAGCACAGAAGCACTAATCATGGCAGCACAACAGGCCCTCAGTACAAGATCAAAGATGGCTGTGAGTCCACCTCCTCGGCCGGTGCCTCGAGGAATGTGAGCATTAATATGACTGGGCGGAGTGGATTCATTTAGGCCAACATGTTCTTCATGACCCAGCCAGGTTTCAGTGAGACAGAATAAGTCAATCTGATATTAACTCGTTCACTAAGTTACTGAACATGCTGAGGGTCTGAATTTCAGACAGTAGCGAGCCTGTTGAGTCCCACAGGGACACAGGTGGCTGTGAAAGCTGTAGTATCACTTACATGTAGCTCCAACAATCAATTACATTTCCACAATATAAGAAGTGGGAGTGAAACACAGGTGGGTGGGGGTTAAATAAGAAGAGGTGGAAACAGGTACTCTGAAACACACTACAGTGAAAGAGAAGACAAAAAGGAGATAGTCTTTGTTTTTTATAGTACATATCACTAGATGACAGAGATCTGATGTTTAAGAGTCCACATTTAATTCTCCTGTTTTGAGGAGCTATTTCTGCGGTGTTTTTGTAAAAGTTACATGTATAACTCCTCTTCTGTTAACTTTTGATGTTATTAATGTAAGTGGTGGGCAGACACAGTCATCATGGGATTCTGGGGGGGTAACTGCTCTGTGGGACTGCAGCTCTGCCTCCTGGTCTCAGCTCTGGGTTGTCATGGTTTAGGTCCTCTAATAAACTCGGCCAGATTTCTAGATATGAGAGCTGCTCCATCCAAACTGGGATGAATGCCGTCTCTCCTATCAGACCAGGTCTTCCCCAGAAAGTCCGCCAGTTATCCACGAAGCCCACATCGTTTGCTGCAAAAATACATTACCAGTAACAGACAAACACTGGTGACCGGCAATGACACAAGACTCTTTCCTCAGCAGGTCTGAGAGTCCTAAACAGAAATAGTTACTTACAACTATCACTCCTATATTCGTGTGTGTATATCTGACAAATTAAAGTGATTATTTTGTCACATCTTGCTTTCTTTGCTCGTTGCGGAGGATTCATTTGTCTGTTGCGGTCATATTTTTTTAAATGTTAGTTTACAAGTTGACCAGAGTGAGATGATGATGGGCAGCTGCAGCAGCACGTTGGTGAGGTCAAAGGTCAGCAGGATGGTCTCTCAGTCAGATCTGACGCCTTTCTCAGTCTGCGTTCCTGTCTGTTCTTGCGAAAGGACCAGTCAGTTCACTTGTATGAACTTGACAGCACAGATATCCCAGCATTCCTTTGGGCATTGAAGTGAGGAGCAGAAAGCAGCAGAGAAAGAGGCTAAAGCAGGAAGGTTTCACAATGTCTGTGCTGTTTCATCACTACATTCACTTCTGAGATTTTCTGAGGTGAGAAATCAGCTGTGTGGATTATTTGCGGTGATGGTCAATTGAAAATGTTCTCCAACGTTTTTGGAGTTGAGAAGCTCCACAAGCGCCTGCTGGGGCACCTAGCCATCCGGCTCACAGAGCCTCTGGGCCCGCAGTCACACAGGCAGAGGAACCGTGAGCTGTCTTATTAGTCAATACACTCTGAGTAATGTTGTAGCATTTTAACATTAATCAAGAGACATCCGGCTCGTGATGCACAGAAAGAACTTTAGAAAATATATAATAAACAACTGCAGCAGTATGAAGGTTTACTGTCGCTGCTTTAATATTATAGACATTGTTAGTGTACAGGTGTGGTTTCAGTACTTTTTATTAAGTAGATTTTTAATTGTTCTCTACTCTGCTTATTTCTGCACCAAGATACCAAAGCAGGTGCCTTGTAAGTGAAAACCTCCTTGGCAGTAAACCGATTCTGAACTCATTGCTTTGGCTGATGAATCCCGGCTGTTGCTTTGGCCTCTGTGCTGGGCGTGCAAGAACGCACAGCCTCCAACTGTCAACAGCGTCCTGGGAGCTCCAGAACTTCAGAGTTCATTATTGCAAGAACGTTCTCCCCAAGAACACAAGTCCGTTCTTTGCATTCTTGGGTTTGAGAACCTCCTGTGAAGTATGAGGCTGTTTCCCAAAACAGACAGACCTGGAATCTGTTCTGAAACAGGATGTGGTCACCTGATCCTGCTCTGGACTCAGCTGGAACCATAAGTAATGTTTTTGTTCAGACAGCCCTGCATGTGACTGGATCGTCATCAAATGACAATAACAACTTTATTTACTGAACAATTGGAACCATCAGTAACATCTGAAAGAATCAGAATAAAAAAAACACTTTATTGTCAAGTAGCTTCAAATGTACACAAAGATAGAAATGTAAAGTAGGTTCTAGTGGCCCTTGAAGAGGTTCCCTTGGACCTTGAGGTGGTTCTACAGCTCCTGAGGATGTTTTAGTGGTCCTTGAGGGAATTCAGAGTTCTTTGAGGGGGTTCCCATGGTCCATGAAGAGGTTCTGTTAGATATTTCAGAGGTTCTAGAGGCAGTTCTATGGATACGTAAGGGGGTTCTAGTGGTCCATGGGGAGATTTTGATAGGAACTGTTTCTACGAGTCCTTGAGGAGGTTTTAGAGTTCCATGGGGTTCAAGGGGTCCTTGTGGGGCGTCAGGTAGTCCATGAAGATGCTCCATTGATCATGAAGTGGTTTTACGAATCCCTGAGGAGCTTTTAGGGGTTCTTAAAGCAGTTCAAGTGGTCCTTGAGGGGGTTCTAGTAGTCCATGGAGAGGTTTCTTTGATCCTTGAGAAGGTTCTAGGGATCCAAAAGGATGACGCAGTAAGGTTTTACATGTTATATAATGATCTAAATGTGTGTACAGGAAGTGTTCGTCTGGTCAGTGTGAGCTGCGGCAGTCAGAATGTCTGGGCCGTGGACAGTCGAGGAGTCGTTTACTTCAGAGTCGGAACCCAACCTCTGAATCCGAGCATGATGCTGCCGGCCTGGATCCACATAGAACCACCTGTACAGGTAACATACACACACTGGATCAACATAGAACCACCTGTGCACGGTGTGTGTCACCTGTCCAGGTAACTGTGACATCATGTCTCTGCAGCCCATAGGAGTGCAGCTGGTCAGTATTCAGACGAGTCCTAATGATCGTCTCCTCTGGGCGCTGGACAACAGAGGAAGTGTCTTCGTCAGGACCGGACTCAGCGATGAGATGCCTGTGGGCACTGACTGGGAGCTGGTACCAGGTACCTAGCTGTCTCTCTGATTTGAACACCTGTTCAGGTAGTATACACTGACAGTTGTGTTCTTTGGAACTGATGAGCTGGGTAGCTGTGGATCAACAGTGATTCACCTCTAAGTGTTCACTGGGGTTCCTGGTCTCATTAATTCCGTGAGTTCTGAACTTGAATCTGTGTACTTGTACTGTGTATTTTAGGTTTAGCCGTCAGTCAGCTGGTCCTCAGCTCTCGGACAGTTTGGGTTCGGTGTGTAAACGGAGATCTGGCTCGACGTTACGGCGTCTCTGACAGAAACTCTGCAGGAGATTACTGGAAGAAGATCCCAGGAAACGCCAACTGGTTAACTGGTAAGACTGGGTTCATACTGGGGGGGATTTTACAGGTGGTTCTATGTGAAATAGTCCCATGAAATAAATAAATGTGGCGTTATGAAGTAAAAGTCCAAGGAAATAAAAAGCTATTCATTAATTTATTGGCCCATTTTGACTCGTTTATTTAATTCAATGGACTATTTATGTATTTAATATTGAATGAAATGGCATCCTTAGTGCTCGTTACTGTAAGTGTGCAATGAAACAAGAATCAATAAGTTCATAAATAAATTCTCCTCTTTATTGTCTCTGCTGACACGCCGGGTGTCCATGCAGGTGTTCTGGCTTGACTTTGTATAACTATAGACTATAATAACTTTCTGAACCGTGTCTGAGCCATGATCTGTTTTCCCGTCTCTTCAGCAGTGCGCCGATGTAATAGATCCTCCAGAACGTCAAAGGCAAACTTCAGTTCCGCCCAGCATCGTTTCTTTGCTCTACCATTATTCATAATATGTGCTCCTGTCTGTTATTTTACTGGTTCATATTGAGTTTAACTCAACAGGGCGTGAGTTCACATTCACAGTCCAGTTCAGCACGTTCAATACAGCAGCGCTCTTTATGCGCCGTCAAACTTTAGATTTTATTTGCGGAATAGTCCCAATGCGTCCCTGACCACCTCCGGAGGCGGTTTGGCCGATCTGAATACAATCCGATGGATCTGAAGGTGCATTTATAGTTGTAAATCATGTGGTCAGGCACTATCTGACTGCAATCTGATCAGCCAAAACGCATTTTAATGCCAGCCAAAACTCATTTTAATGCCAGGCGTAAAGGGCGTCTTTGAGGGACAAAGATGGATGTTTCACTGACATGCTGCTGGCTGGGTGTTGCATGTACAGGTGGTTACCTGAAATACCCTCTGTTCTCAGATCAGTTACTGACTTTAACCAGTTCAGACCCCTCCCACCCCCCAAGAACTTAGATAGTTCTGTTGTCAAGTGAGTTGTTGTCTCAGGTGCGTGTCTCTTCAGTCACATGACACGCAGTGAGTGTGTATCAATGTGGACATTCATTCACACTGAAGCTCAGGTATGCTGTTGTCTCAGGTGTCTCGTGTGTCTCTCTCTCTTCAGTGACCCCAGAGGACGAGTTGTGGGCAGTGACTCTGATTGGTGGATTGTCCCGTCGCCTGACGAAGCTCCTCCCACAGACTCACTGTAGTCCCGCCCCCTCAGGCCCCTCCCTGAGCGGGGACGACGTCGATGACGAATGGGAGCTCATCTGACCCGTGACCTCGCTGTGATGTCACCACTGTTTGGTGTTGGTCTGTCTGATGTGGATTCACCTGGTGGGACGTTGTGATGTCACAGTGACATCACCTCCTATTTACAAGCGAGGTGACGACAGGAAGTGGGCTGTGTGATGTGATTGCTGGACCAACACTGAACAGGCAGGTGACATAACTTCCTGTGACAATGCTTAGAGGATACTTCTGAAAGAAGATGGCCGCCCAGGTGGCTGTTGGGAAATGAAGTGAACTGAGACTTTTTGTTTTAATAGGAAGCACTTTAATCTCTGATGGGACAGTGGACTACAGAGGGACTGGTTCTGATTGGACCAACCTGGTTTTAAATCTGAAATGTGGTTTAGATCAACTAATCAACTAATCTTTACACCAGTTGAAACTGGTTCCGTCTCCTTTAAAGTGGCTCAACCCGGTTCTGACTGGTTCCAGATACGTTCATAATTACTCCATTAGTCTGCTTCTAACTGCTTCAGACCGGTTGTTCTGGGTTCTAAATCTGCTAATATTTATTCCAGTTGAGTTCATTCACCTTCAGTCTGGTTTGGAGCGGCTCGCGCTGGTTCTGACTGTTCAGTTCAGGGTCAGACTGGTCCTTACTTACTCAAACTGGTTCTAAATGGTCCCTTTTTCCTTCCAGTTTAGTTCAGTCTGGTTCTATTCGAGCACTTGAAAGGGACATCTCACAGTTTAGTTTGGTCTGGTTTAGTTTAGTTTATTTATCAGAGTTAGCGTCAAGCTAAATATTAAGGGAAGTGAATCCGTCCAGTTTATGTGATGAATGTAGACGACCTAATGATTCATAGTTATTGGTGATCTGGACATAAACAAAGGACTGGTTTCCAGACTCCTCTGACTGGACTGAAACAACAGACTCAACAGGCAACGCCTTGCTGGTTCTCCTGAGCCACTGTTGCTAACCTGTCTGTCAGTCCGACAGTTACCATGGCAACAGGCAGGAGCCCCGCCCTGATTCATGAAAAACATGTACAAATGTAAATTTAATAAACGTCTGTTTGTGTTTGTCGTTGAAACGAGTTTCACTCAGAAAAACACAAAGATTCACCTGAAATATGATTTTATTTGTTTTTACCTGAATTGTGATGGACATTGATGGACTGCGGTAAACTCTGATGGACCCTGATGGACTGCGGTGCACCCTGATGTACTGTGGTGAACTCTGATGGACCCAGATGGACTGTGGTGGTTCCTGATGGACTGCGATGGATCCTGATGGACTGCAGTGGACTCTGATGGAACCTGATGGACTGTGATGGACTCTAGACCTGCAGTGAGGTTCAGGTCTGAACTCTGGAATGATCCTTTAAATGTCGACTCATCGTACTCTCTCCTCCTCCTCCCCGTCTGCGTTACCATGGAAACCTGTTACTGCATTGTGATGTCATCCTGCTGTCAGCTGATTGGTTGGATGTTCTGCTGCTGATCAATAAGAATTCAGTGTAAACTCATCTATTCTGTGATTTAATTCATTAACTTAATAAACATGTTTAAACAGGGAAGCAGCGTCAGGTCCCTGGGCATCTTGGGGGGAGGTCCCTGGGGGCTGGGGCAGGGGTTCCTCAGTTCTATAGTTTCAGGTTCATTCCTTACCGAAGTCTCTGAACGTTGTTGTGACAGTTCAAACTGATGACGGAACATCTGAGCTGATAAACCTATTAATTCATATTATTTAAGTCAGTTTAGAGAAATGAGCAGCAGCAGAGTGCCGGGCTGTGGCTCGGTGGCAGAGCGGTCTCCCAATCGGAAGGTCAGCGGTTTGATCCCCCAGCCAAGTGTCCTCGAGCAAGATACTGAACCCCAAAATGCTCCCGAAGCTGCGCCTTCGGTCTGTGAATGTAAATGGACTGTACCTGTATAGCTCCTTTCTAGTCGTCCGACTACTCAAAGCGCTTTCACGCTACATATCATATTTACCCAGACACACACATTCATACACTGATGGCAGGAGCTGACTGCCCATCAGTACAAATTAAACTAACAATTCACCCACACCAAAGGCGCAGCTTTGGGAGCAGTTCGGGGTTCAGTATCTTGCTCGAGGATACTTCGACACATGGCTGGGGAAGCTGGGATCGAACCGCCGACCTTCCAATTGGTAGAAGACCCGCTCTGCCACCGAGCCACAGCCGCCCCTGTTCTCATATGTAAGTTGCTTTGGATAAAAGCGTCTGCTAAACGAAATGTTATTTTGTCCTGAGTTTCCCCTCTCAGGTGACATACAGGCTGCACTGGATTACTGGTGAAGGTGGTATTTGCTGTATTACCCACTCGTACAGTCACTTGAATGTAAAATGTTCACAAAGCAAATCAACCAAACCAATTTTCTGACTTCCAGGTTTACTTCTGTGTCGTGCGTCCTACTGCACGTGCTCAGTAGGGTTTAATCCTGCTAGGTACATTGAGACATCACACATGTTAAAATCTATTTTCTAGATTCAGGGAAAGTTTTACAAATATAAAACTTTCAAAGGATTAAAAATCCATCATACAAAGAGTTATAACTTGGAAGCATCCTGTCAGCAGTTTTACAGAAGTGTCTTTTGCAATGGAGGCTGATGAGGGAAATTATTTTTAGTTGCACTACAGCGATTGACCACCAGAACAAACTGATAGCAAGACTGAGTGACGGTGTCCATTAATACATCTATTAATACAACCATGGGCTGTGTGCAGCCTCAAGGGCATACCTGCAGACACTACTCAGGGCTGAAAAAAGGTACATCCAACTTTGATTTTCAGTCAATATTTTTAATTACAGTTAATATTCTCCTACAAAAATGCTGGAATTACACATCCATCACAGAATAGACCGTAACGGACAGAACTGTTTGTAGGTCAGTTCTGTTCTGACTCCACGGTGATGAACTGAACTCCTCACTGACGTCAGGACTGCAGAGTCAAACACAAACTCTGTACAGACATCAGACCTCACAGTGAAGAAGAACACATTTCTGACTGCAGGAGACTTCACGTATTTCTGAATGACTCTGGTCCCCGGTCCAGGGCACTGGTCCATGGTCCAGGGGACCAGCTGCTGTTCATGTACGTAGTGGTTCAGTTTGTGTTCACATGAGATTCAGTTTAAACTATATAATAAAACCACGATTCACATCGTGGTCGATGTACCGGTCTGTTGTGGTAAAGAAAGAGTTGAGCTGCAAGGCGAAGCTCTCTATTTACCAGTCGATCTACAATCGTAATCTCACCTGTGGTCATGAGCTTTGGGTCATGTCCGAAAGGACAAGATCCCGGATACAGGCGGCCGAAATGAGTTTCCTCCACAGGGCGGCTGGGCGCTCCCTTAGAGACAGGGTGAGGAGCTCGGTCACTCGGGAGGAGCTCAGAGTAGAGCCGCTGCTCCTCCACATCGAGAGGAGTCAGCTGAGGTGGCTCGGGCATCTGTCCCGGACGCCTCCTGGACGCCTCCCTGGGGAGGTGTTCCGGGCATGTCCAACCGGGAGGAGGCCCCGGGGAAGACCTAGGACACGCTGGAGGGACTGTGTCTCTCGTCTGGCCTGGGGACGCCTCGGTATTCCCCCGGAAGAGCTGGAGGAAGTGTCTGGGGAGAGGGAAGTCTGGGTGTCTCTGCTTAGACTGCTGCCCCCGCGACCCGGCCCCGGATAAGAGGAAGAGGATGGATGGATGGACCAATGTGTCATGTCGAAATTAAAGTCCAGACCCACTGTAAATCTGCTCATTTTACTGTTCAGACCCAAAACATGGCTGTTATTGAGGGAGTCATCTCATACAGCAGTCTAACATTAGCCCTATTATGAGACAATCTGCTAAGGTACTTGTGGCTAGCTAGCCATAGAGCCAGCTGCGTTCAATTCAGTTAAGTTTTATTTATATAGCTCAATATCACAAATTTGCCTCAAAGGGCTTTACAGTCTGTAACATATGGCACCCTCTGTCCTTAGACCCTCGATTCGAATAAGGAAAAACTACCCAAAAAACCCTTTAACAGGAAAGAAATGGTAGAAAGCTCAGGAAGAGCAGCAGAGGAGGGATCCCTCTCCCAGGATGGACAGACAGGTAGTAGATGTCGTGTGTACAGAATAGAATCACAACAGAAAATCATAGTACATAAAATTTTGATGAAATTGTAGTACTGTACTGATCCAGCAGGTGGAATCACAGATCCAGAGTCTGCAGCTCTGGAGGCAGAAACACCAGACAGTAAGAGAGAAGAGAGGGATGAGAAAGCACAAAACTCCGGGAGAGGGAAGAAGTCAAGTTAGTGACATGCATTTATGGGATGAGAATGCATACGGATGGAGAGGAGGACAGAGGTGAAGAGAGAGAGGTGCATCATGGGAAGTCGCTCGACAGTCTAGGCCTATAGCAGCATAACTAAGGGATGGTTCAGGTTCACCTGAGCCAGCCCTAACTATAAGCTTTATCACAGAGGAAAGTCTTTAGCCTACTCTTAAATGTGGAGATGGTGTCTGCCTCCAGAACCCGAACTGGGATCTGATTCCACAGGAGAGGAGCTTGATAGCAGAAGGCTCTGGCTCCCATTCTACTGTTGGAGACTCTAGGAACCACAAGTAGCCCTGCATCCTGAGAGCGCAGTGTTCTATAGGGGTAATAAGGTACTATGAGCTCTGTAAGATACGATGCTGCCTGACCATTAAGAGCTCTGTAGGTGAGGAGAAGGATTTTAAATTCTATTCTGGATTTCACAGGGAGCCAGTGCAGAGAAGATAATATTGGAGAAATGTGATCTCTTTTCCTAGTTCCTGTCAGTACACATGCTGCAGCGTTCTGAATCAACTGGAGAGTCTTAAGGGACTTTTTCAGGCTGCCTGATAATAATGAATTGCAGTAATCCAGCCTTGAAGTAACAAATGCATGGATTAATGTTTCTGCATCATTTTGAGACAGAATGTTCCTGAGTGTTACGTAGGTCAAAAAAAGACAGTCCTTGAAGTTTGCTTCATGTGGGAGTTGAAGGATAGATCCTGATCAAAGATAACTCCGAGGTTCCTCACAGAGTTGCTGGAGGCCAGGGCAGTGCCCTCTAGAGCAATTAGATCTGCCGACAGCGAGTCTCGGAGGCGTTCGGGGCCAAGTACAATAACTTCAGTTTTGTTCGAGTTTAACGTCAGAAAATTTCTGGTCATCCAAGTTTTTATGTCCTTAAGGCATGATTGAAGTTTAGCTAACTGATCAGTTTCATCCGGCTTAATCGATAAATATAATTGGGTATCATCCGCATAACAATGAAACTTTATGGAGTGCTTTCTAATAATATTGCCCAAAGGAAGCATATATAAAGTGAATAGAAGTGGTCCAAGCACAGAACCTTGTGGAACTCCGTGACTAACTTTGGTGTGCTTGGATGATTAATCGTTATAATGAACAAACTGAGATCGGTCTGATAGATTTAAACCAGTTTAGTGCGGTTCCTTTAATGCGTTGAGCTAAACAGCTACAGAACGCACATTAATATAAACATCTGAAAATACTCACATGTCACAGTCGTCCTTTCTCCCTGTGACCATTGTTGTTGTGTGGTGTTTTCAGCAAGAAAATACTTCAACTAATGTTAGGTCAACACTAAGCTAACACCAACGCTAGCTGATGTCAACTTTTACTGTAGCTGTCTGTCTCATTTGAGCGCTGTGGGTTTTATTTGCATCCCTACAGTGTACTGTGTTCTTTGATTGGATAAAAATGTAAATATTTATGTCTGATAGCGTAAGGATGTTTGAAATATCATTTTATAGTAAGTGTTGTAATAAAGGGCCCCTATAATAATCAAATGATGGAAAAAAAAGGCTAACGTAAAGCTAGCTCACCGTATCCCAAGGTTACCATATCATTACATGAAACCAGAGGTGTCAGAAGTGTTCCCATTCCTCTCTCAGGTAGAAGTACAGACCCTAGGGTTTAAGAAGAATTCTGTAGAAGCTGAAGCATCACCTCAAGCTTTTTACTCCAGTAAAAGTGTAAAAGCACTGCTTTCAAAACTACTTTCAAAAGTATAAAATAAAAAATGCCATTAAGGACAGAAGCTCAGGGGCCCCAGGGGCCTATAGTGCACTCCCCCACCTCCTCATAAACACATGTTTCTAAAGGCTATGATGACTATTATGTTATATTAAAATGTTCATGTTGTAACATGTGGGCTGCACCAGGCAGCCTGTTCCAGCCTGTTGAACATGAACACACCATCGAACCATGGAACTTTTAAAATGTTAATATCACCTGAAGCAAACGATTTTCAGATTTTCTGCATCCCCAACTGAATTTGTGAAGGTTCCCGTGGCAACGCGATGCAGTTTGCGCTACTGTATTTGCACGGCTTTGTATGCATGAAGTCACAGCTCAACAGGTTCCTTATATAACGTGTTCCCTCAGCTGAGAATCCGAATCGCTCAGTGAGAACATTGTCAGGAGCAGAATCAGTGGAATGGCGGCGCTTTAAATCCCCAACTCTGAACAGAACCTCCTCCAGAGCAGGTTAGCTGTGCAGCACAAGTTACCATGGTGATCTAGCAGTGTGTGACACTGAGAACTCTGGCTTCAGACTCAACATACCTGGCTAACCAATTAATCTGCTTTGTAGTCGGCTCCACCCCCACGAACCCCGAAACTTCTTTTATCAATAAAACTTAGTTATCTGGGATCAAACTCTGAATCACATTAAAGCTGCACACACATTCCAATTCAAACGAGCTTTAATCTGTTGACCATCTGGAGATACAAGGTTTTGACCTGACAGACCGTCAGGTGAACGCTGATTTGTTTGTTTTTAGTCTTTATTTACATTTTATTTACATTATCAACAAACGTCCAATCACAGCAGTTCTGAGGTTTTTACAGCATGTGTTGCCATGGTGACAGATGATGTCACTGCCAGCTGTGCGGCTGCAGGAAGTAGGGCAGCGTGGTGATGTGATCCTGGCCGGACCTGGCCAAACACCTGAGTGTCTGCAGCAAGAGGGGGGGCGGGGCCAGACCGCACAGCCAGCTGAACACTTCATTTCCCAGCAGGCTTTGCCAGCGCTGAGGCTCGTCCTGCAGGCGGCGCAGCGCCGGCGGTTTGGGCAGGAAGAGCAGCAGGAAGTCGAGGCAGCGCTGCGCGTAGCGCCGCTCCGTCGCGTCGGAGGAGATGAGCCGCTGCAGCGCGGCCTCGAGGCCTTCGGGCTGGGCGCCGTGAACCAGCAGCAGCAGCAGGCAGTCGGGCCGCGACAGCTCCACCGCCAGCTGCACCGCC
The DNA here is from genome assembly GCA_011952105.1 of Coreoperca whiteheadi. Lineage (NCBI taxonomy): Eukaryota > Metazoa > Chordata > Actinopteri > Centrarchiformes > Sinipercidae > Coreoperca > Coreoperca whiteheadi. The sequence goes on from WNGW01000187.1 coordinate 16,244, forward strand.
GTCTTCCCCGCATCTGCCACGTGCGAGCAGCCCCCGCAGCCGCCCAGGTAGTCCTGCCGCGTGCTCTGCGCGTCGCAGTCCTTCAGAGCCTCCACCATCATGCCGAGGATCGACACGCGGTCGTAGCGCACCGCCACGGTCAGGTGTGGCGAGCCGCCACTGTGGCAGCAGCAGAAGCGGCAGCGCGGCGCCCCGAGCGCGCTCACGGAGTATCTGGTGAGCAGGTAGCGCGCGTAGTCCTGGTGGTCGTGTACGAGCGCGTACAGCAGCGCCTCGCACGGCAGGAAGGCTCGCGGGCGTCCGTCCTCCCAGCAGAAGACCTCCATACTGCGCATGTCCTCCAGCATCCAGACCGGCAGCAGCTCGCGCACGGCACAGTAGAAGGAGAAGGAAGTCCGCTCACACTGACGCTGTGACGGAGATGAAGACAGACGCTCCAGCTGAGAGGACAGCAGCCACGGCATGAGGACAGCCAGAGACACAGCTGTTCCACCAGAGACACTTTAAACCGTCTGATCCTGGTCCTGCAGAGGCACAAACTGTCTGTCTCTCAGTCAAACCTCCGTCCTCAGCTCTTTCAGACTTTTATAGCTTCTCCCCCCCCCCCCCCCCCACCCC
>WNGW01000188.1:0-26965 GCA_011952105.1 Coreoperca whiteheadi
AACCGGTCTTCAAACAAAAGAACCTGAAGAAGTCTGGCACCTAGGGCTCATCTACTTATAGCCTCGGGCAACAGGTGCGCTGTGAGTTGGGAATGTTTGAAGCTGAAGTTGATTTATTAATTGGGGCAGCTGTGACTTCGTGGAAGAGTGGGTCATCCACCAATCGGAAGGTCAGTGATTTGATCCCGGCTTCCCTCAGGCCGCATGTTGCATATGGCCAAAGACTCCTTATGATGTATGGCTCACAAGGGCCATCTTTTTTATGCAAATATTTGATCATTTTATTATTTTATTTAAACACATCTCACAAGGGAAGGATGGCAAAATTTAAGTCAAATGAGAAAAAGTCCAGCCCAGATCGCCCCAAAGAAGTTGAACTACATTCCCTGCACCAAAAATAAAAAGTACGTGTCGACGTTGACTTTTAGCACTATTAAATGTTGCACTGCATTGTAATAATTGCTGGATTGGAGCTATTATTAATGTTATTAGTTCCACTTGTGCCTTTCCTGCTATGACAAGTAAAAGTTAAAAAGGTTTACAAATCTAATTAATTGGAGGACGATAACTGACTGAAGAAACATATCCAATGCTAACAGGGCTTTCATGACCAAAGCTGCAGGAAGGCTTAGATTATTTGCAGTCAGCGTCTGAAAATGTGAAATACACAAACCTAATCTTGGTTTGATTGATCTGTACAGAACCTTAATACAGGATCATTGTGCATGTATGAGTGGTAATTACAAGGTTCACTTTAATTTCCTGTTTTTTTTCTTCTTACATTTACATTTAATCATTTAGCAGATGCTTTTATCCAAAACGACTTACATATGGGGAAGACAATGAAAGCAATTATAACAACATAAGGTAACAAAATGCATACGTCTCTTGAGGACATCAATAAAAGAGTAGCACTACTGTCTACCTTATCATTGTTTGGACAGTACGTCACATTATATGTGCAAACAAAAACTCTGAGGCAACAAAACACAGTACAGAGTATTAAATCCACCTGACAGTAATAATAGTTTTCTTACTTGCCTCTAGTCATCTCTAGCTAGCAGAGATATTGACATCCAACTCTGAGATTTTTTTCAATTAAATTTCATTTGTGGTTTTTACAGAAATAAAAAATTGCATTTGAAATACCTTAACACTGCCTTTTAGAAACAGCCTCCCCTTTACTCTGGACATTACGCAAATGCCACTGTGGACCGTTTTTACTGGAACTAATAGTCTCAGCAGTTTAAATTTATTTCAAATGTTTTGATTTAAATGACAAAAATGTTTCATATAATTACATATAAACTCCACTTGTATAGCCCAAGGTGATTTTATCCTTTAGCTGCTAGCCAACTAAAACAAGCAACATCTATTTAATTTAATTTTATAAAATACTTAATATGATTTTTGAAATGTTCACCTAAATACCAAAGACACAGCACAAGAGATACACTAAAGATGGTGTGTTGTGTTTACTAAAAGTTTTTTTTCTTTAACTCCTTCAGGCCTTTTGAAATTTCTCTCCAAACTTGGACTGGAGAAATTTTATCCCAACAAGCTCACTCTTCGGTCTCTCTTGGAGATCAACAAAAACAGCATATCTGATAAAACTGTTCAATCAGTGGAGGAAATACCATGGTGCTTTCTCAGAAAACTATTTAAAATAAATGCAGAATGCAGGAACTGCACACAATTATCAAACAATGATGATGATGATGAGAACAATTATCCCGTAGACGTTTACACTCCAGAGGATAATGAGGTCAACCCTCTCGACCTCATCGTAGCACTCTTCCTTTGTGCTGACAGCTTCTTGCAACAGGAAATGGCCCTCAAGTTATCAATGTGCCAGTTTCCTGTCCCATTGCTGTTGCCCCATGGCAATAACAGTCAGTGTACCCTGATGCTGTGGGCTCTGAGGGACATCGTCAAAGAGTGGCGTCCGCATGATCTGTCTGAATCGAGAGGGTTTGTTGAAGACAACATCGTCCAAGCAGATATACCCTTCTATTCCTTTGTGCGGCTGAAAAACTGTAGTTTATCCAAGTCCCAGATGTTGAATCATGTTCTCAGCCTTGGCCTGAACAATAACAATATCTTCACACACAGAGAAATGAGAGAAGGAGCACATGAAAGGAAAATTGCCAATGGATTGGTAGAGGTTTGCTGGTACCTTCCCTGTGGTAACGAAAATCTTGACGTATTTCCAAAACCAGTTGCCTTTGCCAATCTGAGGGGAGACATTGGTCAATCACTCATACAGTTCAGTTTTCTATTTCAAGTGTCAACTGCTACCTTTGTATTCCTGGACAAAGTTGAAGAAAATGAGCACAAAATTCTGACTTCTCTTCAAGATGTGAAATCCAAACTGTTATTGGTTGTTAACCGCAAGGAAGGGAATGCTACAGAGGACATGATGTCAGTCAACACAACACAGGAAGAATTAGATTTACCAAAGACCAGTGTGAAAACCAAAGACCCAAAAGTAAATGTTGCACGGTTTTCACAAAAACTTTGCGTAGCCATCAAGAAATCACTGATAGATGTAAAAACCACAATAAAAATTGAAAATCTGCTTGACAAAGCAGTTGAACTTGGTCTTTCTGTGGATGAAAGTAAAACTGACAAACAAAAGAAAGCAGCTGAGGAGATTGTGAAGGGAATTGGGGTGCGGAGTATACCAGACTACAAGAACCAACAACTCCCTTTGCAAGGAGATAACTGGAAAAGGTTATCACACTTAGAAATGGAAGAATGTAGGTTAAAAGAAGCTGGAGATCAAGGACTGGAAGAATATAAATCTCAGCTACAGGCAGACAAACAACAGATTATGAAGGAGCTTGGAAAACACAAACTATCCAGAGCTATGAAGAGTTTTATTGAAAACTTATCCGAAAGTGATAAAAAGAAAAGAGATTTTTTCCTTAAGTGGTTGAAACTTAAGCTGAATGCACAATTGCCGTCTGTCATTCAACAATCTTTACTGCGTCAAAAACTGACAGAGCACTGCAACAAAGAGGAGAAAGACATGAAAGGAATAGCAGCGTTGGATCTGGCTTTGCTGGAAAGCTCTTTAGGAATAGAGCATTACATGAGAGAGGTGGGATTGATCTATGAGTTTTCCTTTCAGTCACGAGACACTGCTGATAAAATGTCTCATCTTCCTGGTCTGGCTGCTGAAATGCTGCTGGATGGATATCCTTTAGAGCTCTTGGACGGAGATGCTTCCAACATCCCAGAGAGATGGGTGACAGATGTGTTAATGGAGCTTCACAGGAAGGTTGGAGAGAAGAGCAGACTGTTGGTACTGACTGTGTTGGGTGTTCAAAGTACCGGGAAGTCAACACTCCTCAACACCATGTTTGGTGTGCAGTTTCCTGTCAGCAGTGGCAGATGCACAAGAGGAGCTTATATGCTCTTCCTCAGAGTTGGAGAGGATATGCAATGCAAGCTGAACTGTGACTTTATAGTTCTCATTGACACAGAGGGTCTAAAATCTCCTCATTTGGCACTACTAGAAGACAGTTATGAGCATGATAACCAGCTGGCAACCTTTGTCATCGGCTTAAGTGATGTCACCATTATCAACATCGCAATGGAGAACTCAACAGAAATGAAAGATGTCCTGCAAATTGCAACTCATGCATTCTTGAGAATGAAGGAAATTGGAAAAAAAACAGTTTGTCATTTTGTGCACCAGAATGTTGGTGGAGTCTCAGCTCATACAAAGACCAAGACCGAAAGAAAACATCTCTTGGACCAACTCAATGAAATGACTCAAATTGCAGCCGAAATGGAAAAGCAGCCTTCTATAAAGGCTTTCACAGACGTGCTGGACTATGACATGGAAAAAAACAACTGGAACATCCCAGGACTCTGGCACGGGACCCCACCAATGGCACCAGTGAACACAGGTTACAGCGAAGCTGTAGCAGATTTCAAGAAAAATCTGTTGGAGACAGAAGACAGAAGCAATAAAGTCTCACAGATCCCAGAGTTTCTAGAATGGATGAGAAGTCTCTGGAAAGCAGTCAAATATGAGAACTTCATCTTCAGTTTCAGAAACACTCTTGTGGCTCATGCGTACGACAACCTTTGCAAAGAGTTCAGTGAATGGGAATGGGAGTTCAGAAAAGAGATTCTCTCCTGGCAGACAGCAGCAGAGCTGGAAATCTTAAATGCTGACTACGAATCTGAGCTCCATCATGTGAATGAATTGGTTAAAACTAAAAAATCACAGGTGTCTGACAAAATAGCAGACCAACAAACAATAATGCAGAAGAAACTTCAGGAATACTACAAGAGGAAAGACAGACATGTAAATCTGATAGAAAAATACAAAATCGACTTTTTCAACAGTATCAGAAGTCTTGCAAAGGAAATACAACATTCAGTAAACAATAAATTGGATTGTGCACTTGAGCTAAGAAAAAGTTCCAAAGAGGCTCAGGACATTCAAAGAAAACACAGAGGAGTGATTGAAGAAAAGGTTATGAAACTCTTAAGCGACTGCAAACACCGCACACTGCCTGAAGATGAATTGGTACATGAGTTTGAAAAGACGTGGGCTGAAGTCACTGCAAATGTGTCTGGATTGAAAGAAGCAAATATATCTGCAAGAATCCTCGAACAGTTGAAAAGAAATTTCCTCAACCGTAACGTCAATGAGGAATTACAGAACATTGGAGACCTAAAAGAAATTGTGAAGGTTCCATTTAAGGCCAAAACTGAACACATAAAGAAAAACATTATAAATTTGATAATGTATAAAGATATGAAGAGAGAGTTGCAGAGATTTGCAGATGGTGTCATTGAGTCTTGCACACGGTTTGTTCTCGATATTGCAAAAACAAACACAGATTACAATGATTGTTTTACAAAGGAGCTTCTGGAAAAAGTAGATGAATACCTTAAACAACGCGGCAAGCATTGCAATCCCAAGTTTGAGATTGACCTGAAACTTCACATTTGTGGCATTGCCTCAACAGAGTTCCTTCACATGCACAGAAAATTCTTGTCAGAAAGGGATCCCAAAATTCAGCTGGAGAAGTACAAGCCACACTACTTGTTAGATTTTCTCGATTTATACAAACAGAGAGATCACCGCCAACGCAAAGCAACTGATTTTGTCAGATGTTGTATCAAACCTGCTGTTGAAGAGTACATCAGCAGATCTCTGGGAGTAGACATTGTGGATGAAATTTTGACAAGTTGCCATTCTGCAGAGTACAGTTCCCGCTCCTTTTTCCAGTACAACATTCAGAGAGAGCTGCTGCAAAAGGAACACTTTGAGAGTTTTTTCAAGTACATTTGTAAGTATGAAATATATGTTAAGGATTGGATATTTCAGCACATCCTGCACAAAATGTCTGAAGACAATACTTTATGTGAACTGAAGAACAAGAATCTGCAGGTCATAGTTCACAAAATAATAGAAGCAACAGAAAAGGCCTCAAAAGGAGAGAATGGTGTTCTGCTGCCGGATGACCAGGAAAGCATCGCAGAGCTCATCAACAACATGCGCAAATATTTGATCAAAGACATCTCAATTTCAGTGGAGGCTGAGAAAACCACCCTGTTTCAAATCCAAAGCACATGCCACCCATTTACAAAGAGCCTCATTACATCATTGAGTGAACTGAAGGACCAGCTGCAGGAGGAATTCTCAAGCTCTGAAGACATCACTGACACTCTGAACAGACTTCCAATCAAACCACAAGATGAGCTTTTCAAGCGGGTGTTTGGCTGTGGACATCAATGTCCATTTTGTAAAGTTCCTTGTGAGGCTGGAGGCAATGAACACAAGAAACATCATGCAACTGTGCATCGGCCACAAGCGTTTGGTGAATACAGGAAGATAAACTCTCAGAAGCTGGTTGAAACACTGTGTACAACGGATGTGCACAGTGAATGTAGATTCAGAAACACAGACACTAAATGGGAGTGGCATCCTTACAAGGAGTACACCACCTACTATCCAGACTGGCACATTCCTCCTGACCCCACCATGGAGGCATCTGACTACTGGAAGTATGTCCTGGTTCAATACAATGACAGATTTGCTCAAGAATACAAAGCCAAGCCAGCTGATGTTCCAGAGGCCTGGAGGAGCATCACAAAGGAACAAGCACTGAAGGGATTAAAAGATGCCTTCAACATAAAGTGAACAACAGACAATCCTGACAAATATCTTTAAACAAACGTGCAAGAATTTTTTATTTGTAAACTGTATACTTTGGAGAAGCCCAAAAGGACACATGGACTGAACATGTTAATCCATTTAGTAGAACAATCCGTCAAATTAAAGACGGATCAATATTGTCTAAAAAATGATCAACTTGGCTGCAGCCTTATCTTCACTTTTAAAAACTAGACGTCTTCAGCCTGATAAAGACAGTGTAATGAAGAACAACTCAAATATTTTGGAACCTGTGCATGAATGAATTCAAGTAGAACAGAATACAAGATTGAATGTTTTATTATTCTGTTGTTTGTTAATGTAACTGACTTTGTGGTTCAAATAAGGACTAAACCAGCGACTGGAGCTTTGTTCTACTAAACATGATACATGACAAATGATTGAAGAAGGTGAAAGGCAGGAAAAAGTCATTTTAGACTTTTAAACATTTTCTGTACTGTTACTTGTTTGTTTTGTTTGTTATTTTTTGAATATTACAAATGTTTTTTCTTGAATTCGTTTTCTATAGACCTTAATGCACGATGACTGTTGAGCACGATAATGATGTTGACAATGATAATGATATAAAAATTGGTTTTCTGTAATTTTTGGTTTGTTATCAAAAGAAAATATATTTTCCCCTTCTTTCAAGATGCTACATTCCTACATGTATAATGACCGGTGTGCACAATTATGATTCTTACCATCTAATCATAATGATGTACTTCAAAGACCAGAAAAAAGAGGTCATGTTATTTCTTTTTTTGTTGTTTTTCTTTTTTGATTGCAACTCTTTATTAAAATGTTTCTTTGTTCAGATTTTCATATGGCTGTGTGCATTATAACCGGTGTGCACAATAATGATGATGAAAATGATAATCGAGGATTTACTACCAAGACCATGTGAGGGGAATAAGATGTTTTGTAATGCACATGTCAGCGTGGCTCATTAATTGCTTCACAGTTGGACTTCTAATCGTTACTTGCAAAACCTTTTTTAACAAAGAAAAACAAGAAATATGCGTTTCTGATACCAGTAGATAACAGATATTGATACAAATGACTTGATGCTAACTTACTTTGTTTACTTACTTATTTACTTTTAAAAACTTTTATTTTTCTTGTATTATTCTTTTTAAATAATATGTTTCTCAAACTAATATAGTGACTAGTTTACTCAAAAAAGATGATGATGTATGTAGGACAAAGACTATGTGGCATTTTTTCTAAATGTAACCTGAAAAAAGTAATTGATGTGTGCTTGGACAGTAATTAAATCAGCATTAGTTGAAATGTATGCATTTTGATGCCAATGACTTTTTGCTTCATGCACAAATACTGTGGCATCTTTTCAAGTGACGTTAATGATACATTATGATTTCCATTATTTGAGACAGATGATGTGTTGAAGAAATAAAAAAGTTCAAAAAGCTGAAAATAGATTTGTTATCTCTGATTTCAACATCTTGTGTTTTTTTTTCATGATTACAAAAGTCTCTCTCATTCTTCTTGCTACACAGCTAGTGTTAAAGATTATGATGCTGAGGCTGTTGATAATGATGATGAAGTACAAAGGCCATGTGAAATGGAGGCTGTCAAATATGCCAGCAATATTCTTATTTTTTCTGTTTTATTTCTTATAGGTACAGTACATGTAAAACATGCATTTGATAAGTCAGTGAATAAGAAATGTATATGTTGATGCAACTGACTTTGTTGCGCATGTTTGATTATTGTCTAAACAAGCCAACAGCAGATGATGAGCGAGGAAGTTCAAAAGCTGGAAGCTATGTCATATTTGTTATGAAAGTTATGTGCTAGTAATAATGATGATATACTGTATGTGCAAAGATCATGTAAAAAAGTTGTTAAAATATTTAAAACATTAAAAAGAATACTACTTAAAGCCACTATTGTCAAATTCAATTTGTTTAAAAATACTGACTATAAAGTTTTTCTCTACAAATTTTTCTTTATATTTTTCAAACTATAACCACAGACATTGTACTACTGTCACAAATCACTGTCTCCAGCTGGCAATAGTTCCTTTATTTCCAATGAGCTTTGCATTCTGGGATAACAGTGTCTATCAACACAGTTATCCATTGTTACAACACAGTCTCAAAACACTGTTAGCTTTGCAACGAATAAAATTAGGACACAATGTAAGAAAATATGATTCTCATTTGGTTTTATTTGCCCACTTTTTGAGATATATCTCTGAGTTTTCTGCCATAACATCAGTTTATCAGTAATCAACCACAAACCCTCTTCTTGGAATCAAACATCACTTGACCGTAGCGGGCCCGGGTTCAACTCTGACCTGCAGCCCTTTGCTGCATGTCATCCCCCCCACCTCTCTGTCTCCTATTCTCAGTATTACATTACCCTGACACCTATAGTGTTGTGTTGATAAGATCATACATGGTGAAAAGATTGTAACTTTTAGAATCAATACAAGTAAATGAGCTCTAGAAACTTCTATGCACAGATGTTTATTACATTAAACCACAGTTAGACTATGCAGTTGATGACAAGATCATATCCGTAAACTAAATATGAAACTACAGTGAGCAGCCAATTAGTTTAACTTTGCATAAAGACTGAAAGCATTGAGGAGACAGCTAGCCTGGATCTGTTCATGGGTAACAAAATACACCAACCAGCACCTATAAAACTCCCTGAAGCTCTTTCCCTCATGTGGGAATGTGGGAACATTCATTGTGTGTCAATAGGCTTTATGCACACTCTCTTCCAAGTCACATAAGGCGCCCACGACATCCACAACTATGCCGTTTTTTACTCGGTCGCTTCAAGATTTACCTAGACTTACGGTCAACGACGTGAGATGCGTTATCCAAACACTGTGCCATACATCGACAACTAAGAAAGAGAAAGGCTTCAAGCTACATCCACAGTTATGAAGGTAAGATCTGAACGTGGAATGTCTTTACATGGCCTTAGCATGCATGCTAGCTAGGGCTAGCGCAGCAGTGTAGTGTAGTGATACTGTGTGTCTGTCTAACTATACTATAGATGTCAATCACATTCAATTTTCCTAACGCCATTGTCAATCTTAGTTTCAAACAAGGATTGAAGAACAGGAGAGGTAACCATTAGGACTAAGTCCTACCGATCAATGAGGATAAGCTAAAAGCTTCACAGCTTGAGCGTAAGGGAACGTTATCCCACAGATTCAGCGCAGCCAGGTTCACTGGTTCGTGAGACAGATTCCTTTCAACAGATCAAGTTTCTGTGAATCATGCTATGCATGTAATCCTGCTAAAGGCTATTCAATGCATATTTCGTTTCATATACTGTACCATGAATAACACTAGTGTGTTTAACTATTTATCCATATTTAAATATGTACGCAAAGTACTGGGATTCACAGAGTTCTTGTTCTTCTTTTACACATGTTCTGTGTCCCTTGTTATTTAAATGAGTAAAGTGAGATTAAATAATGATTTGGCTACAATTTTAGCTCCTAAACATTGTTTAGCAGTTATTGTTTCCATATCATCTTTATATGTTGATATGCATTTATATATTTTGTTTTTCTTTTTCTTCAGACATTCTCACTGTACTCATGTATTCTCCTTTTTTTAAGCTGTACTTTTATTGTATTGTAACAGATTTGTGTATTTTCACAGATTGTGCTTAGGGAAGCCAATCCCTTGCAGCTACAAAGCTGCCAGTGTACCTGTGTAGCAGGTACAGCTTTGTATAACCATGTAGGAGCACTTTTGTACCAGACTGCACATTATTTCCCGCTGAATATCACCTCTGTTCCCCCAACATACAGCTGCACAGAGACTGAACAGAAGTGGCATAAGCCAAGAACCATGGTAACTAATTTTTCTAACAGAGTACTTTCATTCTATTTATGGATATTTGTGTTTATTGATAACTCTCTGGGTTACTTGAGTGTAACCTTGTTCCCTGATAAAGGGGAACGAGATGCTGCATGCATCTATAAGTAGATAAGCTATAACCCGACTCTCTGTCTGGAAGGGGAACACTCTCTATGGCCCCTTTGACCAGAAGAGTATGCGGCTCTTGTGACAGTACTTGCGCCACCTCCAGTCTCACGGAAGTGGAGACCATGCCATTGAAAACCGGAGGACGACGAAGAAACTGGATTCTGTATCCCAGTCAAACCGTGTTCAACACCCATGCAGAGATGCCTGGCAGAACTTTCCACGCTGCCAGGCTCTGCGACAGAGGAATTCATTTCAACACGGGGCATACCACCTGTCGCTGGAACCTACTACCCCCCGAAGCACCAAAGGAGGCGGAGGTGGAGAGGTTCTGGGAGGATCGCGGGACGGAGTAAGCAGATGTACGACCTGTCCCGCCCCGTGGGGGATAACCCCTACCAGACTGGGCGCAAGACCATCGGGACCGCTTTTTGTCAATGATGGTCCGGCTGGGAAGGTCGCTGAGGGCGGCGAGCCGATCTCCAACCTTGCCGAGGGGGAGCTCGACTCGCCACGCTCTGCTTCTGCACCTCCCTAGGTCTAGAGGGGCTCAGAGAAGGCTGGGCCCCCCCCTGGAGTGCGGCGAGGAAGAAACTGGGAAAATCCTTCCTCCTGTTTCTTGGCCTCTCTAAATTTCGCTACGACGGACCAAACAGACCTTTAGGGGAAACCGGGGAGCCCAACAAGAACTCGCATTCTCTGTCCTTAATCCCCGATAGGTTAAGCCACAGGTGCCTCTCCGTGCTCACCAAAGTAGACATAGAACGGCCGATGGCACGGGCCGTTTGCTTGGTGGCACGGAGAGACAAGTCTGTTGCCTGGCGAAGCTCAGAAAAAGCCTCGCTGTCCACCGTTCCACACTCACTCAAGTCTTTAAGGAGGTCGGCCTGGTACGCTTGCAGTACCGCCATAGTATGAAAGGCAGCACCCGCCTGACCCGCCGCCTGATATGCCTTCCCCACCAAGGCCGAAGTAGTCCAACACGGCTTGGAGGGGAGGACAGGCTTCCTCCATGAAGATGCCGACCCAGGTGAGAGATGGCTAGCCAGCATCTCTTCAACCCGCGACATCTCCATATACCCGCGTGCCGATGCCACGACGATAGTCGAAAACGTTGACGTCGATGGGACAAACACACGCGCGGTATAAGGGTGATTTCACGACTTCGATAACTCCTCATGGAGATCCTCGAAGAAAGGGAGAGGCTGCGGACGTGCCTTCTCCCCACTTCCAGAGAGAAACCTATCCGCCAGCTTGCTACGTTTGGGGGCTTCATCCTCACGGGGCCAGTCCAACTGCAATCTGGCCACCACTTGCGTCACCACCTCCAACAGCTCCTCGACGGACTTATTGCTGTGCGAGGGTTGTTGGGGCGGCCGCTCCAGGTCCGCAGACCCGAGGGAAAGCATTTCCTCATCGTCCCCCACGCGAGCTGTAGAAGAGCCGCAGCGCGCTTCGGAGTCATGTGGGGAGACACATGGATCTGGCAGCTGAGCAGGCGAAAAGGGCTGGCCCGTCCCCCACTCATCAGCCAGATCCATCTCAGAGCCCCACGACCTAAGCACAGGTGCGGACCGAAAATAGCTCAGACGGGCCCGCAGCGTCCTAACAGAGAAGGACTCGCAGTGCCGACACTCGCCCGAATCAAAAGCTGCGGCCGCGTGCTCTTCTCCCAAACAAGCCACACAGTAATCGTGCGTGTCCGTGTCAGCCAGAAGACGAGAACACGGGGGCACGCAACGCTTCTGTCCTCCACTCATGATTGCTAGCTCTCGCACACCACACAGTAATGGTCTGAAAACAAAGAGACATGAAGGCTGGCAGCTGGAGCTCATCTTATAGCCTCGGGCTTCAGGTGCGCTGGTGACGTCACCCGCCGAGGCTTCTGTTGCCATGAAGTGCTTTGAGCGGATCATTTTAACACGTCTTAAAATACAAACTCATGCACACATGGACACATAACAGTTTGCGTACAGAGAGAGGAGGGGAGTGGAAGATGCGGTCATAACCCTCCTGAATGGAATTTATAAACATCTGGAAACACCTGCCTCTCATGTACCCATTACGTTTGCAGACTTCTCCTCAGCTTTCAACACCATTCAGTCACACATGTTGATAGAGAACCTGACCCAAATGGGTGTAAACCTCATTTTGGTGCAGTGGATTCAGGACTTTTTAACAGGCAGAAAACAGTTTGTGAGGGCGGGTTACAGTCATTCTAGAACCATCATTACAAACACAGGTGTGCCACAAGGATGTGTTTTATTTATTTTATACACTAATGATTGTGTTAGCCACCACTCCAACTGCTCACTAATTAAGTTTGCAGATGATGCTGCACTCGTTGGTTTTTTAACAGATAGTGATCAAGACTACAGGTCTGAGGTTGATCATTTCCATGATTGGTGCAATCAAAATTCACTTATTTTAAACGTGTCTAAAACAAAAGAAATGGTGATTGATTTTAGGAAAAGGCCCCCTCCATTGCAACCTATCACTATTAATGGAACAGTCATTGAGACAGTGGAGAAGTATAAGAATCTGGAAACCATTATTGATCACAAACTCACCTGGTCTTCTAACACATTGGCACGATACTCAAAAGCACAGCCAAGGCTCTATTTTTTAAGGAAACTGCGCAGTTTTAATGCAGACACCACAATTCTGACATTGTTTTATGTGGTGAGTGTGGTGACTTTCGCCATCCAGTGCTGGGGGGGTGCTCTTTCTGTCCAAAACAGAAACATGCTGGACAGGGTGACTAGGATGGGCAGGAAAATCACTGGATCCAAAACAAAAAACATAATTACCCTCACCGAAGGCAGAGCGGTTAGCGCTCCTGCCTCCCAATAAGGAGATCGTGGGTTCGAATCCCGGACCAGACCACGACCTCCCTGGGTGGAGTCTGCATGTCCTCCCCGTGTTACCGTGGGTTTTCTCCGGGTTCTCCGGTTTCCTCCCACTGTCCAAAGACATGCATTAGGTTAATTGGTGACTCTAAATTGTCCCTAGTGGATGAATGTGTGTGTGAATTGTTGTCTGTCTAAGTGTCAGCCCTGTGACGAGTTGGCCACTGTCCAGGGTGTACCCCGCCTAAGGCCCGAAGCCACTGGGATAGGCTCCAGTCACCCGCGACCCCGAAAAGGAACAAGCGGTAGAAAATGACTGACTGACCCTCACCGAACAGTATACCCTCAATCTGGCCCTGAGGATACTGGATGATCCATGCCACCCACTTTTTTCAGAGGTTTCTCCTCTGCCCTTCAGGACGTAGATTCAGAATGCCCCGGACTAAAACCAAACGTGCCATTAAATCTTTTGTGCCTAGGAGCATACAGTTACTGAATAAATCAAGCTCAGGAACATAGATATTTATTTTAAATGTGCACCTTTTACCAATTATTATTTATTTAATTTGATGAATTTGTATCTACTGGACTGATGCGCTGTCATTATTGTGTTGATCTTGTGGTTATTGATGTCAATGTTCTGTATTCTCTACGTCCTTAATGTGGTTAGATGTTTGTTGAGTCTTTTCTTTTTCTATTTATTTACTGTTATTTATTGTTGTTTGTGCTTAAATGTTCACTGTGGCTCCACTGAGTGTAAGACAAATTCCCCTCGGGGCAATAAAGGTTCATTCATTCATTCATTCATATAGTTCGCTTGAGTCAATGTCATTTACATTTTTAAACACACTTTTCACAGCCGGTCACGCGGAGACGTTCCCATATGCTTACTGCATGCAGCATCGAGTGAAGCTTTTGAAAGGAAACCTTTGTTGTTCAAATGCAGGTCTGGTTAATGACACAGTGATTCTTTCAGCCAGACCCAAAGAATGAAAACTGGTAGAAGGCATCAGGTCAGTATTGTAGTTATTATCATAAAAGACATTTTCTGTAGTAATCATATCAGTGAGACCTCAGATAAAGTAATCATACGATACATTATATTTTAACATTCATTGTTAGTTTTTATACTGTCAGTTGTTCAAACAAGGAAGTCCAAACCAGATCTCTTCAGGCTTTTAAAACACATAAGGCCTTTTTATATTCATAGCTGTTTATTTTTTTTGTTCGTTTGTCCAACTTCTGTTTAACATACTTTATGGCTTTTGTTTTTTGTCCTTTTGTCTTTTTCATAGGAGCAACTTTTATAAGGGTGTCACTTCACCACTGCCTGAACTTTCCACACTCAGTCAGTGGATGAAGTCAACCATGATCTTTCCAGTTATGCAGCTCCACTGATAAGAACAATGGCTATAGACATGAATGTACCTTTGGTTGAGTTGTTATTTGGAAAAGTGCAAGAAGTAAGTAAGTAAGTGTGTTATCATTTCATATGCAAGCAAAGAGAGTGCCGAAAACCTGTCCACACACAAATGCTCCTTCTCCCTCACAGCTGCCACTTCATGGTTACAGGCTGGGACCCTCTACCTGTTCTTTTGTCTGCACTGAACATCAGCAGCACCACATGATGTCCCTGGCAACAACATTAGAGACAGCACACAAAATTGACAAGAGTACAAAAGAGCAGAGTTCCTGCATTGAGTGGCACCAACTAAGGCGGCCGCGTATCACCTCCTCCAAATCCAGAGAGGTCTGTCACACCAGGGGACAGAGCTCTGCTGAAAATCTTGCATAAGGACTTCTAAGACCTACCATTCAGACTGCAGACGTGAGGAGGGGGCTTGATATGGAAACTGCAGCAGTAGAGGAGAACTGCAGAACAAGGGAGGTTAACCACTTTCCCCGTGGCTTCCTTATCCACCCCGACACACCCTGGATGGGGTCATCACCAGATAGCATTGTGTACGATCTAAAGGGGCAGCCAGTGTTTGGCCTTGTCAAAATTAAATGCCCCAATGTCACAAGCTATGTTGACTGCCCATATATTAAGATCAGTGAGGGCACACATACACTAAGGAAATCTCATCCATACTTTTGGCAGATCCAGGGCCAAATGTTGATTTCTGGTTTGAACTGGTGTGACTTTGTTATCTACACACAGGAGGACATTTTTATACAGAGGATTCCCAGAGACCATGGAATTACCAAAACAATGAAAGAAAGAACTGACTATTTTTTATTGTTACCTCTGTGCTTCCCTAGATATTTAGATTGTCATAGGACATCCCTGCATATAGATCAGATAAGCCTGTCACATTAATGTTGCCTTACTCTGGTCTACCCATGTGTTGATATGTTGTGCATCAGTCATTAACCACAAATCTTGAAATCAAATGTTCTTGTCATATTTTTGATGTTCTCTCATAACTAGTTAAGTCCTCTGTGGGCTAATTGTATGTCTCATCTTAAAATGTTGAATGTTTTTGATGAACAATTTCATCTCCAATTAATTTTCTCATGTTCATATCACATACTGTACTGTCACTTAATGGTTCCTAAATTATTGCACTTGTGTTGAATGTTACAAATTTATTTAGTTTGAGACATTTGGACTGGTGTTATAAAACCTTTGTGAACTTGTCTAATTAAAGTACATTTGTATCATCCTATATGTATAGTAAACAACACTGAAATAAAGAAATTAGTAATTGGAGTGTTTTGGGGTCTTGTATAAAGTACTGTAATGGTTACAGAAATGTAGGTGAGCAACAAAAGAACAAGTTAAATTGAACAAACTGAATGTATTTCAATAAACCAATGTTCACAATATAAAAGACCCTTCATAAAAAAACATAATAGTAAAACATAATAGTAAAACACTGAAAGGAGACACTGGAGAACTTTTACTTGTATAAGACCCAAAGTCACTGGGATAGGCTCCAGTCATCTGCGACCCCTAACGGGAACAAGAGGTAGAAAATGACTGACTGACTGACTTTTACTTGTAGTGGAGTAGTTTTATAGTGTTATATTGACACTTTTACATAGGTAAAGCATCTGAATACACTTCTGCCAAAAACACAACTGCTACTCTGGCTTCTTTGGCCAAGCCTTTACAAGATGCCCGAAGTTGGACGCTTGAACATTTTGAGTTTATTCGCTTCATTCGCATGTGAAATTCGCTTCATTCACTGTGACATTCACTATACAACAGACGCGAATTCGGGTCATGGGTGGGGCTTATGCCAGGCGGCTCGTCTCATTGGGAAATGGAAATGGCTGACATGGATTTTGTGGAGAAGGTACCTGCGCTTTATTTCCTATGGAAGTCTGAAAAACGTTTTTTACAACATACCAGATTGTTCGACCTCCTCATTCACTTTGTTCCAAGCAAGATCTTTTTTATTACTGTTTCTATAATAATACGAGGACGTCATGACGCTCATGAGTAGGTCATAGGATGCAAATCTAATTGAATACAATTCAGATATTAGCAACTAACTCTTGAATAAGTGTATAGTATGAAATTAATATTAGCTTCTCTGTTTGAGGATATCCTCTCTGAGAAACATATTGTCATCAAGAGCTAAATAAACAACTGTGGGATCTGGAGCCAAAGCGTAGTCGTGGTCCATGAGGATTATATCAGCCTCCTTGTCCACTGTGTCATCCTCTGACACCAGCGGCGGCGGTCGCTCTCTCCTCTCCCTTATCCCCGGTCTGCAAGTGGGAACAGTGAAATTGTTCCACTCAAACAACGCTGGAACAGCACCCTTGTTTAATAGTCGTCTCACTGTCTTGGACCCTGGCTCACGAACATCCTCCATCCATCCATCCATTTTCTACCGCTTATCCGGGGCCGGGCAGCAGTCTGAGCAGAGACGCCCAGACTTCCCTCTCCCCAGACACTTCCTCCAGCTCTTCCGGGGGAATACCCAGGCATTCCCAGGCCAGCCGAGAGACATAGTCCCTCCAGCGTGTCCTAGGGCTTCCCCGGGGCCTCCTCCCGGTTGGACATGCCCGGAACACTTCCCCAGGGAGGCGTCCAGGAGGCATCTGGGACAGATGCCCGAGCCACCTCAGCTGACTCCTCTTGATGTGGAGGAGCAGCGGCTCTACTCTGAGCTCCTCCCGAGTTACCGAGCTCCTCACACTATCTCTAAGGGAGCGCCCAGCTACCCTGCGGAGGAAACTCATTTCGGCCGCCTGTATCCGGGATCTTGTCCTTTCGGTCATGACCCAAAGCTCATGACCATAGGTGAGAGTAGGAACGTAGATCGACTGGTAAATAGAGAGCTTTGCCTTGCAGCTCAGCTCCTTCTTTACCACGAGAGACCGGTACATCGACCGCATCACTGCAGAGGACGCACCAACCCGCCTGTCGACCTCCCGCTCCGTCCTTCCCTCACTCGGGAACAAGACCCCAAGATACTTAAACTCCTCCACTTGAGGCAGGAACTCTCCACCAACCTGAAGGGGACAAGCCACCCTTTTCCGGCTGAGAACCATGGCCTCGCACTTGGAGGTACGCCGCTTCACACTCAGCTGCAAACCGTCCCAGTGCACGCTGAAAGTCCTGATTTGATGAAGCCAACAGGAAAACATCTGCAAAAAGCAGAGACGAAATCCTGTGGTCCCCAAACCGGACTCCCTCCGGCCCCTGACTGCACCTAGAAATCCTGTCCATATAAATAATGAACAGGACCGGTGACAAAGGGCAGCCCTGCCGGAGTCCAACATGCACCGGGAACAGATCTGAATTACTGCCGGCAATGCAAACTCCTGCTCCGGTCATATAGGGACCGGACAGCCCTTAGCAGAGGGCCCCGGACCCCATACTCCCAGAGCACCCCCCACAGGTCGCCGCGAGGGACACAGTCTAATGCCTTCTCCAGATCCACAAAGCACATGTGGACTGGTTGGGTAAACTCCCATGAACCCTCCAGTAACCTGGCGAGGGTATAGAGATGGTCCAGGGTCCCACAATCAGGACGAAAGCCGCATTCAAGTCAAGTCAAGTCTGCTTTATTGTCAATTCTTCCACACGTACATTGTTCCTACTGAATCCGAGGTTCGACTATCGGCCGAATTCTCCTCTCCAGTACCCTGGCGTAGACTTCTCCGGGGAGGCTGAGGAGTGTGATCCCCCTGTAGTTGGAACACACCCTCCGGTCCAACTTTTTAAACAGAGGGACCACCACCCCAGTCTGCCAGTCCAGAGGCACTGTCCCCAGCCGCAACGCGATGTTGCAGAGGCGTGTCAACCAAGACAGCCCCACAACATCCAGAGACTTGAGGTACTCAGGGCGGATCTCATCCACCCCCGGTGCCTTGCCACCGAGGAGCTTCTCAACTACCTCATTGACCTCAGCCCTGGAGATCGATGAGTCCACAACCGAGCCCTCAGCCTCTGCTTCCGCAATGTAAGACATGCCAGTGGGGTTAAGGAGATCCTCAAAGTACTCCTTCCACCGTCCGAGGATGTCCCCAGTCGAAGTCAGCAGATTCACACCCCCACTGTAAACAGTGTGTGCAGGGCACTGCTTCCCCTTCCTGAGGCGCCGGACGGTTTGCCAGAATTTCTCCGAGGCCGACCGATAGTCCTTCTCCATGGCCTCACCGAACTTCTCCCAGACCTAAGTTTTTGCCTCTGCAACCACCAGGGCTAAAGCTCTCTTGGCCCTCCGGGGTCCACCACCGGGTTCGGGGATTGCTGCCACAACAGGCACCGGAGACCCTGCGGCCACAGCTCCGAGCAGCCGCGTCGACAATAGAGGTGGAAAACATGGTCCACTCGGACTCAATGTCTCCAGCCTCCCTTGGGATCTGGTTGAAGCTCTGCCGGAGGTGCGAATTGAAGATCTCTCTGACTGGAGACTCTCCCAAACGTTTCCAGCAGACCCTCACAGTACGTTTGGGTCTGCCAAGTCTGTCCACCTTCCTCCCCCGCCATCGGATCCAACTCACCACCAGGTGGTGATCAGTTGACAGCTCCGGCCCTCTCTTCACCCGAGTGTCCAAGACATACAGCGGAGGTCAGATGAAACAACCACAAAGTCGATCATCGACCTCCGACCTAGGGTGTCCTGGTGCCACGTGCACTGATGGACACCCTTATGCTTGAACATGGTGTTCGTTATGGACAAACCGAGACTAGCACAGAAGTCCAATAACAGAACACCACTCGGATTCAGGGCGGGGGGGCCGTTCCTCCCAATCACGCCCCTCCAGGTATCACTGTCGCTGCCCACGTGAGCGTTGAAGTCCCACAGTAGAACAACGGAGTCCCCGGTCGGAGCACTTTCCAGCACCCCTCCCAGAGACGCCAAGAAGGTTGGGTACTCTACACTGCCATTCGGCACAAATAACAGTGAGCTCATCCCCAACCCGAAGGCGCAGGGAAACGACCCCCTCATTCACCAGGGTGAACTCCAACACATGGCGGCTGAGCTGGGGGGCTATAAGCATGCCCACACCAGCCCGCCGCCTCTCACCGTGGGCAACTCCAGAGTAGTAGAGAGTTCAGCCTCTCTCGAGGAGTTGGGTTCCAGAGCCCAAGCTATGCGTGGAGGCGAGCCTGACTATCTCTAGTCGGTATCTCTCAACCTCATGCATGGGGAGGAACTGTGAAGTTGTCCCTCCGGATAGTGACAATCCATTTCTGCGTCAGATGGAAATGTATGAAAGCTAAGTACTTTGTTGTACTTACTAGAGGCTTGGTACTAAGGCACACAACAATGTTCAGCTGTAATGCTCTTGGTTCGCTGAAAATTAAACGTTTTCTTAGACAGTTTTCTTTCGCTTCTTAAACAAATCACTGCCAGTGTTGCCAACTCAGCGCTTTTGTCGCTATATTTAGTGAGTATTCAGACCCCTCTAGCAACACATTTTCAAAAAAGCAAATCTAACGACTTTTTCTGGAGTTATTGGAGACTCTCTGAAGTGAAAGCACATATCGTTCTTACTCTTCTCAATGAGCAGCGGTTGCTGCCCTCCATCCCAAAGCACTCACAGGCGGCCCAGTCCTCGCGCAGTAGCCCCTCCCAACTTATGTTAAATGAAAAGGTGTCAAAAGGGAAACTTCAAACTTATTATATTATAAACAATTCTGTCTAAAGCCCAGTTCACGAGATCAAGATTCTGGCCAGGATTTATTTTAAAAACACCCCCAGCAAATATGAATTTCACACATGGAGCATGAGTAGAGTTTAACATACTGATTTTCATTTAAAATTTAAAAAGATTCATTTTTATTTTTGTTCGACGTGTAATGTTCTCTGAAACAGTCTGAATGTTCAGCTGTTTATAATCCTCAGTTTTAGATATCAAAGAACTATTGTGTTGGTTATGGGTACTGAAACCCAGGAAACATATCTGTACTAGTATTAAAAATGTTCTGTAACCCTGCCCAATTTTATCCAACTAACTACCTAACTAACTAACTAACTAACCTACTTCCACATCCAATAGATTTGATTCTGCTGTCAGGTGGAGTTTTTGGAGAACAAAACATATTACAGTAACTGTCTAAACTGAGAGTAGGAAACTTTGATGTACAGTTCACATATTGCAGGTAAGACGCTGCCATCCAGTGGTTCCACTGCAGAACAACATTGATGTCAAGAACAGTGACTTCTGCTGCTGCTGAGGAGCACGATGTATATACAGTATATGTGTCTGTTGATTTGTTTGCTGCTCTGATGAAAGATAAATCTAAATCAGCTAAGCAGAGCTGTTAATCAACAAGGCAAGTGTCTTTATATAGCACCATTCAGACAAGTCAATTCAGAGCGCTTTACAGGCATAGAAATACGTTAATTATATATTTAAAGGACATTAAAAATATAACATTAAGAAAACATTGTAGAATTTCATTTAAATGACCATAAAAACAAGCAAATAAGATGGTTATGGATTAAAAAGAAATTGCATTCAAAAATTAATCAAAAGAAAAGCAAGTAAATACTTACAGACTAAAATGAAGTTACGTATCTGAATTCTAATGTTTATAATTATAATGATTTAAATGAGCTGATGGTTTCAGCAGACCTCGGGTGAATCTTGTTCCACAGGTCGAGAGCATAGAAACCAAAAGCTGCTTCACCTTGCCTGGTTTGGATTCTGGAACACTGAGTAAACTGGTCTTGGAAGACCTGAGGGGTCTGGATGCTTCGTAATGTAAAAGTAAATCAGAGATGTGTTTAGGCCCGAGAACATTTAGTGTTTCATAAACAAGTAATAGGACTTTAAAGTCTATCCTTTGACAATAGTCTAGCATAAAAAACATAAAATGAAATGCATTAACAAATTTTTCTGTATCTTGTTTATCCTTTAAACCTTGCTGTGTTTAAAGGTGGTAGTAGGCTGACTTTGTAATTGTCTTATGTGGCTGTTGAAATTAAAGTCCGAGTCCACAACTACACCAAGATCGATGTGACAAATAATATGTCACCGTAAATATCATTCATTATAATTATGGTCAGGTTTCTTGTTGATCTCAAAAGAAACATGTGCTCGATATGGTTCACTGTAGTTAAATGTAGAATTATGTGAGGATCTTGTAGGAAAGATAACTCACTGCACTGATTTCTAAAACCATACATCATACATGCAGCATACAAACCGGACCAACTGGATCTCAACAGATAACACCAATGCACAAACAATGTCATTGTCCTTTAACTGTGCATTTGAAGAGCACGTGAAAAAAAAAGTCTTGCTTAAAGAGAAGGATTCCTGTCAGCTTTAATGAAGTGAAGAAGAAATGTATCAATGATTTGCGAGAAACAGAAGAGGCTGGCACTGATCCACAGGGGGGGTTCACACCGGCACCGTTTGTGGCAGCTACCGACTCTGGAGTTGGATTTCAAATCAAATCGAATTTACTTATACAGCCCAATATCACAAATCACAATTTGCCTGAAAGAGCTTTACGATCTGTACAAGACACGACACCCTCTGCCCTTAGACCCTCAATTCCAATAAGGAAAAACTACCCAAACAACCGAGGAGGGATTCCTCTCCCAGGACCGACAGACATGAGAACAGAATAGATTCACTCCAGAAAATCATAGTTTATACAATTATGGTGACAAAACGTTGGTTTTGTCATTTTGAGGTTTATTTTGATTTAATAATAATAAAATAAATAACAACAGGCATATAATTTCATCTAACAAATAGCATCTCGATGTCTATAATTAAAACCTGATGGTTGGAAGAGCTGGAAGAACTTTGACGTTTATAACAAGCCAGACCGGTTTACTGAGTACATATTGTACGTTAAGTATCACATAAGTTGACACCTTTTTCTTTGTACAAAATGAGAAGGTAAGGAACAAGATACATTATAGAAACCTGTTGTTCCAGTGTATGAAATGCTTTCGGTTCCTATGTGCAGTATAAAACCCCAGCTGACACAGACCGCCCCGGAGTCTCCTGCAGCCTGATGTCAGGTAAGTTAGAGTGAAGCAGACTAAGGATACGCTGCAGTGTTGTGACTGATCTGATCTGATTGTCTGCAACTGATCTGCAATGAATCTGCAAGAATACAATGTTTTTGGCTGTGTGAAACTAAAGAGATAATATTTATTTTTTCCTCTAGGTTTGAAAGCAGAGCGGAGTCAGACCGTGTCTCCAATGAACACAGAAGGACAAAAGCATGCAGGTAAACTCTGACTTAGGATACTTATATACCTGCTAGGAGCTCATTTAATTTAAAAAATAAATCTGGCCATTAAAATCAACTGGACAGCAATAAATAAGTTAATAAATGAGTGAATAGGGCTAAACAAAGGTGCAAAATTGTAAACCACCACAGAAGAGACCAGACGAGAGGCAGGGAAAAGAGAACAAACAGGTGTGCAAGGCAGAAAGGCATTTATAGACGTGTGACAGGAAGAGGAGTGTTTGAGGTCTTGGTCCTGAACTTCAGCTAATATTAGAGCTTAGTGTGGGTAAGCCTGTTAGTAGCCAATACAATTTCAGAAACACCCTGATCCCAAACTCTTACTGGTGTCAGGCAATTATTCAAGCACTGAGCTGTTGTTCTTACAAGGACTTCCACTCATATATGTATATGTACAGTATATAACTGAACCACTGGAGGTTGTGTACTGTTACACCCGTCACATCTCAATGTGCTGGAACCATTTTACTGTTACATCCAAATATATTGCCATTACTTACCTATAGTAAGTCAAGTGCTTTACACTGAAATTGAAAGTAACTGTATCCAATCAATGACTGAAGGATACTTCATGTTTAGATTGATCTGATTTGATTTTCTGCGACTGATCTACAATGAATCTCCAGAAATACAATGTTTGGTTGTGTGAAACTAAAGAGATCATATTTGTTGTTGCCTCTAGGTTTGAAAGCAGAGGGGAATTGGAAGGAAAAGCCAGACCATGTCTACAGTGAACACAGGACAAGAGCCTGCAGGTACACTCTGACTTAGAATACTTATATATATTCATTCATTCAGTCACATAGATAACAAAAAATGGCCATTTTACTGACATTTTATAGACCAAACAACTAATCAATCAATCGAGAAAATAATCGACAGCCTGATCAACACAGAAAATAATTGTTAGTTGCAGCCCTGAAGATAACAAAACTAATATTCTCTGAAACACTCTGAATGTTCAGCTGTTTATATTCCTCAATATCAGGTATCAAAAAACTGTTGTTTTACTACTGAAACCCAGGTATCATATCTGAGTTTCAGTAGTAAAATAACTACTGTTTGATACTTGTATTGAACATTTTCAAGAAATATCAATAACAACAATACTATTAACAATACGATTTTTACTTACTAACTTCACGTCCACATCCAACACATTTGATTCTGCTCTCAGGTGGAGTTTTTTAAGAGCAAAACAAATTACAGTAACTGTCTGAGGGAAGGAAACTTTGATGTACAGATCATTTCATTGATGCACATATTGCATGAAAGACGCTGCCATCCAGTGGTTCCACTGCAGAACAGCGTTCATGTCAAAAATAAACAAAAATAGAATGTAGAGCATGTAGCGGCATGTGTGGCGCTGTGGTGTCTAGGGGCAGGGCTGAGTGAAGCTGATGCCGGCAGGTGAAAAGCACTGTCACCACACCTGACGCAACAGATAACCCTCTGTACTGATCCATAGAGAAAGAGATTGACTGTTTCTTCTGAACCCTGTGGGTCATTTATTGCAAGTATGTGTTGTGCTTATTGGCTAAAAGTTTAATTAGCTGCATTTCTGTATATATTATATAATGTTATAGAGAAATACTTTCATACTTTGCTTTAGCGAACAAACCCATTTATGTTGGTGTTTTAACATACCTTTTCCACACATACCTACTTTACTGTTCCATACATACCTATCTTCACACAACTTGAATTGTATTCATATTAACAACTCAAGAAATTGGAAACGCCTTGCACACAATAAAAGTGAATACAACCTAAAAATGTTATGTTGTATGAACATATTTTGCACAAATGAAAAGGGTAATTAGGCCTTTCTCACAAGACATTTTCACATGTCACAGTAGGAAAAGGTGTAAATAATAAAATTAAGGATGGTTGAATTCCACCTACTGTAGCTGCACCAGTTTCAGGGTCCTGGTATTGTTCACGCTGGCTCACACTGTCGTGGTTTACTGAGGAACTTGAATAGAACAGAGCCATCCTTAATGTTATTTGTAACACCCGTTTTTGTTCCAACTATGACAAGTCAAAATGTCTACTCAAGTCAATGTGATCAAACACAATTTATTTAGGTCCTCACATATTTGTCCAACTTTACATACCAAAATATTTTATGTTCGTACAAACTTGCTTTAACTCATTAAAAAACTCAAATTCTCTAAAAATAAATTGCACTTGTTTGGCATTCATGACTGCTGCATTTTAGCAGCATCAACTACTCCAAAAGGTGGTCAATTAATCACAGTATATAGAGCATATTTCTCACCCAAAAACAATAATCAGTTCTCGTCAAAAAGGTCTCCAATGGTGCTTTTCCATTACACTCGCCTGGACTCGACTGGGTTTGGTTTTCCACTGTGTGAAAGTTGTACCTGTACCTGCTTCCAGGTACTTTTTTTGGTACCACCTCCAGCGAGTATCCAAGCGAGCTGAGGCAATTCTAAAATGTCACGTGAAAACACGGCAGACTGCTGATTGGTCTGAGAGAATCGTCACTATTCACTGCATCATCATCATTGCAAGCGCCAGACGGAGTATCATGAATAACCCTGCCATTTTTAAATAGTTTGGCCAGAGATTGCGTGAGATACCGATTACTATTAAGGCAACTCCGAAGAATATGCCGCGGTCAATTGAAACAACATTTGTCTTCTTGCTGTGAGAAACAGCCACATCCCGACGATCAAAAACAGCACACAGTCGATTTCCTCCATTGTCCCGTGTGTGGGTAGCGGATGTGTGTGGCGGCAGTTTCCTGCGGCGTCGCTATGACGACCAGGTACTATTGTGGAGGTACTTTCTGCAATGGAAAAAGGTCTCAAATACAACCAGTAAAGGGTTAACTACTGTAGGCGGGGCTAACCTAGGGTTAGTTGAAAAAGTAGAGTCCAGGTAACGGTACTGGTATCAGTTCAAATGTGAACAGTACCCAACCCTAGTCGACCCTAGTGGGTTTGATAGTCGACTATTCTGTGAAACCCATGGAACCTGGTGTATTTCGAATATATGTGGCCAAATGTGTGGGCTATACGAGTCATGCTAACACCAGCTCAGTGGTAAAGATTCAGGGAACGAGGACTCGAGCAAAACAACCCAGAGAGTCACAATTATGAGAAGAAAGCCAGACTGAAATATACCTGAATTTTCCTTTAATAAAGATACATATAAGTAACAAGATGATCTTCTTCTTTTCCTTTGGGCTGTTCCCTTTCAGGGGTCGCCACAGCGAATCATGCGCCTCCATCTAACCCTGTCCTCTGCATCCTCTTCACTCACACCAATTAACTTCATGTCCTCTCTCACTACATCCATAAATCTCCTCTTTGGTCTTCCTCTAGACCTCCTGCCTGGCAGCTCCAACCTCAGCATCCTTCTACCAATATATTCACAGTCTCTCCTCTGAACGTGTCCAAACCACCTCAATCTGGCCTCTCTGGCTTTATCTCCGAGACATCTAACATGAGCTGTCCCTCTGATGGACTCGTTCCTGATCCTGTCCATCCTCGTCACTCCCAAAGAGAACCTCAACATCTTAAGCTCTGCCACCTCCAGCTCCGCCTCTTGTCTTTTCTTCAGTGCCACGGTCTCTAAGCTGTACAACATCGCTGGTCTCACCACCGTCTTGAACACCTTTCCTTTCATTCTTGCTGATACTCTTTTATCACACAACACACCTGACACTTTTCTCCACCCGTTCCAACCTGCTTGCACTTGCCTCTTCACCTCTTTTCCACAGTCTCCATTGCCCTGAACCGTTGACCCTAAGTACTTAAAGTCCTGCACCTTCTTCACCTCTGCTCCCTGTAGCCTCACCGTTCCACCAGGGTCCCTCTCATTGACACACATGTATTCTGTCTTACTGCGGCTGAGCTTCATTCCTCTGTTTTCCAGAGCAGACCTCCATCTCTCTAGATTCTCCTCCACCTGCTCCCTGCTCTCACTACAAATCACAATGTCATCCGCAAACATCATAGTCCATGGAGATTCCTGTCTAAGCTCATCTGTCAGCCTGTCCATCACCAGAGCAAACAAGAAGGGGCTCAGAGCCGATCCTTGATGCAGACCCACCTCCACCTTGAACTCCTCTGTCACCCCTACAGCACACCTCACCACAGTCTTACAGCTCTCATACATGTCCTGCACCATTCTAACATACTTCTCTGCCACTCCAGACTTCCTCATGCAATACCACAGCTCCTCTCTCGGCACCCTGTCATACGCTTTCTCTAAATCTACGAAGACACAATGCAAC
>WNGW01000189.1:0-26697 GCA_011952105.1 Coreoperca whiteheadi
TGTATGTATGTATGTATGTATGTGATGGACACCTGCATGCATCTATGTATGTATGTATGTATGTATGTGATGGACACCTGCATACATGTATGTATGTATGTGATGGACACCTGCATGCATGTATCTTTGTATGTATGTGAAGGACACCTACATGTATGTATGTATGTAGTTATGTGATGGACAACTGCATGTATGTATGTAGGTATGTGATGGACACCTGTGTGTATGTATGTGGGTGATGGAATCCTGCATGCAAGTATGTATGTGATGGGCACCTGCATGAATGTATCTTTGAATGTATGTGATGGACAACTGCATGTATGTATGTATGTATGTGATGGACACCTGCATGTATGTATGTGGGTGATGGAATCCGGCATGCTAGTATGTATGTGATGGACATCTGCATACATGTATGTATGTATGTGCGTGAAGGACCATTTCAAGCATGTATGTATGTATGTATATATGTGATGTACACCTGCCTGCATGAATGTATCTCTGTATGTATGTGATGGACACCTGCATGTATGTATGTATGTATGTATGTATGTGATGGACACTTGCATGTATGTTTGTATGTTGGCATGTTATGGACACCTGCATGTATGTATGTATGTATGTGATGGACAACTGCATGTATGTATGTATGTATGTGATGGACACCTACATGCATGTATGTATTTATGTGATGGACACCTGCATGTATGTATGTAGGTATGTGATGGACACCTGCATGTATGTATCTTTGTATGTATGTGATGGTCACCTACATGCATGTATGTAGGTATGTATGTATGTATGTGATGGACACCTGCATGTATATATGTATGTGATGGACACCTACATGTATGTATGTGGGTGATGGAATCCGGCATGCAAGTATGTATGTGATGGACATCTGCATACATGTATGTATGTATGTACGTGAAGGACCCCTTTAAGCATGTATGTATATATGTGATGTACACCTGCCTCCATGAATGTATGTATGTGATGGACACTTGCATGTATGTATGTAAAGGACCCCTTCATGCATATATGTATGTATGTATATATGTGATGGACACCTGCGTGAATGTATCTTTGTATGTATGTGATGGACACCTACATGCATGTCTGTATGTATGTAAGTATGTATGTATGTTTGGGATGGACACCTGCATGTATGTATTTAGGTATGTGATGGACACCTGTGTGTATGTATGTAGGTGATGGAATCCTGCATGCAAGTATGTATGTGATGGGCACCTGCATACATGTATGTATGTATGTGATGGACACCTGCATGTATGTATGTAGTTATGTGATGGACACCTGCATGTATGTATGTATGTATGTGATGGGCACCTGCATACATGTATGTATGTACGACGTGAAGGACCCCTTCATGCATGCATGTATGTATGTGATGGACACCTGCATGAATGTATCTTTGTATGTTTCTGATGGACACCTGCATGTATGTATGTATGTATGTGATGGACAACTGCATGTATGTATGTAGGTATGTGATGGACAACTGCATGTATGTTTGTAGGTATGTGATGGACACATGCGTGTATGTATGTGGGTGATGGACACTTGCATGTATGTATGTATGTATGTATATAGGTGATGGACACCTGCGTGAATGTATCTTTGTATGTATGTGATGGACACCTACATGCATGTATTTAGGTATGTGATGGACAACTGCATGTATGTATGTAGGTGATGGAATCCTGCATGCAAGTATGTATGTATGTGATGGACACCTGCATGAATGTATCTTTGAATGCATGTGATGGACACCTGCCTGCATGAATGTATCTTTGTATGTATCTGATGGACACCTGCATGCATCTATGTATGTATGTATGTATGTATGTATGTATGTGATGGACACCTGCATGTATGTATGTATGTGATGGACACCTGCATGAATGTATGTTTGTATGCATGTGATGGACACCTACATGCATGTATGTATGTATGTGATGGACACCTGCATGAATGTATGTATGTATGTGGGTGATGGAATCCGGCATGCAAGTATGTATGTGATGGACAACTGCATGTATGTATGTATGTATGTGATGGACACCTGCATGTATGTATGTATTTTTGTATGTATCTGATGGACACCTGCATGCATCTATGTATGTATGTATGTGATGGACACCTGCATGCATGCATGCATGTATGTGATGGACACCTGCATGAATGTAAGTATGTGATGGACACCTGCATGTATGTATGTGGGTGATGGAATCCTGCATGCAAGTATGTACGTGAAGGACCCCTTCAAGCATGTATGTATGTCAATTTCAATTTTCAATTTTATTTATATAGCCCAGTATCACAAATCACATTTGCCTCAAAGGGCTTCACAATCTGTAACATACGACACCCTCTGTCCTTAGACCCTCGATTCGATTAAGGAAAAACCACCCAAAAAAAACCCTTTTAACAGGGGAAAAAAATGATAGAAACCTCAGGAAGAGCAACAGAGGAGGGATCCCTCTCCCAGGACGGAAAGACATGCAATAGATGTCGTAAGTACAGAATAGATTTATAGCATCAAAACTATAACATATACAGCCATGATGACAAAATTGTTGTGTATATATATATATTATTATGTTAGAAATGTTTAGGTGGTAAAACAGAAGGGAAGATGATGGGTCCAGACGGAATGTATGTATGTATATATGTGATGGACACCTGCAAGCCTGAATGTATCTTTGTATGTATTTATGTATGTATGTGATGGACACCTGCATGTATGTATGTATGTGATGGACACCTAAGTGCATAAAAAAAATAGCTAATTCAGTCTGATTAAAGTGACAAAAGGGCTTCTTTTAATTTAACTGACTGATGAGGTGGTAGAATGACGTCAGTTCTATGGCGAATGAGGTAGCGAGCAGACCAATGCTACACAAAGTGACTGGTGCATAACATCGTATGTTAGTGGAAGGACCTGGGGATGTGGGATCTGGGGGGGGGGGTGTCACGGTTCAGTGGTACCTGGGGCAGAAGAGGGACGGGGGGGCAAGTTCGGGAGCGAGTTCAGCTTCCTGATGGATGAAGCTGTCCTTCAGTCTGCCGGTCCTGGCCCGGAGACTCCGCAGTCTCCTCCCTGATGGCAGCAGACTGAAGAGGCTGTTTGACGGGTGTGTGGGATCGCCTGCAATGCCTCTGCTTTGCCAGTGAGACGGGTTCCATAAATGTCCCGGAGGGAGGGGAGAGAGACACCAACGATCTTCTCAGCTGCTCTCACTACGCGTTGCAGAGTCTTCCGGCAGGACGCGTTGCAGGCGCCATACCGCACAGTGATGCAGCTAGTCAGAATGCTCTCGATGGTGCCTCTGTAGAAGGTGTACACGATGGGGGGTGGGGCTCTGGCTCTCCTCAGTTTGCGGAGGAAGTAGAGACGCTGCTGTGATTTCTTGGCCAGCGCTGCGGTGTTGTCGGTCCAGGAGAGGTCCTCTGTGATGTGCACGCCCAGGAACTTGGTGCTGCTCGCTTTCTCCACAGTCGTGCCGTTGATGGTCAGAGGAACATGCTGAGTGTGCGCATGTCAACGACAGTCTCCTTCGTCTTCTCCACGTTCAGAGATAGATTGTTGTCGCTGCACCACCCGGCCAGGCGGCTCACCTCGCTCCTGTAGTTTGTCTCATCTCTGTTGCTAATGAGACCCACCACAGTCGTGTCATCCGCAAACTTAATGAAGAGGAGGGGGCTCAGCACACATCCTTGGGGGGCCCCAGTGTTCAGTGTGACGACGCTGGACGTGTCGCTGCCGACACGTACCGCCTGAGGTCTTCCAGTCAGAAAGTCCAACAGCCAGTCGCACAGCAAAGTGTTGAGCCCCAGCTCGACCAGTTTGTGAACGAGCTGGTGAGGGATGATTGTGTTGAATGCTGAACTGAAGTCTATGAACAGCATTCTGACGTATGAGTCTTTTTTCTCTAGATGCGTGAGTGCTGAGCGGAGGGTAGTCGAGATGGCATCGTCGGTCGACCGGACCGATGTGCAAACCGGAATGGGTCCGGGGAGGGGGGGAGGGCAGACTTGATGTGGCGCATGACTAGCCGTTCGAAGCACTTCCTGAGGATGGGAGTAAGTGCAATAGGATGGTAGTCATTGAAGCATGTGGGAACAACAGCCTGACTAAGTGAGATGTTGAAAATGTCTGCAAAGACCTCAGTGAGTTCTGCCGCACAGTCTCTCAGTACACGCCCAGGAATGTTGTCGGGACCCGGAGCTTTGCGTGCATTGATCCTGCTGAAGGATGTCTTCTGTGCAGCGGAGCTGTTTTGTGCCTCAAAGCGAGCGAAGAAGGCGTTCGGCTCGTTCAGCAGAGAGATGTCGCTGTCACGGGTCCGCTGTAGGGGTTTGTATCCCCTGCCACAGGCTCCGAGTGTCTCTGCTGTCGCTGAAACGACGGGCTATCCTCCTGGAGTACTGTCTCTTGCCTCTCTGATGCCGCGGGATAGGTTGGCCCCGGCTGTTCTCAGGCCCCCCTCATCTCCAGCTCTGAAGGCAGCGTTCCGCGTCTCCAAGAGTCTGTGGACCTCCCCTGTCATCCGCGGCTT
Source organism: Coreoperca whiteheadi (assembly GCA_011952105.1). NCBI lineage: Eukaryota > Metazoa > Chordata > Actinopteri > Centrarchiformes > Sinipercidae > Coreoperca > Coreoperca whiteheadi. The sequence continues at coordinate 4,584 of WNGW01000189.1, forward strand.
CCGGTTGGCCCGGGCAGTGATGGTTTTTGTGACTGTTACATCCTCCACACACTTGGTGGACAGAGAGAAGCCGCTGCGTGTGGACGCGCCGCCATCTTGACTTTAATTTACGATAAAATGTGAATAAAGCAATTTACGTCAACGTCTGTATTACGGGTGAAACAGTTCTTGGTAAAAAATGTATTCGCACGGTTCATCTCGCATCTGACGATGCATCTATAATATGGGTTGTAACTTGAAAATAATGCTTTATGTACGTTTCCGTCCATGGATACATATGCTGTCTCCTCAGCGATACGTTACAGCGATAATAAAAGAATACGCGGGCAAAACGGTCTCTCTTTCTAAACTTTATTCAATGCATGCGAGTGCTGCCGTATGTTCGAATATGACCGGTCGTTTTTGCCGTCATGACGTGTACAACTAGAAGAGCGAGAAGATCTCTCTGCGCACTCAGCCGAAAGCGCGCGCAAATACAATTGAGTTCTCTTTCAAGTCTTGCGTTTTAATGGACAAACTCACACAAAAAGTACGTCATTTTGACGAGTATCCAAGCAGACATAGTCTGTATACGCCTTAAGTGAACTTAAAGGGGCAGTAGCCTTTACTGCTGTCTGTTAAACGTCAAACAACAAAAGACAACGACGTCACTCTTGCTTGAATAGCTTTTGTAAGTTTAACAGTCAAATATGCAATGTTATTTTATATTTGATCAATTTCTGTACCTGAAAACTAATGTTAGACTTTACTTTCTTTGCTCATATATGTTATTTGTTCTAATGCTTGTATTTTGTATTTGACATTTTTGTTCTTATTATTTTCTTTATTTTTATTTGACAGTAGTCCTTTATTCACTGAACGTAGCAAATATCAAACTGTACCAAAATCGTGAACCTAAATCCGTGATACAAACCCAACTGTGAGCAAACTGTACAGTTACCCCCCTAGCGTAACGTATGCGATAGGGTGCCACAACATTGAGAGAATTTTCAAAGGGTGCCGTGACTGAAAAAAGATTGATAGTCAACTAGAAGAGGTCTGGTCGACCAAAATGTAATTAGTCGTTAGTCACAGGGGAAAAAAAACAGCGTCCCGCAGAGTTTAGCTCCGACTTTAATAAAACGTACGAAAAGCTAATCAAGGTCTTCGGGATAACTAAACTTACAGGTAGATGAGTGTTTTCTACCAAACGCTGCGAGAGAGCGACTAAAAGTTGTCTAGAAAAATAGTTGACGACGGCTCCGCTATTTATGTTAGCATCTAAGGTGCAAGTACAATTATGTGCGCTCTACCTATAAATAGAATTACATTGAATGTAAAAATCTCTGTTTGATTGACCTAAAATACCCTGGCCTAAACTGATCATTGACTATAAACTGACATTACATCTACAGAAAGAAGCAGATACGCAAAAGAGAAATGTGTCAAGAGTTCACCTTTGGAAGAAGGCCTCGCAGCACTGGCTCTTGATGGCTCCTCTCGGGAGGAGAAAGTGCCGCCTCTGCTGATGATTCTATGGAAAATAAGTCGACGTTATTTTATACAATAACATTTTCAGAAAGATATAAACAGGTACTCTAGAATGCTGAAAATACACAACTGATGTGTTATTTGTCACGCAAATGATTTTAAATTATTGCATAAAAGTGCAATACAGGTGCAATTGTGTTATTATTGCAAGTATAATTGAAATACATCTACGTCATACATCTTTCTAGCAGACATTTAATCAAACGTAAGCTCGAGTAAACTGAGTATTTAACTGTTTTATTTCAATATTATTGAAATAATGTTTGAGCTATAGCTTTCCTGTAGCTCAAACAATAGAGCACGAAGCTAGCGACGCCACGGTCGTGGGTTCGATGCAATGTGATTCGCTTTGGATAAAAGCGTCTGACAAATGCATAAATGTGATATTAACAACCGTCTGACACGGTTCGTTCTGTGCCGCGACCCGACCGACACGACGAGAGTGCATCGGCGAGCATTTTATGACAAATGTACACGTTTTTCTTATGAAATAGAAATCTTACGTTAGCAAGAAAAATCACTCCGGAATGAATGTTTAGCGAAAAACATGTCAAACGATAGCTCGGAGACGTTCGATACACAATGAGTACTTTCATCAAAAAAGTGTTTGCTCCGTGTACTGGAGCATCATCTTTAATGTTGGAACGCATTGTTTGCCTGTCACGTGACTGAAATGTATAAGTGCAAACTATGCAAAATAGTGCATTTTAACAGGAATACAAACCGTCGACGGTAGACGAACAACGTTCCTCTTGTACACTCCCATCTTCCTCGTCGCGGTCGAGAACTTTTTCTGTGGAAGTTGAAAGTGCAGCTTAACGATGGCATATGATGGATCACAAACACGTGGTATTTGAAAACATGGTCAACAGAAAATCAAACAAAGTCAAATAAAAAAACAAACCGTCGGGATCCGTCCCAATTTTGTCCGAGTTCTTGCCGTGGAACTCGGCTAATCTTCCTTGCTCGAGGGCCGTTAGAACTTTGTCGATCTTGGCGAGTCGCAGGGTCTTCTCAGGGAGTCGACAGAACTCACGATGGATTCTTACTTCGCGCCCGGGTTGCGGCACGCTTTCGCAGTCTGGTAGACGTCAGTGACTTGGGACAGTTTGCACCACGCGCCTTTGCGGAGGCAGTCTGACCCACGGAAACGTGCCACGGCTTCTGGTCTCGCAAACGTATAGGCATCGACGGTGTGCGCGATGCGTGAAATCGTCTCCTCGCGCTTTTCCCGGCGGTCGTTTAAACGGCACCGGTTCCCCCTTTCCCGCTTCCGTTACGGCAGCGTTGCGGGCATAGTTTTCTCTCCTTTGAAGCCTCCGGAAAGCTTAGAGCTCGAGCCGCATCTGATTCATTTACACGTCGACTTTCTAGACGCCTTGCCGTCTTAGCGTAAGGCTTAGAGCAATACGTGCGGTAATGTCTCTTGTTGCGCGCTCTACCGCTGTCTATTGTGTTCTGACTTGAACTGGGTTCTTCTGTTCCAGATGCTTCCAAAGTACAAATGTTCGCTTTGTCTGTGGCTCCTGTGTCACGGTCACGGGAACTCGCCAAGCCACATTCATCGACGTCCAGCTCGTCGAGAAGCGTACGCTTTTTTGGGTTTAGCGCGAGGCTAACGTCGCCGTCGCTGTCGGAAGTGGTAGCTGGAATGTAATTATCTGAACTTTCGGGTGTCGAATCAAAGAGCTCGCCGGAATCTCGAAAAAGAAGACAAAGAAAAGTCATTTTGGAAACGGGTAGCCGCAATTAATTGATCGGTAAATTAACAGGCATAAATTGGCAACTACTGTGATAATCGGTAAACCGTTCAGGTATTCCATTTTTGACGCGTTTAATATTTTTTTGTCTAAATTATTTCACAATAATGTATTCTTATTACATTGTTACACAATTCACCAAGTAATTGATAATGAGAATAAATGTTGATGGCAGCTCTAAGCAAAATCCCAAAATCACCATGATGGGTTTGAATTGCTTCAAAAATGATTGGAATCACTTCGAAATACAGGAGTGAAATAATAATGTGCAACATATGCAGCGCAAGTCTAACATAACCTACGTCAAATTATGACGACGCCGTAAAAGAGCGTTGTGTTTAAAGGGTTAGTTCGCCCAAAAATCCAATCCTGTTAAATCCTGTTATTAATTCCTCTCCCTCGTGTCGTCGGACGCCTGTCAGACCTCCGTTCGTCTTCGGACACAGATGAAGATATGGTGTTGAAATCCGACGGCCATCTCGCTACAGTGATTCTACAATCGTTTCACGAAGCGACGAGAATAGTTGTTTTTTTTTGTGCGCCAAAACTAAATAATGACTTATATAGTGATGGGCCAATTTCAAAACACGGCTTCGTGAAGCATTATGAATCAGTGTATCGATTCATGATTCGACCCCTGATTCGATACGATGCCTCGAATCTTCGGGAAGCTGTGTTTTAAAAATCGGCCGTCGCTATATAAGTCGTTATTGAGTTGTTGTTTTTCGTACAAAACCTATTCTCGTCGCTTCGTAAAACTATTGCAGAGATGCTGTGGTGAGATGGACTTTGCGATGACGTCTTTAGTGCCTTTATGGGTCTCGGGCGAGGAAATGACATCGGTATGAACGGAGGTCTGACAGGTGTCCGACGACACGAGGGAGAGGAGTTAATGACGGAATTTGGATTTTTGGGCGAACTGACCCTTTGAGCATGTTTGTTGAGGGAAGAACGCGTCGGCGGTGTTGCGCAGTCGAGTTCGCTCGTGAATTTTGCGGCCCTTCGTGCCGTTGTAAGTTGTAATATTATATTTATTCTGTGTATATAATCTCATATGGGATGCGTTTGGTTGAGTTAATTAATGATGCGGTAAAGCTAACTTCGGCGAGCACGGTTCAAACAGAAATGCACGTCGTCAGTAACTATTGGGAACGTCGTACGCGTAACGCTGTAATGAGAAAAGTTTTGTAATCAAACAATGTGAATTCTCTGAGTGTAGTTGCGTTTCGGTGCACTTTTGTGGGAACAACACGTCCGCGACGCGTTCTGACCGGCACGGTGAGTTCGCTTGTGCGTTCGCATCATTTTAAGCATATGGGACATTCTACAAGAAACGTACATTATCTGTCCTCGAATCATTTACAGTGGACAACAAGTATTTCATCCAAAAATGTCTAAAACTATCTGATATTTGAACTATTTGATTTCTGTGAGTTGTTCTGTAAAGGAACATGTCATTCATTAGGTTCTCAGATGTTTTTTTCTTTATTAAAAACACTTTTTAAAATTTCCAATCCAGTCCTTTTATGTGTCCTCGGCCGAATTGAAGCTGCAGCTTTCATAGTTTTGCTATGCTAAAAACTTTTGTTATGAAAACCACTCCATCAATAACAAGTTTAGGTTGTTATCAATCACATAAATTTATTAAAAACATGAAATTATACATAAATTGTACAAATAAATACTATTTTACAACTGGCCCCTTTTTTTTTGGGTCAGTCCTGTCACATTTACGTAAAATTCTACATTAAATGTGTGCGATATGCCTTTAAGGGTATGACTTAGAGTAAGTGACATAATTTGACTGAGGAGAAGCTGACACTGATCAAGGGGGAGTTCTGTCACTTAATTGTATGATTTTAAGCTTGTTTTTGTATGTTATTTTTGAGGAGGACGAGCTAAAGGGTCAGGCCCTGTCACGGTAAAACATCCCAGAAAATAATGAAAATGTTTTAAATCCAAAACATGTCTGAAAGGTTAATGAAATCCCTTGCTTGCATGTTAACAGTTTTTATGCTAGCATGCTAGCAGGCTGATTAATGGCGGTTTAAAATGGCCGACCGTCAGGCCCTGTCACATCAGGCCCTGTCACGTCCCTGTGTGACAGGGCCTTACAAATCAATGGTGTTGTTCTTTTTTATTACCTTTATTGCATATAATATGTATTTAATGCATGCCATATTAAAACATTATTTGAATAAATAGACAGTACGATGAAAATGTGAAGCTTTTTATGAGCATCAACAATTTTTTGGAATTTTCTCCGTCTTTTACCTAGGCCTATGTAGCACTGCTTTTGAGTTTGCACTTTGTATATTAATGATATTTCAAAACATATATATATAATTGTCATTTATATTAGCTTTGAGTAATGATGACTAATTATTCCAATTCATACAGATTGCAGTTAGATGGCTCCAGTTAGTGCAGCTGAGAGACAAAGACAATGTCGGGCACGACTAAATGCAGACCCTGAGAGAAAGGAGAAACATCTTCAGAAAGAAAGGGAGAGATGGATGCAGAAAAAGGAAAGAAGAAAAAGTATTCACGAGTTGAATGAGCGAGACCAAAGACATAGGCGCAAATTATGGAGAGAGCAACGGAAAGCTTCTAGGCTTAAGAGAAAGGCAGCAGTTCCAGGGCCAGGGCCTTCGAGGTAAAGGGCTACCGTCACAGTACCATTTCGTAGTACAGCTTTGTAATAAAAGTGATACCATGGTTATATCTATATGATTACATAAGAAATTACATGGTAATAACAAAAAATTGCATGCCATTTCCCAAGTAATAATGTAGATATTACCATAGTATTACCTTGTTATTACTGAGCCGTATGGTGTGGTACCACAGTTACTTTCATTGTGCTATTCAGTTAAATGCCTTTTGAATACATTTGCTGTATCATATTTATATATAAAGTTATTTCCCATAAAACTACACAGTAACCAAATAGAGTAGTGTGACCTTTTAATAAGTGATGTGTGTTGCAGGCAAAAGATAGAGGGGCGAAAGCATTCCAAGAAAGAGAGGAAGAAGCTCAGAGACAAAGTGAAAGAGCTACAAGAGGCCTCAGCAGCTGAAAAAAGATTAAAAGAGCGATATAAAAAAAGGTTTCAACGGGTGCTGACAAAATCAGGGTCTCCAACAATAAAAGCGAGATATACAAGGCAAAGAAACACTCCGAGTGCAAGGAAAGCCCTGTACCATGACGCATTGATTTGAGACCTACAGCAGCACATTCAACAAGCAGATAAGGACAGAAGATTGATCAGTAACCTGGTGACAGGAAAGATTGTAAAGAAATACAGGCTACAGAAATATGCCCAAAGTACCCTTGGCTTCACCCAAAGGCGATGGAAGTCGGCGGGAGGGAATCCATACTCTTTTTCAAGAAAGAAATGTGTCCGCACAGAAGAGACATTCAAAAACAATGTGTGACAACGGGGAAAAAGCAGACCGTAACGCGAGCCAAGGTTAGGATGCGAAAGGGGTTCCTTATGGACGCCCTGAAGAACTTGCACAAAAAATACTTGGCAGAGAATCCAATGAAATCAGTTTCCTATTCTCTGTTTTGCAGGCTTTGGCCCTAACGGCTGTGAAATCCAAAGTTATTTACTGTGGATTTCACAGTAACATTACTGTATTAGATTTTTACGGTAGAATATTGTACAGTTTACAGTTAGGCTGTAAAAATCACAGTAGTCTAAAGTATTACTTTAAAAAATTACAGTTTAGCCACTAAAGTACTGTAAATAGTAAAGTACTGTAATTTTCCTTTTTTTTTATCATATCTTTCTTTGTACCCCTTTTACATGTACGCTATATTAATGGAAGCTATATTAATATTAAAATATAATTTTTTTATACATGTGATAACATGTGATTAATGTATAATTTTGAACTTGAGGCAAAACTCTCAAGCTTTCGAAATATATGTTGGACGTGTCTATTCAGAATGCCTAATGAGCACTCATAAGTCATCTGCTTAACTCATAAATACGTACCATGGCATTTTTATTTTACAAACATCAATGTTATATATTTTTTCTTTGGCAGCACGAGAGATAAACGTGCAGGTTTCCAGAGCTGTTTCTGAGCTGCAGGGAGAAATCCAAGCGGCGGCAGAGTGGGCGGGGTTTACCCAGTCTAGGATGATCTAGAATCTGTTGGAAAAAAGCGCCAAAGAAGCAGCACTTTTCTGACTCGTTGTCAGTGAGAGAAAAGCTCCGTTAATTCTCGTTTCTTTACACGCGGCTTTGTCTTGTGGTTGTATTTATTTTGTTTTCGTCTTCGTGTTGTTCTTTGACTTTTCGCCTGAGAGGAATTCAGCGAAAACGTTTCCGCGAGAACGACAGATACGACAGATACGTTTTCACAGCCTTTACCGTTAATGTACTTTTCCCACCTGCGGCCTCTGCCGGACTTTCCATCTTGGAATCACGGATCCTTCACCAACCGCTTATCGGGACTTCCCTTAAAATCAGTAAGTAACTTTACCCTCGCTACTTGGAGCAAAAAAAAATAAAAGTTCGGTGCCAAACCCTTGTCAGGCTGTGGAAAGCAACATGTAAGTAACGTTATACAGCTAGCTAGGAGTATAAGCTGTTAGCTTGCCATCAAAATAAATTACTCGTGCAAGCGCTGCAATTTCACCACAGCTTCAATTACTGCATTTGTTCGTCATTTGAGCATCCACAGAAATCTAGCTAACTTTAGATTTCCATGTGGCGTAGCAAAATGCTTTGCCACTTTTGTGACGCGTGGTGCCGTTCAAAGCCACATGTACCGCTTTCACAAGAAGACAGCTAAACCAGGACTTAAAAGGAAAATTGATGGCGTTGATTTGGCTTGCTCTGTTGAAGGTTGTAACTATGTGTCAGCAAATTTCCCAAGCTTACATGAACATCTTCATTGGCATATTAAAGATTGCACAAAAGTGTCATGCCCTTACACTAATTGTTTAAAACATTTCCGTGTCCGTTCAACCTTTGCCTCGCACTTGAATCGGAAACACAAGAGTACATCTAGTTCTCCACGTGTTAGCCAAAGTTCTACCAGTGCTAGTACTAACATCGCCTGCGCCTCCGTGTCATCAGGCAGTGAATTGGATCACACTTTTGAGACCACTTTTGACGATGACAATGACAACACACATGATGAAGTGGACACAGACGATTTTATGAACAATCTGGCCATGTTTTATCTCAGAATGCAGGCTAAAATGCTGTTACCAGCCAGTACAATTCACACCTTAATAGAGGAAATGCAAGAGGTACACAACACTGGTTTGACTCATCTATTGTCTAGGATGCATGACGAGTTAACAAATCTGAATGTGCCTGAAAGTCACATTAAGAGGCTCCTTGATAATCTCTCTAAAGATAACCTTCTTAAAATGTGCAACGAAGGAGTGTTTAGAACAGATCAAACCCGTAAAACCTTCTTTAAGAGCAGATTTAGCTATGTTGAGCCAGTCAAGACTTATTTGGGCATTGATGCTAAAGGCAAAGAGAGGTTCTACCAGTACGTGCCCATCAAGGATACAATAAAATCACTCCTCTCTCTGAACTCTGTTAAAGAGCAGTATGCCCAAGCTAAAGCCGACACAGTAACAAATCCTGATGTTCTGGAAGATGTGAGAGATGGCAGAAACTTTAAAGAGAATATACTTTTACGAGATTCATCATCTTCGTTGACACTCATCTTGTATCAGGATTCTTTCAAAGTTGCAAACCCACTGGGCTCGGGCAGAAAAAAACAGAAAATACTGGCCATGTACATGACACTTGCAGAGATTGCGCCACACAACAGGTCTTCCGTTGATCCAACGGAACTTGTTATGTTGTGCAGAGAGGAGGATTTCCAATTTTTTGGACAAGAAAAAGTGTTCTCCACTTTAAATGAACAGTGGAGTAAGGTTTGACTCAATTTTCAATCAGTTGAAATATTTTCATGTTTGCCAGCCAGGGCTCCCTCCATGCCTGGGTCATGACCTGTTTGAAGGGGTTGTTTCATTTGATCTTGCTATGTACATTAAGCACAGTTCACATACCTCGGCAGTGATGCAAATAACAGACCATGTGAGGTTAAACCCAATGCGGAGAAGCTGGGAGGGCATGCTGCTCAAAACTGGTGCCTCTTACGTCTTTCCTATTCTGGTTGGAGACCGAATCAAAAGTCCACTTGTTGATGAGGTGTGGCAGTTGTGTTTAAAACTCAGAGAAATTGTGGATTTGATATGTGCACCCAAGATCCATACCAACCAAGTAGCATACCTAAAGATTCTCATTGAGGAATACATCGAGCTAACAACTGCCACATTCCCAGAAAAGACACTTAAACCCAAACACCACTATCTTGTCCATTACCCAGAACTCATTCTTCAGTTTGGTCCCCTCATTAGGTTGTGGACATTGCGCTTCGAAAGCAAGCGCTCATATTTTAAGCAGTGTGCAAGGAAACTCCATAACTTCAAAAACCTCTGCAGTACCTTAGCAGAAAGACACCAATTGCTGCAAGCATATTTACATGCTAGTAAATTATTTCCTCCAACCCTGCAACTTGGCCAACCAAGTAAATTCGATGACCAACTGTACCAGATTGGCATTCAGACAGCTGTCGTACTCAAGGGTCTCCGCCCAGAACACACTACTGAAACACCCTCTGTCACTTTCAAAGGCACTCTGTACAAAAGAGGCATGACGGTTGTAGTGGACCAAATTGACACAGGGTATCTACTTGGGAAAATACTGTTGATACTGGTAAACGAGGCAAACGTGCATTTTGTTGTCCAAGAGTATCAGTCTAGTATCAGTGTTTGACTGTAGAGGAGGTTGCAGATTATTACCCTCTTTCTGTATATAATCAATTTGGTCTTAATCTTGTTGCTCTGCATCATTCTGTGTTTCAGAAGAATGAGTAATGGACTCCATTGAGAAGGCAATACAGGCCGTGCTACCACAGCTAGATGAAGCAAAGCTTGAAACTTTAGTGAATGAGTTGGTGAAAGTAGGTGTTGAAGGACTAGATGATCTGCAGTTTATTCAAGAAGATGACATCAAACATTCAGTGCAGAAAAATTATTCATTCCTTGAAAGGTGAGATTAGTTGTTGTAACGTATTAGTTGATCCGCTACAATTAATAACTAAATAAATCAGCAATCATAATTTTGTAAAGAAAAAAAGAAAAGAAAAAAGAAATGTTTATATGTTATATTTCAAAATGTCATTTTTGAATTTACCCTTTTCCCAGGGTCAGATTTAAATAGCTTTTAGTCTGTTATTTAGTATTTTTTTATAGTTAGTATATTTGAACTGTACTGTAATCCTTAAAAAAGAAACTACATGTTCATATTAAAGCCACCATTTTGAATGTATTTTTTAAAAGTTTTTGTCTAAGTACATCTGATACTGACTATTCTGTGCTTTCACTCTTACATGTGTAATGCAGGTCCTTCCAATTCCCAGCTGAGCCCTTCATTGCCTGAGACACTGTCAGTTGCCTCTTCCAGCACATGCCCTATATCATCTATCGGTCCCATCGCTGCATGGCTGAACAGTTTTGAGGTGCCATGGAACAAAGTGAGGCTGACTCTTAGAAGAGCAGTAGATGCTGGTGAGAGGCCAGCTCCAGATGACCGCAGACACTTGATAAAAGTCACTGTTGATGCAATGAGAGAGCATTCCTTGAACCCTACTCGCAGAGAGTGCGTGGTAGTGGCTAAAGCTATAACTCAAAAATATCCAAATAGCTTTTTGGACAAAAATGAAGAGGGGGAGCTAATTGGATGTGGGTATTTCAGCATTACAAATCAGCTCAAAACCAGAGTAGAATATTTGAATCGAGGCAACTCTCTTTCCCGTCTGAGGAAGCACAAACGCACCCAGAGAGATGACGAGGATGGTGATGACGACCAGCCAGCGGTAGCTACATGTGCAAGAATTGACAGTTATGGGTGTGTTCGTTGGCAGCCGGAGGACTATCCAGACGGGGAAACATCAGGATCATCAGAGGAAAAGAAGATTGAGATGATGGATATATTCAGCCAAGAGGGACTCAAGGGCGGTGAGAGAGGAAGGGTACAAGACCTAATGGCAATCACTTATGCCAAACAGCGGGAATACGTCAACGCAAAGCCTTCCCCAAGCATTCTGGATGTGGGTAAAGAGTGGCCATTTCTCTTTACAAAGAAATTTTTATTGTCACACTTCACCACTCTCACCAATGTTGAACTATACACAAGACTGAATGAAGATATGGACAAAAAGGGTAAAAGACTCCTGGATTTCTTTAGTAGTCAGATTACAAAGCGGAGGAAAAAAGTAAGAGCTGTTCTGAAGGAAGCCATAAAGAAGGACCGAGAAGGATCTGATGGCCTAGCAGCGATGCTTGTGATGTTGGCACACTTCAAAGAGCAAGAGGAGTCACTTTTTTCTCATTGCTGATGCAAGTTCCTTAATTATTTAAATCTTTTATTTCAAGTTTTCAACAATTAATTGTCACATTTATTGCGGAAGGATCATTTTCCCTGATTAGAGTGAAACAAATGCAGGTTGATGAACCTCCAATTGTTCAAGTAAATACAGGTTTGTGTCAGGTTTGTTATTGGTGGTTGAGCACTTTTTCCTTGATAGACCTCACCTCACAATATAACCCACATGGTGCAAGCTTCTATCTCAATTTTTGGGTAAATGCTGGGTAAAGTCACTGTTGTCCACTGTGCACAATATTTTAATTAAGAAAAAATTTATGTAGTGTTGTAATTGATACAGTTATTGTGGTACTAAGTTATTTTTTTATGTGTAAACATGCACAAACCTTCAGAGCATAAAAAACAAAGGCTCATTGCTTCCTTAACAAAATTCAAAAAGCTTTTTCTATCCTAGAGATAATATAGCGTCTACCTTGTTTTAAGTAACTCTTATCTTTGCTGGCATAGGAGACTACCACTCCCGCAGATGCAGAGGCCCAGCTGTCTCTCCCAATCACTCCAAGGATCATCGTGCTCGGTAAGTTTCACATTCAATGTTAACAAATCCTTTAAATGTATAGGGCACAAGCAAAGAAAAGTTTATGGAAAACACTAGTGAATGTGTGTTGTGTCATTATCTGCCTCTGCACCAGTCAGGAACAGCACAGTCACTTCAAAAACCTAAGTTATGTGAAGTAATCCCTCATCTTTAGTAGCCACCTATAATGTCGTGATTGCTATTTCAGATTGCTTGCTATGCCTGTATCACTCATTGTTTTTCTATCACCAAACCAGTTATTGATGCTTAAAGGATTAGTTCACCTCAAAATGAAAATTCCCTAATCATTTACTCACCCCAAAGACATCCAATATATCCATGTGTTTCTTTCCTCAGTGGAAGAGAAATGAAGTTTGAGGAAAACATTTCTGGATCTTTCTTCGAATAATGGACTTCAATTGTAAACAACGTTTTGAAGTCCAAATTAATGCGGTTTCAAAGACCTTTGACGTGCTTCAGCGAGCTGTGCAGGATCCCAGCTGAGGATTATGGTCTTATCTAGCAAAACGATAGGTAATATTCTAAAATAAATATTTGACATACTTTTTAACTAAAATTGTTACGATTGAGCTGGGAACTATGTTGTCATGTCGAAAGGTCGCGCGCCTTTTCGCTGGCCATCTTTTGGGTATGTCCGCCGGCGACATTGCAGCGCGACCTTTTGATGTGATGACATTGGGGTGAGTAAATCCAAAAATGTTTTCCTCAAACTTAATTTCTCTTCCACTGAGGAAAGAAAGACATGGATCTCTTGGATGGCTTTGGGGTGAGTAAATTATTTCATTTTGAGGTGAACTAATCCTTTAATGCACTGCTTCAAAGCTATGTATGCTCCCTGCCCTGTTTTTACAATAATTTATGTGGAGAAAATCTTTTATAGAATGTATTGCTATGAAATATAATATTTGCAATGACTCTTGTCTTTACTAAGGAGAGACAATCCTGACAGCAAAAAAATGGATGCTGTCGATCGAGGGGAGGGTCGTGATCCCACCTGGTGCCCACATGGCGGACTTCACCACTGCCTTGGCCGCTCTCTTTGCCTGTTACTATGTATTCAACCTAGAGTATCAGGTGGAAGCCAGCACAACACTGGAGTTTGTTCAGAGGTATTTTTCTAGGTATTATCTTAAATAGTTTGATTGCAGTGTAAAAGCAAAGTGACAATTCAAAAAGCTATTCAAAATCTTCTCCCTTTTTAAATTAACGGTGTGAACCGACAATGGTCTCATGGTTCAGTTCTATTACCATTATCATGTCATCGATTCAGTTCAATTCGATATCACAATGCATGTACACACTGTATTCCTTTTTACATAAAACCTATTGAAAGAAATTAAGCTCTTAATTATTTTTTTCAGGCTGATGTTAAGAATATGTCTTAGACGGTTGAAGAATTGTAGCTTGTTCAGGAGGTTCTTTGTTTTCCATGTCTCAGATCTTTAAAGGAGTATGGTATTAATGCTTGAGTCGAATAGCCGTAGTTTGGTCTTGAGTGTTAATCTTATGTGCTCTACATTTGGGCCCCATCGTGCCAAATGCAGCGCTTGCCTATTTCTCTTGCATTTGTTGTTTTTTTTTGGGACAGTAATGTGATATAATCTCCAAAGTCTAGGTCGTCCAGTTTTGTAAATGGGGTCCATTGGATCCCATTGCGCCTGTTGTCAGTGGCTTGCCGCATGATCTAGTCGACCCTCGAAGAGGAATGGTAACATAATTTCCCATCCCCTAACTCCTATACTCATGTTCATAGGTTTTTAGTCAGGATTAATCCTGACTCCAACAAGTGCACTGCCAAGGAGCAGATGAGCAAGACGACTGGGAGAGTGGTAAAGTGGAAGACTTCATACATGAACCCCCATGTAATCTCCTTCATCAGGGACTTCACGGAGTTCTATTTGCTGACTGACTAGATACAGGTGAGGTTCTGATAACAGCTTTAGTAATAATTTATAATGTAATTTGTAATATAGGTATATGTGGGTATAATATCATAATTTAATAATAATAATTATTAGGGATGCACCAATCCCGTTATCGATATCGGGCCGATTCTGAGCTCAATGTACTCGTAAAAATTATTTTTTTTACTTCAATATCAGATGTATTTTTGTAATGCAACCACAGGGGGGCACAAGCCAGTGTCTTCATGTGCCAGTCCCAAGTCTGGATAAATGCAGAGGGTTGTGTCAGGAAGGGCATCCATAACACATGCCAAAAAAAAAATGCGAATCACGACAATGACTTCTATACCAGATTGGTCAGGGGCCCGGGTTAACAACGACCGCCACCGGTGCTGTTGACCTACAGGGTACCGGTGGAAATTGGACTACTGTTGGTCGAAGACGAAGAAGGAGAGGAGGAAGGTGTGTTCGTAGGCAGAGAGAGAAGAGGAAAGCTAAGAATGTAGGACTGACAGTAGGGACTTTGAACGTTGGGACTATGACAGGGAAGGCTAGAGAGTTGATTGACATGATGCAGAGAAGGAAGGTGGACATACTGTGTGTCCAGGAGACCAGGTGGAAAGGTAGCAAGGCTAGAAGCTTAGGAGCAGGGTTCAAGTTGTTCTACCATGGGTTGGATAGGAAGAGAAACGGAGTAGGGGTTATCCTGAAAGAGGAGTTTGTGAGGAATGTTCTTGAGGTGAAAAGAGTGTCAGACAGGTTGATGAGCCTGAAGCTGGAAATTGAAGGGGTGATGTTCAATGTTGTGAGTGGTTATGCCCCACAGGTAGGATGTGAGTTAGAAGAGAAGGAGAAATTCTGGAGTGAGTTAGATGAAGTGATGCAGAGCATCCCCAGAGGTGAGAGAGTGGTGATTGGTGCAGATTTCAACGGGCATGTAGGTGAAGGGAACAGAGGTGATGAGAATGTGATGGGCAGGTGTGGTCTTCAGGACAGGAACGCAGAAGGACAGATGGTGGTAGACTTTGCAAAGAGGATGGAAATGGCTGTAGTGAACACTTTCTTCCAGAAGAGGCAGGAACATAGGGTGACCTATAAGAGCGGAGGGAGAAGCACTCAGTTGGACTACATCTTGTGTAGACGTTGTAATCTGAAAGAGACCAGTGACTGTAAAGTAGTGGTAGGGGAGAGTGTAGCCAGACAACACAGGATGATAGTGTGTTAAATGACTCTGGTGGTGAGGAAGATGAAGAGGACAAAGGCAGAGCAGAGGACGAAGTGGTGGAAGTTGAAAAAGGAAGAATGTTGTTTAGTTTTCAAAGAGGAGCGGAGACAGACTCTGGGTGGTCAGGAAGTGCTCCCAGATGACTGGACCACTACAGCTAATGTGATCAGGGAGACAGGTAGGAGGGCACTCGGTGTGTCATCTGGAAAGAGGAAAGTGGATAAGGAGACTTGGTGGTGGAACGAGGAAGTTCAGGGGTGTATACAGAGAAAGAGGTTAGCAAAGAAGAAGTGGGACACTGAGAGGACCGAAGAGAGTAGACAGGAGTACAGGGAGATGCAGTGTAAGGTGAAGGTCTAGGTGGCAAAGGCCAAACAAAGAGCATATGAGGACTTGTATGCTAGGTTGGACACTAAAGAGGGAGAGGTGGATTTGTACAGGTTGGCCAGACAAAGAGATAGAGATGGGAAGGATGTGCAGGGTGATTAAAGATAAGGATGGACATGTATTGACAGGTGCCGGGAGTATGATGGGAAGATGGAAGGAGTACTTTGAAGAGTTGATGAATGAGGAAAATGAAAGGGAACGAAGAGTAGAAGAGGTGGCTGGTGTGGAGCAGGAAGTGGCTAAGATTAGCGAGAGTGAAGAGAGGAGCACGTTGAAGAGGATGAAGAGTGGAAAGGCATACCTGTGGAGGTACGGAAGTGTCTAGGAGAGGTGGCGGTAGAGTTTCCGACTAGTTTTTTTAACAAGATCTCGGAGAGCGAGAGGATGCCCGAGGAACGAATGAGAGCCGTACCGGTGCCAATTTTTAAGAACGAGGGAGATGTGCAGAACTGTGGCATCTACAGAGGAATAAAGCTGACGGGTCATACAGCGAAGTCGCGGGAAAGAGTAGTGGAAGCTAGGCTAAGGGCAGAGGTGAGCATTTGTGAGCAGCAATATGGTTTCATGCCTAGAAAGAGTACAACAGATGCAGCATTTGCTTTGAGGATGCTGATGGAGAAGTACAGAGAAGGTCATAAGGAGTTGCATTGTGTCTTCGTAGATTTAGAGAAAGCGTAAGACAGGGTGCCGAGAGAGGAGCTGCTGTATTGTAGGAGGAAGTCTGGAGTGGCAGAGAAGTATGTTAGAGTGGTGCAGGACATGTATGAGAGCTGTAAGACCATGGTGAGGTGTGCTGTAGGTGTGACAGAGGAGTTCAAGGTGCAGGTGGGTCTGCATCAAGGATCGGCTCTGAGCCCCTTCTTGTTTGCTCTGGTGATGGACGGGCTGACGGATGAGGTTAGACAGGAATCTCCATGGACTATGATGTTTGCGGATGACATTGTGATTTGTAGTGAGAGCAGGGAGCAGGTGGAGGAGAATCTAGAGAGATGGAGGTCTGCTCTGGAAAACAGAGGAATGAAGCTTAGCCGCAGTAAGACAGAATACATGTGTGTCAATGAGAGGGACCCAGGTGGAACGGTGAGGTTACAGGGAGCAGAGGTGAAGAAGGTGCAGGACTTTAAGTACTTAGGGTCAACGGTTCAGAGCAATGGAGACTGTGGAAAAGAGGTGAAGAGGCAACTGCAAGCAGGTTGGAACGGGTGGAGAAAAGTCCTAACTATTTTTTCCGAAATTACATGCCCAAATATATTGAGTATATCTTAACAACCACAAAGGCTATAATATGCATCTGGAAAGCAGTAGAAAATTGAAATTTCTACCTCTGCCTAAAAAACCCCACATCATTTAAAGTGAAAACACATTAGAATCATCAAGGAATAAGCCTGTCAAACACTCACAGTTCAGCAGCCCATTGGCCGATCTGCATAAATGACACCTCTTTGTGACCGTTAGAGCTAATAGAATCCATTGAAACCGCCCACGGTTGGCTTTGCAACACCAATCACCATCCAGAAGGCAGTAACACCAGAACCAGTGATTTCTGTTCGTGAGCTCCCTCCCCCCTCTGACTCGACTGTTCGTGCTTGTGGAAAAACCCAGGGAGCCGCCATTGATTTCAAAGGGACCGTAATACACGTGAGAACACGCTAGAACCGTCTTTTTCAATCGGAATATGACTTTTGACCAGAAGACAGCAAAGGTAAGACATGCTTTATATGCTTATGATTTTTTGTTACGTTTATGACTGTAGATCGCTGATATTTCATCGTATGGCAACGTGGCTGGTATCTTTGTTTTCTGCAGAGTCTGCGCTTTCAGAGGGTGTAAAGCTTGTGTGGATTGCTGGAAGTGGTGAAAACAACGAAATCATGGAATTGTGATTTGCATATTTTTGTGTTTTTGGACATTATGAGTATAATTGCCTAGGTTGTAATTGAGTTTTGTTCTGGTTGTGGATGCTTGGTACTGGCTTTTAGCTCACTTTCTGGCGTTTCTTTTGGTATGTCTGATGACAGGATTGATGCTTCCTAGCTTGTGTACTGTTCATTTGGACTGTCCAGGACTGGACAGGACTGCGTACAGCCTCCTTTTTAGGGGGGTTTAAGGATGTAGACGTTTTAAGATGTTGAGGTTCTATTTGGGAGTGACGAGGATGGACAGGATCAGGAACGAGTACATCAGAGGGACAGCTCATGTTAGATGTTTCGGAGATAAAGCCAGAGAGGCCAGATTGGGGTGGTTTGGACATGTTCAGAGGAGAGACTGTGAATATATTCGTAGAAGGATGCTGAGGCTGGAGCTGCCAGGAGGAGATCTAGAGGAAGACCAAAGAGGAGATTTATGGATGTAGTGAGCGAGGACATGAAGTTAATTGGTGTGAGTGAAGACGATGCAGAGGACAGGGTTAGATGGAGGCACATGATTCGCTGTGGCGACCCCTGAAAGGGAACAGCCAAAAGGAAAAGAAGAAGAAGAAGAAGAAGCTATAACCTCTTTTAGGAACTCAGCAGGGAAGCTAACCTATTCACCAACTGAGATAAACAAGATATTTGAAGAATACTACACAAAATTATACTCATCTGATCTGGACCCAAACCAAGAAGACATTTCAATTCCAATTCCTCGATAACACCCTTCTACCAAAACTCAACCCGGAACAAATTAACTCTCTCGAATCACCAATAGCTGAAAAAGAACTCCACTGAATGGCTTCCCTGCGGAGTTCTACAAACATTTTTGGTCAACCTTATTCCCACTATTTAGTAGAACAATAACAGAAATAAAACAAAATACTAAAGTCCCATCCCACATGAACACAGCGCTTATATCACTAAACCTAACAAAGACCACACCCTCACAACTACGGTCCTATCGCACTTATACATTTCGACATAAAAAATTATCAGCAAAGCATTATCCTATAGAATTGAGAAAATGATACCACACCATCCATCCTGATCAGACAATCAGGATGGATGGTGTCGGTCCCTCTGCCAACAATACTCACAGATTATATAATTGAATATAATTGAATACATTATCAGTACAACAGAAAGATACTCTCGTTGCTACATTACATGCAGAAAAAGCGTTTGACAGGGTCAACTGGAAATTTTTATTCACCACACTATAGGGATGCAGCGATTAACCGGTTTCACGATTAACCACGCCTAAAACCATCACGGTTAATTAATCGCAAAGGTTCCGCTACACCGCGTTTGTGTTGCACGGAATGAAAACAAGGTTACACCAGCGGCGCGCCAGTTTAAGTGACGTGCTTATCGGAGGCTACTACTTGACTAGATTAACTATGGCAGAGGGACCAAACAGCGACGCTTCGTTTCCACCAAAGAAACGCCTTAAAACAGAAGTGTGGGAGCATTTTGGCTACACCAAAAATTACCAGGGTGTCATTGAAAATGACGGCTCACCTGTCTGCAAAACATGCCGTAAAAAAGTTTCTGCTAAAGGAGCTAATACATCAAATTTGATGCACCACCTGCGGGATCATCACCCAGCTTTGCATGCTCAAGGTAATAAATTATAACTGAGTTAAATTACGTGGCAAGTTACTTAATGAAACATTGCGTAATACATAGAAAGAAAGAACGGAGTCTCTGCTTTGAAACATAAAATTCCATTTTATTCTAGCTTAATGCAATCCTTTTTAATCAATCAAAAAGCAACATTTTAAGCATAAAGCTGAGAAAATCACGTTTTTGTCAAAGACTACGTACAGATCAGATTCAGAGCGATGATCAAACACCGATGGAGTAGATCGAGTCTATCAGCACCCCAAAGCTTCACAGTCCTGTAGCGGCATCCTTGCATTATATTCAGTAACATTAGGATGTTTTGATTTAGATGTTGATGATCGCGTTATGTTACGTATGCATCTGCTTGCATATGAGATCGTTTGTTTCTGCTTCTTGGTCTGCCGGAGATTCGGCATTCTTTCAGAAGATGTGTAATAGGGCCCCCTAGCATATAATAAATTCCATAATTTTTACTAAAACTTCAAAGAGACAAACCAATATAATAGACATCCTTTTCTCCAGCCACATGTAAAATGAGATGAATTATTAAAAAGATTATTAAAATGAATACATACAACAGTTCAATTTACTCCCCTCAGTAACAATTTCCCGTGAGGAAGTTATTAGTTTTACATCAATAATAATAATACTTAAATATTAAAGAAATATAATTGTTAATGTAATCAAATACTGAAAATCAACTTAAGTAATTACTGCATTTTTCTTATGCTCTTTTAGCTTAAGACTGGTGGTGCTGTAGCTGCAGTTCAACAACCAACTGCTGCCGAATCCTTTTCAAAGTGTTCAACCTATGCTCCCACTTCAAAACAGGCCCAGGATCTGAATAAAGTAGTGGCCTATTTCATCTCCAAAGACATGATGCCATTTCAGATTGTGGAAAAACCTGGATTTCTTCATCTGATGAAAAAGGCAGTGCCACAATACAAAGGTCCAACAAGAAGCTACTTCTCCACAAACAAAATCCCAGCCATGTACAAGGAGGTACGAGCAAGTGTGGAGGAACAGATGGCAGAGGGTGTGTGGTTTGGTGCAACCACAGACCTGTGGACCAGCACTGGTGGTGTAGGAGAACCCTTTATGAGCTTTACAGTCCACTACCTCTCTACTGATTGGAAGCTTAAGTCTCTTAAGTCTTGAGACTCTTTATTTTCCAGAAGACCACACTGCAGATCATATCGCAGAAATGATGGAAAACATGCTCCTGGACTGGAAGATAAAGAAAGAGTCTGGAATTACAACAGACAATGCCAGTAACATGCGTGTGATTTCCTTGTTTTGGTCATAATTTAAATTTGGCCATTTCCAAAGTCCTCAAGATGCCAAGGGTGGAATCTGCTACAAGAGCATGCAGACATTTGGTGCAAGGGTTTTCTCGAAGCTGGAAACAAAAACGTGCGCTTCAAAAGAAGCAGGCAGAATTGAAAATCCCTGAGCATTCACTGATACACGATGTGGTCACCAGATGGGGATCCACATTTGAAATGATTTCCAGGTTCTTGGAGCAGCAGTAGGCCATCTGTGGGGTGCTAGCAGGAGACAGAAGCACCTTGCATCTTATGCCTAAAGACAATGACATCACTGTCCTGGAGAAAGTAAGCCAGCTCCTTTGTCCTCTCCATGATTTCACTGATGTTCTGGACTCAGAGAAACAAGTCACACTTTCCTCCCTGAAGCCAGTCTTGGAGAACATTAACAATGAGACGCAGCGTCTCGCTCCCCATCAGGGAACCATGGTTACCTACGTTACCTGGTACGTTCCCCTTCAAGGGAACTTCAACGCTGTGTCAGCTGACGCTATGGGGAACGCAGTATCAACTCCACCATGCTGAAGGGATGCCTGTCACGAGTGTGAAGCCAGCAGGGCACACTTCAGGACAAGAGAGCCACAGACCCCGGATTATTTAAGCGGTCTAGGCTGTAAAATCTCACAAAAGTGTGAACAGCATCGCATATATCGGAGAGGGGGGTTCCCGACCACCAAGCTCTGGAGGATGCCATACTCCGTGTGGAGTGGGCTCTGATCAACAGAGGTGAAGGCAAGCCGAAACGATAGCCTCAACTATCCACCTGCTAATAGTGTGTTTGGAAGCCGGGCAGTCCTTACGAGGGGGCCGGAAGCTAGGGCTGGGCGATATGACCTAAATCTCCGATTTAATTTTTTTAAATGCGATTTATTTATGATTTCCCCCCCTACTTATTAAGAAAAGCAATAAGTAAAAACGGCAGACAACTTAAAGCAAATTTTGCTTTCTTCTCCACTGTATATATGAGTACCATGTCTTTGGCTATGTGCAAAGTGACCGCTTTAGTGACTGTTCTCCACCGTGCCCCTTTCCTGTCATATGCGGTGCCGTGTGAAAAGGATTCGGCTACAGTTAGCTGTTTTTTAGCTAAGGTTTGTTGGTCACTGCGGGTTTGTTCGTCTCAGAATAGGTTTGTGGTGCTGCTGCCTTTGACTGCGATGGGCTTTAGGCAAATGTTGCAGCGTGGGGTCTCTTGATCCACGTCTGTCGCAGCAAACCCATACCAGTTCCAAACAACAGATGATTTTATCCCTTTCTTGGGAACAAACTTCCCACTGCTCTGCTATGTGAAACTAACGCTACGGAAGCTCTGTTACACAAAAACTCGATTTCCTTTTTTTTTTTTTTTTTTTTTTTTTGTTACCACAAACAATTCTAATTTTTTTTTTCAATTGATTTTTCGCCCCTCCCTCCC
>WNGW01000190.1:7734-25086 GCA_011952105.1 Coreoperca whiteheadi
CCCCCCCCCCACACACACACACACACTATCTGATCGACTTGCTGATTGTATATGCTTGTTTGTTTAGTTTAGACTATAGTGATTGTTTGCTGAAGTTATTGATTGTTAATCAATGATTAGGTTAAATAAACATTGTATATTTTAAAGAGCAGTTGCCTCTGGTTATTGTGTGTATTTGTTGTGATAATAGCTGGTGCTAGTGCTCGGATTCACCCTTCACTGTCCATTATTAATGTGCGGTAATATTCAATTATCAACATTTTAGGTGGACAGCTACCTTGAGACTGTTTTCACATTTGGTTATTAATTCCTGAATTCCAGGTGGTGCCCCGTAATTATTGATCTATATTAATAACTTAATAACATTAAGTTCCTTATTAATATTCATAAATAATTTTTGATATTTTATGTTAATAACCAAACCTACCCTACCTGAATCCCAATAGTAAACTACTGTCCCTTTAGGGACTGTATAAAAATGATTCAGATGGGTTTGGTGATGGAATTTGCTTTTAATAAAACAAGGCCCTTCCCAGCATTATTACTATTTTATTTGGACCCTTAGGCTGAGATTAAAGTTCAATACTCCCCAATATCTCACATAATTAAACAACTTGTTGCACCATTCATCTTCACTAAAAGAGGCAAAGCATAAATAATTAGCAAAGTGTACCCTAAGGACATATAGAGGTGTCGTGTGTATATATAAAGAATTCCATTATTTGATATCTAATTGGACAATAAAAACAATAATGAAGACATTTATTTATGGATGGAAACATCTTGTTTCTAGTAGGCTAATAGGCAGACATAGTTTCATTAATTGACTTATAAATGGACTGTATGTTTAGCACCTTTCTAGTCTTCTGACTCAAAGCGCTACACTACAGATCACATTCACCCCATATTCATACACTGATGGCAGGAGCTAACTGCCCATCAGTACAAAGTAAACTAATCATTCATACGTCGAAGGCACAGCTTCAGGAGCATTTTGAGGTTCAGTATCTTTCTCAAAGACATTTCGACACATGGCTGGGGGAAGCCAGGATCGAACCGCCGACCTTCCAATTGGTGGACGACATGCTCTTCCACCAAACCACAGCCACATCATGATCTTAAATGAGCATAAAAAAATTATTACAATAATTTACAAATATATGAATCCATCAATAAATAGGGTTTATAAAAAAAACATAAAACAATAAAAAAATACAGAATTGAATACTTTCAATACTTAAATTAATAATGAAATTTCCACATCAATTTGAAAATGCAATTTAAAAAAAGAAATTAATGAGAGAATTGAGACTCCAGGTTTTAATCAAGCATTGAAAGGGCAACTCCTTTTTTCATTTGAATTTTTCAGCTGCTTTTCCTGTTCCATTTGCTTTTCCTCTAGCTTAGCTTCTTCATTTAGATTTATGTGAAACTTTGGGGCTCTTACTGGTAAAATAATGCAAATCAGTCTTCACCCCCAACATGTGCACACATCATGGTTTTCACAGTCAAAGCTCTGTTCAGTTATGCCTATGGTTTGTTTGTTTGTAGTACTACTCCAGTACAATGTAGATAAGCTGCTTTTTAAATAATGCTCATCACAGTGAGTGCCGATCATGAACTTGACACATTTAAATTATTGCCTGGAAGGAATGGAGAAGTTGGAATGCTCATGTTAGCTCTGTTAAATTGTTTATTGTCACTGTGAGTCTTTGAGGCCACAATCCATTACTTTACTTTTACTTCACAATCCATGAAGTAAAATCCTCAACTCAGTGTATATAGTGTAAATAAAGATGGCCTTATTTACATGCACCTATCTTCCTCCATATGTTAAACCTTAGAGTCCCCTTTCACTCAAAAAAGTGTTTTTCTTCTTGTTCCTTCACTGTGATGTTTGACCTTGACCCACTGTGCAGAATGATGTCTATATCTATAAAGATCCATGTGAATTTCTGTGTTTCTCAAAACTGAAACATTGGTCCTGTTAACCAGTTGATTGTGAGAGACCAGATTGTTGTTACATGAACCTTGCCCCAAAATAATTTTTGTATATTCCCTTAATCCCACTCAATCCCCATTACAGGCTTCACATTTCATTTATTGGAGTGGAGGCAGAAATCTCATAGACATATTGACTATGACTATGAGATTTCTCAAAACATGGTAATATTCTTTGGCAGTACAAATTATCTGCTTTCCCCACCTTGTTTCCTTCATGATCCATTTTGGTGCATCCTGTGGAAAGGCAGTCCTCCAGGGCCACACAGCGTTTGGTCACTGATACACTGTCTCCCTCAACATCTATTGTGTGGCGCGTGTAGCAGTATTTGGCTTCTGAAAAACATGGACATTCAAGCACAAACTGACAGAAATAATCACAGCTGAGAATGCTTTTCATGAAAACCACTGTGCTGCCTTATCCGTATAAAATCTACAAAATGATCCATGTCTTCAGTGGTGCTATTGTCATGAGGAAAACCAGTAACTCCTGAGGGAAAAATCCATTATACAATGTTACACAGTACATTCCAAATGGTTTTCCTTGCGTGATCTAACTCAGACTTAGAGGGACAAACAACAAATCCTGTTCTTTTTATGAGTGAGACCAGCAGAAAGAGCCTTACATCTGTCCAGCAGTGACATTTACATTACATTTATATTTAATCATTTAGCATTCGCTTTTATCCACAGCGACTTACATATGAGGAAGACAATGGAATCAATTATAACAATAGAAGGTAACAAAATGCATAAGTGCATAAAAAAACTAGTCTGATTAAAGCCCAGCACAGTATACAAAGCTATGAATAGGAAGTTTTTAAAAAACATTTTTTTATGAAAAGATATAGAAAGGAAGTAGTAGTTAATGATTGTCAGTTAGGTGTTAACGGAAGAGATGCGTTTTCAGGGGCTTTTTAAAGGTCGCTACATAATCTGCTAATCTTGTAGGAGCAGGCAGATCATTCCACCAATGTGGAACAGATTCCAGAGAAGGTGCACGAGAGTGATTCTTTTCCTTTTTGGCACGGTGCCACCAGATGTTGTTCGTTTGCAGAGTGCAGGGATCTGGCAGGAATATAGGTCTGTATTAGCAAGCGAAGATATAATGGTGCAGTACCAGTGGTGGTCTTGTAGGCCAAGAGCATCACTTTGAACTTGATTTGGGCGACAACGGGGAGCCAGTGTAACCGAAGAGTGCACATAACCCCTCTCTTTATTAGTAAAGACCAGTCTTGCTGCCATGTTCTGGATCATCTGCAGAGGTTTGGTTGTGCAAGCAGGGAGTCTGGCCAGTAGCACGTTGCAATATTCCAGTTTGGTCAAGACAAGAGCCTGGACTAGGACTTGTGTAGACTGCGCAGATAGGAAAGGTCTGATTTTACTGATGATGTAGAGGATGAATCTACAGGACCGCGTGGTGCTAGCAGCATGACTTGTGAAGTGTAGTTGATCATCAATTACCACCTCTAGATTTCTGGCCGTGCTGGATGGTGTAACTAGTTGAATGGAGAGGTTCTGGTGAAACTTTGGGTTGGCCGTGATCACAATCAGTTCCGTTTTGACGAGGTTCAGCTCCATTTATATGGAGAGGAGTAGCGATCCAAGCACTGAGCCCTGCGGCACCCCTGTATTGAGATGTTGGGAGTCAGAGACCTCGTCTCTCCAGGACAGACAATAGGTGTTGTGTGTACTGAGTAAATTGCCACATTAAAATGAAGAAACTTTGGGGTCTGAGAACAAATCAGTCAATGTACTGACATTTTTTCCATCCATCCATCTTCTTCCCCTTATCTAAGCAGTCTAAGCAGAGACGCCCAGACTTGCCTCTCCCCAGACACTTCCTCCAGCTCTTCTAGGGGAATACCAAGGCCTTCCCAGGCCAGCCGAGAGACAGTCCCTCCAGCGTGTCCTAGGTCTTCCCCATGGCCTCCCCCCAGTTGTACATGCCCGGAACACCTTACCAGGGCATTCGGGACAGATGCCTGAGTCACCTCAGCTGGCTCCTCTCAGCCGCCTGTTCCAGGATCTTGACCCAAAGCTCATGACCATTTAGGTAAGAGTAGGAACGTAGATCAACCAGTGAATAGAGAGCTTCACCTTGCAGCTCAGCTCTTTCTTCACCACAAGAGACCGGTATATCGACCCCATCACTGCGGAAGATACACCAATGCGCCTGTCAATCTCCCGTTTCATCCGTCCCTCACTTGTGAAGAAGACCCCAAGATACTTAAACTCCTCCACTTGAGGCAGGAGCTCTCCACCAACTTGAAGGGGAAAAGCCACCTTTTTCCGGCTGAGAACCAATGGGCTCGGATTTGGAGGTGCTGATTCTCATCCTGGCCGCTTCACACTTGGCTGTAAACCGTCCAAGTGCATGCAGAAGGTCCTGGTTTGATGAAGCCAACAGGACAGCATTATCTGCAAAAAGCAGAGATGAGATCCTGTCTCCGTCCGGCCCCTGACTGCGCCTAGAAATCCTTTTCATAAACATAATGAACAGGACCAGTGACAAAGGGCAAACCTGCTGGAGTCCAACAAGTCTGACAATGCGAACCAAACTCCTGATCCAGTCGGCCAGACGGGCCTTAGCTGAGGGCCTTGGACCCCATACACCCAAAGCCCCCCACAAAGGTTGCCACGAGGGACACAGTTGAATGCCTTCTTCAGATCCACAAAGCACATGTGGACTGGTTGGGTAAACTCCCATGAACCCTCCAGCAACCTGGAGACGGTATAGAGATGGTCCAGAGTTCCATGACCGGGACAAAAAACATATTGTTCCTCCTGAATTATCAGCCGAATTCTCCTCTCTGACCCTGGCATAGACTTTGGTCCCACTTCTTAAAAAAAGGGACCACAAACCCAGTCTGCCAGTCCAGAGGCACTGTCCCCAACCGCCACGCGATGTTGCAGAGCGGTGTCAGCCAAGACAGCCCCGTAACATCCAGAGACTTGAGGTACTCAGGGCAGATCTCATCCAACCCCAGTGCCCTGCCCCCAAGGTGCTTCTCAACTACCTTGATGACCTCAGCTTGGGGGATCGATGAGTTCACATCTGAGCTAACCAGCCTCAGCTTCCTTAGTTGAAGACGTGTCAATGGGGACGAGGAGATCCTTGAAGTACTCCTTCCACCGTCTGAGGATGTTCCCAGTCAAAGTCAGCAGATTCCCACTCCTACTGTAAATAGTGTGTGCAGGGCACTGCATCCCCCTCTTGAGGTGCCGGACGGTTTGCCAGAATTTCTTCAAGGCCGACCGATAGTCCTTCTCCATAGCCTCTCCAAATTCCTCCCAGACCCGGGTTTTTGCCTCCGCAACCAGCCAAGCCCCATCAGCTGCCTACGGAGTTCCATGAGCCAACCAGGCTTGATAGGACTCCTTCTTCAGCTTGACAGCATCCCTTACTTTCGGAGTCCACCACCAGGTTTGGGGGTTGCTGTCACAACAGGCACCGGAGACCT
Source organism: Coreoperca whiteheadi (assembly GCA_011952105.1). Lineage (NCBI taxonomy): Eukaryota > Metazoa > Chordata > Actinopteri > Centrarchiformes > Sinipercidae > Coreoperca > Coreoperca whiteheadi. The sequence goes on from WNGW01000190.1 coordinate 13,200, forward strand.
TATGGCCACAGCCCTGAGTGGCTGCATCAACAATGGAGGTGGAGAACATGGTCCACTCAGACTCAATGTCTCCAGCCTCCCTCGGGATCTGGTTGAAGCTCTGCCAGAGGTGGGAGTTGAAAATCTCTCTGCCTGGAGACTCAGCAAACCCTCACAGTACATTTGGGTCTGCCAAGTCTGCCTAACTTCCTCCCCGGCGATTGGCTCCAACTCCCCGCCAGGTGGTGATAAGTTGACAGCTCCGCCCCTCCAAAACATACCACCAGAGGTCAGATGAAACAACCACAAAGCGATCATGACAGTGAGAAACCTATCCCGGAAGCGCAGGGAAACGACCCTCTCGTTCACCGGGTGAACTCTAACACATGGCGGCTAAGCTGTGGGGCTATGAGCAAGCCCACACCAACCTGCCGGCTCTCAACATGGGCAACTCCAGAGTAGTAGAGAGTCCAGCCTCTCTCACGTAGTTGGGTTCCAGAGCCAAACCTGTGCGTGGAGGTGAGCCGGACTATCTACAGTCGGTATCTCTTAACCTCCTGCACAAGCTCAGGCTCCACCCCCCCCCAGTGAGGATACATTCCATGTCCCTAGAGCCAGATTCCATGTCCGGGGATTGGGTTGCCAAGGTCCAGGTCACATTGCACTGGCCCCTTACGGTTCTTCCTGCAGGTGGTGTTCCCACAGGAGATCAGCCCCACGTCGCTCCTTCGGGCTCCGTGGGGTAAGACCCGTCCACCAGGTGCTAGCATGTGAGCCCCAATCCCCGGGGCTGGCTCCAAGGGTGGGGCTTTACTGAGAGGTCCTTAGTGTGTATCATAAGAGGGGATTTTAACCACTCTTTGTCAGACCAATCACCTAGGAACTGTTTGCCTTGGGAGACCCAACCAGGGGCAAATAGCTCCAGATAATGTAGCTCCTAGGGTCATACAGGCACTCAAACCCCTCCACCACAGTAAGGTGGCGGTTCACATTTTTTCCCATTATTTTTCATTATAACAAAAAAGGTACCGGTGTGGAGTTTGTGAGCCGTAGAGGATATGGAGCAATGTTTTTAAGAGCAGTTTTATTTGTATCTTGTGCAAGAACACACATGTATATGGACGACATGATACACCTTCCCGCCAATAGTTTCACACTAGAATGGTAGCAATGTGCCAGCAAAAAGCAGGAAGAAAGAAAAATACGAGCTAGCAAGCAAACAATGCATGTTAAAAATATTGAAATCAGAAAGGGTTTTCAAATGTTTTATGGGCATGGAAATGCATTCAACACATTTATTAGATCCAAAGGACTTTTCATTTTAAAGAAAAATGTGTTATTTCTTCTCTCAAAAGTTATAACTTAAGATAAACAAATGTAGTGCAGACATTTACTGTGTAAATGTTGCCAGGAGGATCTTACCAGGCGGGCAGTACAGGTCTGGTGCCCAGCGATTGCACTCAAAGTTGTCTAATGCATCTTCACAGGTGAAGCACTTGAATCCACCAGGAAATGGAGTGGCTGGGAAAAGACCAAACCATCACATCCGATGAACAAACCCTAATAAACATTCAGCACTAAAGATACTTTCTGCCTGCTTAAGAAATGGAAGCAATTCATCAAAAACTTGGTTTTTAGCATTGGTTGGCTAAAGTAGATAATTACATTTGGCAAAGTATAGGCTAATTGGTCTTCAACCTACCCAAGTTCTCTCACTCTACACTGCTCCCTGGTGGCTGCTCGAATCAGATTCAAATCACTGCCTACCATGCTGCGAATGTCTCAGGCCCTTCCTAGATCCAGGACATGATCAAACCATACAACCCAGCACATCCACTATGCTCCGCTACTGGCAAACAGCTTGCTGTTCCCTCACTACGACAGGGGGCCCAGCTACAGGTCACGACTGTTGGTGGTCCTGGCTCCACACTGATGGAACGAGCTCCCCATTGTGGGGACAGCAGAAACTCTACACATCTTCTGTCGCAGACTGAAAACTCATCTGTTCAGACTGCACCCTGGCCCCTAAAAAAATCTACTTGTTTCCAAATGTAACACTTAAAGCAGTTCAGCATACTTGATGACGTTGAGTCACTTGCATGATTCTCGAAATGTTTGGGTTGTATCCACATGGTTGAAAGGCACTCAGTCAATTAAAGTCACTATGTCACAATTTAATGTTAGAGAGGAGTAAGCTAACTAATAAGATCAGAAACTATAATGTCTAATTATAGGCTACTACAATGAATGAAAACTGAACATTGAAATAATAAAAACAGGTTTAGCATTTGTGGGTTTTGAAAGCCAGAAATTTTAGCAACTGACCAGTTGTAATGACAAGTAATGACTGAAATATTGATATTGATCAACCAATTAGCTTTGGGTGGTATTCTGCCATCGCAGTACGACGTCTGCTTTGTATGGCTAGACAGATAGTTAACAGCAATGAAGACGAGAAACTCCAGTCTTGTTGAGGATTGATGTTTTATCGTATGTTCTCTTTTCTTCCTCAGTTTTATTTCTTAAGTTTTCCTCCTTTCAAATCTGTAAGACTGAAAGAATAAACAGAGAATAAACACAACAGATTTTACAAAAGTGTAAAATCTGTTGTGTTTTTTTACACAATAAAATACAGGTGTTTTTAATGTATAGAAATTAAACAAACATCCACAGTATCCCCAAACTCACTGCTTCACTGATACACACATTCTTCACATCAACAGATGTAAACTAACCAACTAATTAACCTGAGACATAGTGTCGAGGCCTCTTACTGGCCAGGTAAAATAGGGCATCAGCAAAACAAAAGGCTTCAACCGAGCATAACCCGTAAAAACTGATACATTCGCAAACGTAATAAAATACATTACTGAATGTAAACATGTACATCACACAGTGAATTATAATGTTGATGTATAATTACTTACAGTCAAAGATCTGACCAAGCTCTGTAATGAAGCAGACTCGTGAATGATTTCAGCGCTGTTGCTCGAACATGTCCGTCACTGAAATGGGTCCAACTAGGAACTATGACATCACGCTGCAGGGCGGAACAGGTGGTGTGAAAGTCACCGTACCTGCACTAGTTGAAAATGTATGCTTTTCCTGAAGGCTTTATAACTCAATTTAATGGATGTACAGAAACAAGAAGAAAATGAGATGTGCCTTAAGAAAAACAACAGAAGGTTCCTTGTTTTTTGGATCCACATGACTCAATTTTAGTGGCAGGGCACTGCACCCTCTGTTAGTTTGGTAAGTCACAACGCACAGGTGGTGTACCATTAGATGTTGCACTGAGAATAGTCTGCTGCCACTGATTTTACTGATTTATAGGGCCATTTCCATTTCTCGCGAGTATTGCAGCCACCAAAGTTTTTCCTACACATCACGGAAAGTTGATGCGAGCAATGTTAGAATGGTTGGAAACTGAAATTCCACTCCTAGATGCCACTAAATCCTACATACTGCTCCTTTAAACAGCTTTAAGCAGAACTCTTTAGTTCAGATTAAATCAGATTGTGCATTGGAAACGTGGTTCCGCACCATGCAAATTGTTAACTGCTGTAGTTAGCCTGTAGTTAGCCAGGGCAGACGGACCAGAGGTAGCTCCTGTTAGCTGTCCCCTGGCAGCTCCTGAGCAGCCGGGAAATCAGGGAGGCTGGGTGACTGTCCGAAGGAAACATAGTCCCTAACCGGAAGCGGTTCACCACCAACTTGTTTCTAACAAGTTCTCCCCACTCAGCAACACACCCGCTGAGAAACCAATTCTGATTATTGGCAGCTCCATTTTGAGAAATGTGAAGTTAAGCATAAATACAGTAAGATTGTTATTCATGTCCATAACGACTCCCGATTATGCCAAGAGGAGGTCACTAAAATTAATGTTGAGTCAGTGTGTTCATATGCAAAGACAAGGTTGGACTCCACAGTTTTCTCTAGGCCCTTGCAAAACCTTGCCAGTGATGACAAGGTCATCACTACCATGTTTAGCCACATTTATTCATTCTGCCAAATGTACTTAAGTATTAAGAGTAAACTTAATCAAAGCTTTATTACTCATATTACTAAAATCAGGATTTTACTGTTGTAGTTGGTTGAGGTAGAGCTTATTTTGAACTATTTTGTAGCGGACTGCAGCTAATGATTATTTTCTACATTAATTGATTCTGAAATTCAAAAAAAAATCAGAAAATAGTGAGAAATGCTGTCACAATGACCAAGAGCCAAAAGTAGCACCTTCACAATGCTTGTTTTATCCAACCAACAGTCCAACCCTCAACATTATTAACAACACATTAAAATAATTTAAATGAAAGCCAGCAAATCTTCACATTTGTGAAGCTGTAAGCATGAAATGCCTTTACATGAAAAATGCCTTAAACAATTGACAAAAAAGCTGATAATTAATTTAATGTTAATCGACTAATTGATTAATGGACTAACCAAAATGTATAACAAAACATCATATTTTATAAACTCCATGTTTTTTAAAGTAACTAGTAATTAAAGCTATCAGATAAATGTAGAGGAGTAAAATGTATAATATTTCCCTCTGAGTTGCGGTGGATTAGAAATTGGCATGAAAAGAAAAGACTCAAGACTCAAGTTGAGACAGCTCAACTAAACCGTTTTTTATTTTTTAATATTTGTTTGTTTTTTTTAACTCCCAAGCCTAGGCTATTATGTATATATTTTTAGCAATCTCAAATGTGTACAGTATTGACTAAACGTCCTTAGTTACATTCCACCACAGGTTTTAAATACATTAGTTGCAAACTATATCTTCCAGATGCTGTTCATAATTATTTATATTTTATCAACAAACATTCACTCATATTTAACTAGGTGAACAATAATTTCCATTTACCTTACTGTCACACATCCAGACATCAATTTATCAAATTTGGAGGTTTACAGTTATGGATTCATTCAATAAGCCACTGCAATCATTATCTTCTAAGCCAATTTTTACGGCACAGTTAAAAATACTTTTTTCATGTTGATGCTTATGGTAAGATGCTTCTGTTGTTGTACTATGTACTAGTACAGTCTAGACTGGCTCTTTATGAAAAGTGCAATTGGATCAATTCTGTTATGAATTGGCCTATATAAATAAATATATAAATATAAATGTTTTCTGTTTTTACTACTGTTTATGCTTGCTTGTGTATTTTGTGTATATATGGGGAGATTGAAATCATCATACTTAAAGTATGATGCAAAGGACATATAATGCAGCCTAAATCTTGATATGCTTTCAACATATGACATGGGATCCGGAAGCACACTTGAAAGAATTAGGACTGAGGAGATGGAGCTGCTAGCTGAAACATCAGGCTATCAGAGCACGGACAGATGTTTGGATACAGAACTGGCTGACTTTAAAGCAGAAACAGTTAAACCGTAATATATGGCTCAAATGTAATATATGGCTCAACAATCCCAAAATAATAAAAACAACTTCTATATCCAAACATCCCTGTTTCAAAAAGTGGATTTAGTGAAACTCTTTAGTAAAAACTAATTTTCTGGCAGCAATGTACATTATCAGTTACAACCAGGACTACAATGTCTACATTTTCACACAAGGATTGGGGTGACACATTTAGTCAAAATTACAAGCTACAGGCAAGGCAGGTGCCCGCACAGACAACCCCACCACCCCCACAATGGGGGCACCCGCCTAAGTCACAAACTGCGTTGTCTGAATTTATTTATGCAGTGCCAATAGGACACAACCTACTGCAATTAATGTATTACAGTATAGTATAGTGACGCTTACTTGCACATAGTCATAGCGAAGGCCTTTGACTCGAACGCTGTTCCTCTCAAATTGAACCCTGTACAGCTGCTTCATCGTCACTTGGTGTTGACGCAAGATGCGGCAGAGTGTCGATACACTGACATGGTTGATATTATGGAATGTTATGTGATCTGTGATGGTTTACTCTCATAGTTGATGTAGGCGAATATCATTGTTTGCCAACACTATACTGACAATGGCCAGTTCCTGTTCATGGATGAACAAACGTTGCCTTCCACCCCTAGGAGGTTATCTGGTAGTTCTGTAGAAAATGCAAGAACATGATGTCATTGGTTAAGTTCTTTTTTAACACACTGTCATACTGTACACAGTAACATCAAAATTCTATGTATTGAAACAGCACTAACCTATATTTTTGTTCGCTGAGGAACATAGACCCACTACTGTATTGTAGGACTACATTGTATTGTACTGTGATACAGAATGATGTGCATCAGCTACAGTCTAGTGTAGACAATTGAAGACATACCTTTTGTCCGGTCTAAATATCCGTATTATGCCTGCAACCGTGTAGCGACTTAGGTTGGGCTGTACTCTCGCCCAGCCTCCCTCATTGTCAAGACATGGTCCACCAAAGTTTAAACTTACATTTACATTTAGTCATTTAGCAGATGCTTTTATCCAAAGCGACTTACATATAAGAACATTCACAAACCAAAGGCGTAGCTTCGGGAGCATTTTGGGGTTCAGTTACTCAAGGATACTTCGACGCATGGCTGGGAGACTGAACCACCGACCTTCCGATTGGCAGGTGACCGCTCTGCCACCAAGCCACAGCCACAGCCGTCCTTAAAATAGAGGTCTAAAATGTAACAGTTTGAACTTAGACTATGCTGAATCAAATTCAATTTTAAGATAAATGGCATGGTCCCCATTGGCACATTTTGTGGACCATGACATTATCTTAAAAAACAGGAGTGGAGAAAGGAGTCAATAATTTGTTGGCGCTGTCCATAATACTGAAAGGGAGTGAGGAGACCTCCCCCTGACCTGCCGGAACAGCACTCTATCTGTGTTCTGGGACCTCCTGATTAAGCACTGGTTATTTTGTTCAGCGTAGCCACTCATTTGTCATTTATCCGACTTTAATGTCCTTAATGTATGATAAAGTGCCGTAATCCTACAGTTTCTTAAATTACATTTAAATATAGCCTGTTAAGCTGTAACCTGAAGGGGACAAAATGCAGGTGGCAGCAACAGAAGATGAAAGTAGCCTAGTTGACTTATGGACCTGTGATTGTAAAGAAATAGTCCGACCCATAAATATGGAGAACTAAAGGTGCCAAAATGAAATAAATAAATACACCATTAAATAATTACTTAAATGTATCATTAAATACATAAAATACCAATTATTTCAATATTTACATTTACATTTCACAATTTACATTTACATTTCATGATTTACATTTACATTTCATGGTCCTGTGTTGCAGTGCTTCATGAACTGTCAAACTCGCCCATCAAAGTCAGTGGGTGGGGCAGAGAGAGAATATATGGAACACCACCTGTCACTTTTTAATCGAGTTTGATTGATTGATGGGTTATCAAGCCACGCCCCTTTTATATCAAATCCCCCCCCACCCCCCCCCCCCCCCCTCCTCCGCCACTCCCCCTCCTCCCCCCACAGGAAATAAAATGAATGAATTAATGATTGAATTAAATAATTTAAAACAAATTTAAAAAATTGTTTTTTTTTTATTTAAAGATCGGTAGGAGTGAAAAGGTTTAATTGCTGTAATTTCATTAAACTATATGAAATTAAACTTTGTATCTTGAGTTACTTTAAAGTGCATCCTGACGGCTCTCTCCCCCCTCCTGTGGCTCAGCGGCGCTGATGTGTGTGTGTTTGTGTGTGTGTGTGTGTTGGAGGGGGTAGGGAGCACACACAAACAACAGCTAGACCTCATTTTGTCCGCTTAAATGTTAGAAAAGCCCACGTTTGTAGTAATGTTGTTACATTTTATTACAATAATCGACAACAACCTGTGTGTAATCAGGAGCCTATCTCTTGCTCTAAACGTTTATTGCATTTGTTTTTTAAAAATATATGCATCTTGTTGTCAATAAATAAATAAAATAAACCCCCAAATGAATTTAGCTGCCTGTTAGGCCAGCCTTTTGCACAACGCTTGAAGAAAAAAAAAACAAAAAAAACACACGGCATCTGTTTTTCAAAACAGTCTTGCGTTCAGTCTTAGTGAATTTAGTGCTTAACGTCCGTTTCTGTCTCTTATATAAATGTAACCCTTTAATTTGAATACAAGCGTCCTCTTAATGTGATATTTGAACATAACACACATCTTTCTTTGATTCATCCGATATTTTGAGGTTGATCCCGCGTGCTTCACACACGGGAGAGTAATTATTCCGGTTATAAAGAAATCCGCTGGTAGAAGGAATTTACAATTATAGGGAGGTGATAAGGGCACTCCTCACAATGACATCCGTTAGTAGTAACTTATTCTAATTTCCTTCCCTGAGAAACCCCATTATGTAGAAATCCTATATAAACTTTGAAAACCAACGGCTTAAATTCATTCCAAGACCCGAGCAACTCACTACGATGTCGTGGCTAAGGGACAACGGTAGGGTTATACCTTTTCAGCAAAGTTAACAAAAACTCTGCAGACCTCAATCAATCTGTTTTTCGCTTCGCAGCTTCAACCAAAAAACCTCTGACAAATACGCACGGTAAGTGTAGCCCCTTGTGTAGTGTAGTGTACTTAACCTGTTATTCTATATCTTCGTATGTCATATTTTAATTGTTTTTTTTTTTTTACAGGTCTGTATCAACAGAAGCCGTACATGACATCGGAGCTGAATATAACTTCCGATTACGGTGAGTATATTCAAACTAAACCAGTGTTTAAATACACTTTTGTACAGATGTATATCATTTTTCATGTAACATTTAATAGATTTCCCTGATGAAGGGTTCGACAAGTACTTTCATGCAGAACAATTTCCGGAGGAACGCATAGATGTTTTGAATGAAAACAACCCGGTCCTGAGAGCCGCCGTACGGGAAGAAGAACCCTTGATTCATCGGAGTCTACCGAAAGAAACCGATGGTCAGCGATGTTCACCGGAAGAATCCTTCATTCAAAGAAGTCTACCGAATGAAACCGAGGGTCAGCAGAGCCTACTGCTAGAAGCCGATGATCAGCGAAGTTTGCCGGAAGAAACCGAGGTTCAACTGCCATCCAGCGCTACAAAGCCAGAAGAATCCAGCAAGGACCGGTCCAACGCAAACGAACGAAAGAGAGACCCCAATACCGATTCTACGGATACCTGTTCAACCCGATGTAAGTTTAAACATTTTTTATTCATCTTACTTAATTCCCACAGTGGCTATCCCACAGTTTAAAGTTAAAACTAAACTGATGACTATTGAATTTCTCATTCAACACAAACTATGTTTTAAAAATCATAGTCAAATCACAGGCCAAAACTTTATCCCCTTTTCATGTCTTTAAATGCTATAACAGAATGATCGCTTTACGATTTTTGATTCTTTTGTACTACGGGGTTCATGTTTGTGGGATGACGGAGTGTTTATGCGAAAAACTAGTTATATAAAAGTAAACTTTAAAGGGTGAGTTACTTTAAAGTTCATCATGACCTCTGCTCTGCTTTGCGGTGTCTGTGTGACACATATTCTGACACGATCCCTCCCCCTTTCCCCTCCATTGCACTAACAGCCACTTTACAATTGTGGAAAAACAGCTTTTACTACGCCGTCAGTGCATACTATATTTCTTTAGAGACCTTAAATAAAATAAATGAAAATAAATAAATAAATAATTAAAAACACAGAGTTCAAGGAATAAATATTTCCCAAACTGCAGTTTCATGAAACAAAACTAAATGGAGGATGCAATGCTAACTATATTTAATAAGCAAGGTATTTTCTGTATTCAAACGGTAAAAACATGAATTTCTATTTTGATTTAGTTCAGTTGTAAGAGTAATTTATTTTAAAAGCTATAACTACCAAGTCATCCTGCAGCACTAGTAACTGTCCACCGGATCTAGGTATCAAGAAGTATTTTATTTAAATGTTTTAATTCAGCCATAAGATTAAATTAATTGAAAACACACACACACACACACACGTGTGAGAAAATGTATTTCCCTGTATAACATTCATCGAGGCTCATTTCTGACTCTTTTTTGTTTTTAGTTTTTAGTTTTTTTACCTCTCCAGCAATAAGAAGAAGAAGAAGAAGCCAAACCAGAAGCCGAACCAGAAGCAGATGCCAAAGAAGAAGCAGAAGAGACTATTGTGGAATTTGCTGCAGATCTTCTTATGACCTTTTGCAGCTTACTAGTGAAACTTATCAGGTAATGGCGGATGTTTTGAAACTCTGCAGTGGTTATTGATGACCTGTTTCATTAGGATGTTGTAGTGTTAAGGGGTAGATAAAAAAAAGAAGTTTATTTTGCGTATTGATTTGTAAAGGATGCAATATTCAAAGAATTGGGTTTGAGTTTTAAGGTCATGGGTGACAACAAGAGTGTATCAGATGTGTTAGATCAAAACAAAATGAATGAAAATGATTCAGTCACCAACTCTGAACCGCTCTTAGACCCGTTACATGCTATAAACAACGCTCTCCTCGAACTTGAATGCTTAGAAAATGAAATACCAGCAGCAATATTAGAGGAAATAAACCACTTAAATGAAACCACATCTATATCCAGTTATTTTTCAGAGCCTGCCAGCCCTTACCTGAACTTGAACAAAGTGCGGAGCCTGTTCTAAACTCCTCCGTTTTGCCAGACCCCATGAATCCGCTACAAAATGCTCTGACCGAACTTGAACAAAGTGCAAGCCCTGTCTTAGGTAACCCCACAAACCATACCGTCAAACAGACAACAGGCAGTCTCCCTGGACAACAGTTAGGGGGAAATGCGATCCAAAATGGCGACCGTGTGTCACCTCAACCCAGAGAGTTGTCTCGTAATAAATTAAACAATTTTGAGATACGACGTGTTTTGAACTTTACTCCTCCAATAAATGCGGATAATGTCATCGACTATGCTCTATATTACAACGGCACGCTCGACCAAGTAGATGCGTTGCTACAAACCGCCTCGAGACGGGCGGGCCGTCAGGATGTGATACAGCTAGAGCTGAGAGGTGAAATAACGTCTCAGTCGTCGTACGGGAGAAAGATTTTGCAAATCTTGCTGATTTTGAGAGACTGCTCCTACGCATTGTACAATCAAACTGGTCTGTGATGACCGATGGATCGCTCGAACTAATCGTTCAAGTGGTTCGTGATTCCACAGGCGGTGGTAAAAGATTGGCCGAAAAAATGCTGAACTCCGAAATCATTAAAAAAAAGAAGCGTTTTCTGTATATCGTACAAAACCGAGGTAATCAGCTGTGTTTTGCCATTTGTGTGGCTCATCTGCTGCACCCCACCTTACTGACGGAGAAGCTCTTAAGCGTGGTAGAGAACTCCAAAATGCAGTAGGGTTAGATGATCAGACTGCCGTAACCTTTAGCGACATTACTAAATTTGAACAAGTTCTGGATTGCAAAATTGTAGTGTTTTATAGAGCCGACGATGACAGACTGCTGTCTAAATTCCTAACCAGCCGTCCGAATAAAAGTGTAACACTAGTGCTCTTTTTCTTCCAAAATCACTACTACAGCATAAAAAATCTCAAAGCCTTTCTAGGAGTGCCTTACTGTTACACAGGCTACATCAACTTGCTGAGTCACCGATGCCCGGGTCGCTGCTCCGTATGCTTTGACCCCAGCTGTACTCGGACAGTATTCCAACCCGTCGTGTGTACAGAGTGTAACAGAACGTGTCGCTCACCCCTCTGTTTGACAAAACACAAAGAACCCTCGGAGAGAACAGGGGCTCAGAAATATGTCAGCACATGCGCCTTGTACAAAAAATGCACCAAATGCACGAGACTGTACTATACAGCTATGAACGGTAATGGTAAACCGCGAGTGTCCTGCGGTAAAATGTAAAATCTGCGGCGAGAAATTGACTTCTGACACTGCACACTCAGTGTTACATACAAGCGTTACCTCGGGAAACAAAACACATGGAAAAA
>WNGW01000191.1:8774-23942 GCA_011952105.1 Coreoperca whiteheadi
CATACATACACATTTGTAGAAAAAAATATACATACATACATACATACATACATACATAAATGTTTGGAAAAATACATACATACACACATTTGTGCAAATAAAACATACACACATACATTTGTGGAAAAAAGATGCATAAATACCTTTGTGGAAAAACACATACATACATACATACATACATACATGAATAGATACATAAATTTGTGGAAAAATACTTACATAAATTTGTGGAAAAGCACCTACATACATACATACATACACACATACATACATATATTGGTAGAAAAAATATATACACACATAAATACATAAATTTGTTGAAAAAAATGAACATACAAACATACATACGTGGGAAAAAATACATATACATACATTTGTGGAAAAAAACATACATACATACATACATACATGAATACATACATAAATTTGTGGAAAAATACTTACATAAATTTGTGGAAAAGCACCTACATACATACATACATACATACATACATGAATAGATAAATACATTTGTGTAAAAACACATACATTCATACATACATACATTTTTGGAAAAATACATACATACACACATTTGTGTAAATAAAACACACATACATACTTACATTTGTGGAAAAATACATACATAAATTTGTGGAAAATCACATACATACATACATACATACACAAATACATAGATACATTGGTAGAAAATAATACACATATATACATACAGTTGTTGAAAAATATGAACATACATACATACATACGTGGGAAAAAAACACATTTATACATACATTTGTGGAAAAAACATACATACATTTTTGGAAAATACATACCTACATACATTTGTGGAAAAAAACATACGTACCTTAGTGGAAAAACACATATATACATACATACATACATACATACATACATTTGTGGGGAAAAAAACGTAGCAGGTTACATAGGTAACCATGGTTCCCTGATAGGGAATGAGACGCTGCGTCAGCTGACGCTATGGGGAACGCCTCCAGCGTGACGGCTTCTGAATCTCTGTAACAACTTAGACCAATCTTGATGGAGGTATAAAGGGAGCCGGCTTCACTGTTGTCGTCAGCCTTCTGATCGACTGAAGCAAGCCGCTCACAGTCATGCCGGAAGTATGGCAACGAGACGCAGAGTCTCTTGTTCCCTATCAGGGAACCATGGTTACCTACGTATCCTGGTACGTTCCCTTTCAATGGAACTTCAACGCTGCGTCAGCTGACGCTATGGGGAACGCAGTACCAACTCCACCATGCTGAAGGGATGCCTGTCACGAGTGTGAAGCCAACAGGGCACACTTCAGGACAAGAGAGCTACAGACCCCGGATTATTTAAGCGGTCTAGGCTGTAAAATCTCACAAAAGTGTGAGGTGAGGACCATCCCGCAGCATCGCATATATCGGAGAGGGGGGTTCCCGACCACCAGTCTCCATTCCCCGGGCCTCGGCCCCTGCCTCGACAGGATGTCTGCCCCCACATTGAAGTATCCAGGTATGAAGAGCGCTCTGAGAGAGAGCAACTTCCCCTGGGACCACAAGAGGATCTGGTGCGCCGGTCTGAAAAGAGGGCGCGACCTCAGACTGGCTTGATGATTTATGTAGGAGACCACTGCCGTGTTGTCGGAAAGGACAAGCAAGTGGTGGTCCCTGAGGTCTGGGAAAAAGTGCCGTAAGGCCAACAAGACCGCTCGCATCTCTAGGCAATTTATGTGCCATAGATGCGGGGTCAACCACAGACCTCGGGCTGTGCGGCCTTCCAGAACCGCGCCCCATCCGGTGCTGGAGTCATCCGTCGAGAGTGTGCGACGGTGGTACACCATGCCCAGCACTGGGCCCTGGGTCAGGAACACCCGTTGTCTCCACCTGTCTAAGGCACGCATGCATCTGCGTGTAACCTTGATCAGTCAAAAAGGATTGCCCCTCGGGGAAAATCCGGCGTCCCTGAGCCACCACTGAAGTCGCCTCATGTGCAGCAATCCAAGCGGAATTACGGTGGATGCTGCAGCCTTGAGGACCAACAGTCTCTGAAACTGAAGTGCAGTGAGATGTCGGCCTAGCTGCACCCTGAGTACCATGGTCAGGATCTACTCGACGCATGCGGGAGACAGTTGTGCCCGCAACGCGACTGAGTCCCACACTACTCCTAGGAACGTAATCCTTTGTGTCGGAGTGAGCGTGCTCTTGCTCGTGTTGAGCCTCAACCCCAAGCACCTCAAGGGCGCAAGTACAACATCTTGATGCTGTACTGCGAGGAGACGAGACTGGGATAGAATCAACCAGTCGTCCAAATAATTGAGGATGCGGATTCCCTGGAGTCTAAGAGGAGCCAGGGCGGAGCCAACTTCCACCTCCGGCAGAGCTTCAACCAGATCCCGAGGGAGGCTGGAGACATTGCGTCCGAGTGGACCATGTTCTCCACCTCTATTGTCGACGGGGCCGCTCGGAGCTGTGGCCGCAGGGTCTCTGGTGCCTGTCGTGGCAGCAATCTCCAAACCCGGTGGTGGACCCTGCAAGTAAGGTATGCCGTCAAGCTGAAGAAGGAATTCTATCGAGCCTGGCTGGCTCAGGGGACTCCAGAGGCAGCTGATGGGTACCGGAGGGCCAAGCGAGCTTCAGCCCGGGTGGTTGCAGAGGCAAAAACCCGGGTCTGGGAGGAGTTTGGTGAGGCCATGGAGAAGGACTATTGGTCGGCCTCGAAGAAATTCTGGAAAACCATCCGGCGCCTCAGGAGGGGGAAGCAGTGCCCTGCACACTGTTTACAGTGGGGGTGGGAATCTACTGACTTTGACTGGGGACATCCTTGGACGGTGGAAGGAGTACTTCGAGGATCTCCTCAACCCCACCGGCATGTCTTCCATTGCGGAAGCAGAGGCTGAGGGCTCGGTTGCGGACTTGTCGATCTCCTGGGCTGAGGTCACTGAGGTAGCTGAGAAGCTCCTCGGTGGCAAGGCACCGGGGGTGGATGAGATCCGCCCTGAGTACCTCAAGTCTCTGGATGTTGTGGGGCTGTCTTGGTTGACACGCCTCTGCAACATCGCGTGGCGGCTGGGGACAGTGCCTCTGGACTGGCAGACTGGGGTGGTGGTCCCTTTGTTTAAAAAGGGGGACCAGAGCGTGTGTTCCAACTACAGGGGGATCCTTTTCAGCCTCCCCGGAAAGTCTAAGCCAGGGTACTGGAGAGGAGAATTTGGCCGATAGTCGAACCTCGGATTCAGGAGGAACAATGCGGTTTTCGTCCCGGTCGTGGAACACTGGGCCATCTCTATACCCTCGCCAGGTTGCTGGAGGTTTCATGGGAGTTTGCCCAACCAGTCCACATGTGCTTTGTGGATCTGGAGAAGGCATTCGACTGTGTCCCTCCTGGCGACCTGGGGTGCTCTGGGAGTATGGGGTCCAGGGCTCTCTGCTAAGGGCTGTCCGGTCCCTATATGACCGGAGCAGGAGTTTGGTTCGCATTGGCGGGAGTAAGTCAGATCTGTTCCCAGTGCATGTTGGACTCCGGCAGGGTTGCCCGTTTTCACCGGTCCTGTTCATTGTTTATATGGACAGGATTTCTAGGCACAGTCGGGGGCCGGAGGGAGTCCGGTTTGGGGACCACAGGATTTCGTCTCTGCTTTTTGCAGATGATGTTGTCCTGTTGGCTTCTTCAAATCAGGAACTTCAGCGTGCACTGGGACAGTTTGCAGCCGAGTGTGAAGCGGCAGGGATGAGAATCAGCACCTCCAAGTCCGAGGCCATGGTTCTCAGCCGGAAAAGGGTGGCTTGTCCCCTTCAGGTTGGTGGAGAGCTCCTGCCTCAAGTGGAGGAGTTTAAGTATCTTGGGGTCTTGTTCACGAGTGAGGCAAGGACGGAGCGGGAGATCGACAGGCGGATCGGTGCATCCTCTGCAGTGATGCGGTCGATGTACCGGTCTGTCTTGATGAAGAAGGAGCTGAGCTGCAAGGCAAAGCTCTCTATTTACCAGTCGATCTACGTTCCTACTCTCACCTGTGGTCATGAGCTTTGGGTCATGACCGAAAGCACAAGATCCCGGATACAGGCGGCCGAAATGAGTTTCCTCCGCAGGGTGGCTGGGGGCTCCCTTAGAGACAGGGTGAGGAGCTCGGTCACTCGGGAGGAGCTCAGAGTAGAGCCGCTGCTCCTCCACATCGAGAGGAGTCAGCTGAGGTGGCTCGGGCATCTGTCCCGGATGCCTCCTGGACGCCTCCCTGGGGAGGTGTTCCGGGCATGTCCAACCGGGAGGAGGCCCCGGGGAAGACCTAGGACACGCTGGAGGGACTGTGTCTCTCGGCTGGCCTGGGAACGCCTCGGTATTCCCCCAGAAGAGCTGGAGGAAGTGTCTGGGGAGAGGGAAGTCTGGGTGTCTCTGCTTAGACTGCTGCTCCCGCAACCCGGCCCCGGATAAGCGGTAGAGGATGGATGGATGGGAAATAAAATGCCCCATCACAATGTGTAATGACACACAATGGCTGATCTTGCGCTCTTAGAAGATGTGGCAAATGGAAGGATTGGGAGTGAACGCTTCTTCAGACCTCTCATTAAGAGGGGTCAGCTCCGGTGTCCCCCCCCCCCCGTGGCAGACACACTGGAGCGCTAGACGCTTTTTTGCCTCGACTTTGATGTCCGACCATTTCTTTTTTATTTCGGCCACGGTCTGAGGTTGTGAGGCACTGTTAATTTGATTGGCAAGAGTAACCTGTAAGAACCTGTTAAGATGTTACGCACACAACTACCTAACGTTTTACCACCATGAATGAACTCAGAGATCAAATGTCCACAATTTAGACTTTAACTATAGTTTGATTATTTATTGCAATAAGCTTTAGCAAGGGCAGAAGTAAAACAGCTCAATTCATATTTCAATCTTCAAACAAATAATTCAAATAAATCATACAGTAACTACACAGCTGAGTCTAAGTTTCAATAGTTATCTGTTTCTGGACGAAGGAGAGAGGAGAGTCTATCCGGAGAGACTCCACTCTTTCTGTTGTTAGACAGAGTCTCTGATGAACAATTCACAGCTCCGTCCAAAGCTCCCAACATGTTCTCAGAGTCTCACATCAGTGATTCACAGTAGGCCTGCACGATAAATCGTTATAAAATAGCGATCTCCATTCACCCTGTTCACGATTTTAATTTAAATGACTTCGATTTAAAAATAAAAAATACTAAAAAAAACTTTGGCATTTATTTTGAAAGGACAGCTCTCACAAAGGTCAGGGCTTCACCCTCAGCCAATAACAAAGCATCTTTTAGTCATGTGTTTCACTCGTCGAGCGAGCGCTGTAGTTCGGAAATAAACAAAATGGATATTAGTGGTGTAAAGGATCACAGATCTCACGGTTCAGATCACATTACGGGTCACGAGTCATGATCATTTTTCGGATCAGAAAAAAAGGGGGAGGATACAATTTTTCCATTTGCATTTCCATTTATTACATGAAAACTTACAGCCAGGAACTTTTGGTGTCTACATACCGTTACAGTTCTGTCCCCCGCCCTTCTTCCGTCATCATTATATTTTACAGGGAAGCCGAAATGCTCCCATACGTGCGATTTAAATGATGCGGGAGGCTTTTCATGCTCCGCCGCTGGCCATCGTTGACTTATTAACACGCCCTGTTCACTGAACACATGACTGTTGTGTGGAGTTTCACTGAAACTCAGCATCCAGCTCAAAATAACGCAATTACTTAAAAAGCAACATCAGCAGAAAAACTCTTTCACTCTCCGATTGCTAAACAATTTAGATTAATCCGCTAGTTTAAAAAAAGCGCAATTAATCCACAGGTCACGTGCGAGCCGAACCGTGGGTGGTGATCCGTATGGGTCACGGATCAAATGCAATATTTTTGGTACTGCCAGTTTGTTTTGTCATGGTTCATGTTTGTAATAAATATTACACTTCATGAGAAAAAAATCATTGCAGAGAATCGTGTTATCAATTCTAAGCTAAAAAATATCGTGATTCATATTTTTCCCAGAATCGTGCAGGCCTAATTCACAGTGTGAGAAAAGGAACTTCAGTCCGAGTTTGTGACTCTCTGTCACTGGAGTAAATGGTTAATCCTTTGCGTGCTCAGGTCCTCTGACAGTGACAAAGTCTTAGAAGTCCTTTTTTGTAGATGTTACTGCTCACGATCTCGTTCTTATAACTCTTCAGATGAAAAGGCACAATGAACACAAATTCCTTGTAAGTGTTCACATACTTGGCCACTAAAGCAGATTCTGATTCTGAAACAGTGTACATTCCGATACAAGACTCTGTATTTATGTCAGTTGTTTATCTCATTGCAGTTACTTTAACTGTCTTCTTACGACTCATTTTTATTTATGTTAACTGTGCATGGGGTCATTGCAAATACTCCAAATGCAACAAACACAAGATAGTGTTAATGAGAGATTCATAATAGTTGCAGTGTGCGTATCAGTACTTATTGAACGCGTTCAGCACATTTTAACAAAACTGTGATCATTTTGGTTGTTATAATCGTGATATGAAACTCTCGTACCATTTCTTCTCTAAATTAATTCCATGGAGAACACAAATGTTACCAAAGCCAATCTACGAGGAGAGTCTCCTCCAGCATCCCGTTACAACACAGTATAGACTCGTGGCAGAACAAAGACTTTACTGTGACTGGATGTAAACCTACAGATAATACTTGTTCCTCCAATGGCCAAAACTATCACATGGTCCTGAATGTGTTATGCTAATGTCGTGGAAATGATCTAATGAGGCACTCGAGGCACAATAAGCACAAAAACACAGAAGGGATCGAAGTATATGAGGTTTATTATTGTAATTACAATAGGAGATAACAAGCTCTTACCACAAAGCTTCTCCTCCAGCATCCTGTTTCCCATACAGTTATGCTCTTGGAGAACACAGAACTCTGCTGCGATTGGATGTAAACCTAAAGAGAACACGTTTTCTATCCAGTGGATGGTGTACAGAAAACACTTGTTCCTCCAATGGCCAAAACTATCACATGGTCCTGATTGTGTAATGCTAACATGCTCAAACCCATGTGCAGAACATCTGGTTTCACTCAAAAGACAGGTCTCTTTCATGGGGCCCCAAGCTCACACATCCCAAAGAGAATCCAGACACAAGAAAAGGCCACATGATCGTCACACTGGAGTTTACAGAGCGAAATGAAATGAATAAACGAGAAAAAGATAAACATAATTGATACTGAATTATTTTCCAGACGGCAGCAGGGTGACCAGGCTGGGGGGTACTGTCCTTTAGTATCCTCTGGACTCTGCAGGCACCTCACCGATATCACTGACGCTCCGTAGGTTGGTACCAATGACCTTCAGAGCGGTTTAATTGCCCCACTGCAGAGCCCCCCGGTCCTGCACACCTTATGCCAGTTTGTAATGTTTCCAGTCACGATGCTTCCTATTGCTCCTGTTCAAGTTAAAGAGAACTTTGCACAGGAATTCTGCCTCTTATGTCTCCTTAAGAAATACAGCTGTTTCTGAGCTTTGTTGACCAGGGTGGAGATGTGAGAGGACCATGTCAGGTTCTCTGTGATGCTGATTCCCAGGAACCTAAAACTACTTAGCTGCTCCACCTCAGCTCCACTTTGTGTTTGGCGCCGCCGCGCTAGCGTTACCAGGAAAGATGGGACGTATACGGTCACGTGAGTCCTGGCTCTGTGCTGCTCTGCAGCCACTGGAAACACAAACGGGTTCTTAGAAGGCTCGTCAATTGAACCAACTCCGAACTGGCTCTGAACCAGCACCTGGTTCATTTTGGTGGAAATGGGGAAAGGGTGGTGTGTCTTTGGCTCCTTTATCCTAAAATCAACGTTTCTCTCTGTGCACCACTCTACAAGAATACTACTTATTGAGTTACATGATTATTACTACTTACATTATCCTAACAGTTCAACAATAGCGATGGGGTGAGGGGCCAGACTGGCTTGGCTGCAAGGGGGGGGGGTTAGTGGGAACAAAATGAAAACAAAACAACAAGTCAGATGAATACAGAAAACAAAGACTGCCACTGTTTAGTGGACAGACCACCTCCCAGGCAGTCTGGCAGTGGTCCAAGGCAGGACGAGGCACAAGACCTCTGAATCTAAAAACTAAACTAACAACGTTACCAACACAAACCCAATTTAATGTATTCTAATCGCTAGTCACTCTCTCTTATCATACCATCACATTCATCATCGTAATTACGTTTAGACTATTTTATTACAGGAATTAAAGCTGTTTTGAGCGGATTAAAAACTAGACTACAGGAGTGAAAAGATGGTTATCTGACAAATAAAAGATAAAAGTAAAAGTTTATTTTCCTTAGAAAGTGGAAATCCAAGAGAATCAGGAATTATGACAACAGACTGAATCAGTAGAAACAGCCCGCCACCTTCTTCCAGGACCCTCCCTCCAGCAGAGGGGTGAGGGTGGGTATGTTGGGTATGTTGTTGTACCCGCTGCTTAGAAAATAAAGTTACTGTTCTCTTAGTTTGTAAAGAAACTCAGAATATAACAACACAGCTATCAGGACATGAGAAGGAAACTGAAAGTTTTTCAAAGGTATGCAGCGTGTCTGCGTTGGTGGCGTTTAAGGGAACCACTACGAGAAAACGATTTCCCACACTGGTCACACCAGTATGGTTTCTCTCCACTGTGAATGTGTTGGTGGCGTTTAAGGGAACCACTACGAGAAAAAGTTTTCCCACACTTGTCACACCAGTACGGTTTCTCTCCAGAGTGAACACGTCGGTGGCCTACCAGGACATCTGATGAAGTAAAAGTTTTGCCACACTGGTCACAGCTGTACGGTTTCTCTCCAGTGTGAACGCGTTTGTGGACTTTAAGGGAATCACTTCGAGCAAAGGTTTTCCCACATTGGTCACAGCTGTATGGTTTCTCACCAGTATGGACGAATCGGTGGGTTTTTAAATGATCTGCTGCAGCAAAAGCTTTCCCACACTTGTCACACCAGTAAGGTTTCTCTCCAGTGTGAACACGTTGGTGGATGTTCAGGTGACTTTGACAGTTGAACACTTTCCCACACTGGTCACAGTTGTATGGTCTCTCTCCAGTGTGAATACTTTGGTGGGCTTTAAGGGAACTACTCGTAGTAAAAGCTTTCCCACACTGGTCACAACAGTATGGTTTCTCTCCAATGTGACTACGTCGGTGGATCTTTAGGTGACTTTGACTGTTGAACACTTTCCCACACTGGTCACAGTTGTATGGTCTCTCGCCCGTGTGAATACTTTGGTGGGCTTTAAGGGAACTACTCCTAGTAAAAGTTTTCCCACACTGGTCACACCAGTACGGTTTCTCTCCAGTGTGAACACGGCGGTGGGTTTTTAGTTTATCTGCTGTAGTAAAAGCGTTCCCACATTGGTCACAGCTGTATGGTTTCTCTCCAGTGTGAACAAGTTGGTGAGTTTTTAGGTGACTTTGACTGGTGAAAACTTTCCCACACTGATCACAGTTGTAAGGCTTCTCTCCAGTGTGAATACTTTGGTGGGCTTTAAGGGAACTATTCCAAGTAAAGGTTTTCCCACACTGGTCACACCAGTGCGGTTTCTCTCCAGTATGAACACGTTGGTGGGTTTTGAGTCCACTTGCTGTAGCAAAAGCTGTCCCACACTGGTCACACCAGTATGGTTTCTCTCCAGTGTGAACACGTCGGTGGATTTTTAGTTTATCTGCTGTAGCAAACGCTTTCCCACATTGGTCACAGCTGTATGGTCTCTCTCCAGTGTGAACAAGTCTGTGGGTTTTTAGTTTATCTGCTGTAGCAAACGCTTTCCCACATTGGTCACAGCTATATGGTCTCTCTCCAGTGTGAACACGTTTGTGGTAGTTTAGTCGACCTGCTATAGAAAAAGCCTTCCCACACTGGTCACAGCTGTATGGTTTCTCTCCAGTGTGAACGCGTCGGTGGACATTTAGGTCACCTGCTCTAGAAAAAGCTTTCTCACACTGGTCACAGCTGTAAGGTTTCTCTCCAGTGTGAACTCTCTGATGAATCTTTAAAGATCCTGATGTTGTGAAGGATTTGTCACAGTGCTGACAGCAGTGACGTTTGAGCTCATCTCTTCCTCTCCGTTTCTATAGCAACAGACAGAGAGAGAAAGTTTGAGGTCATGGTGGAGCGAGCAATCAGGAATCATAAATGACATTTAGATCATGTCTGTGGAACATAACCCATAATAATCAGGTTTGACTAATGCATTACTAGCTGTGACAACCAGCTGCAGGGGTCCACAGAGGAGCCTGAGGTGGCACAGACCTGCAGAGAACTCTGATGGTCGATCATCAGAGATTCACCCTTGATATTTCTTACTGACTATCTTCACATTACTGAGTTGCTTTTCGGTAATTATTACACGGCGTTTTTGAAAACTCAATTCTTTCGGTCAGATATTCTCTAGAGCAGACCGTTGCTATGGATGCAGTTCTGACCATAGACTCTGGAGTCCAATCATATCAATCCACAGAAAGAAGTCCTGTGGCTAAAAACGTTTTAAAAATCACATTTAAATCAAAATTTGGTGTCAAATTATTGATTTCTCTAGTAATATAGTAATAATTGATCTGTGTAATAAGCGGGATTGTTGAAGCTTGACACATAACATGCACTAAGGACTCAGGATTTCTCCATCTCTGCTGCACAGATTGACATTTTTATTAAACCGCTCTTAAGAAACTAGTTCGTATGACGGGGCATTAGAACACAACTGAAAACAAAAGCATTTATAACCAGTTTCTTTAAATCCTGGAAAATTTTGTAGAAGGAACTCTTCTGAAGTATTGAAAAGTACCAATTCTCTGAAGAATTACAGACTCGATGTGACGCCTCCGTCAAACCCCACCTTTCTGTGGTGGAGGGGTCTGAGTGCCTGTATGACCCTAGGAGCTATGTTGTCCGGGGCTATTTGCCCTTGGTAGGGTCTCCCAAGGTAAATAGGTCCTAGGTGATGGGTCAGACAAAGAGCAGTTCAAATCCCCCCTTATGATGTACATTACACAAAGGACCGTGTTGATGCCCAGTCTGGCACATCTGGGGCCCCACCCTGGAGCCAGGCCCAAAGGAGCGACGTGGGGCCGATCTCCCGTGGGCCCAACACCTGCAGGAGGAACCGTAGGGGGCCGGTGCTTTGTGGATTGGGTGGCAGTCGAAGGCGGGGGCCTCGGCGACCCAATCCCCGGACACAGAATCTGGCTCTAGGGACATGGAATGACACCTCGATGGGGGGGTGGAGCCTGAGCTGGTGCGGGAGGTCGAGCGATACCGACTAGAGATATTCGGGCTCGCCTCCACGCACAGCCTGGGCTCTGGTGTAGTACACCGTACGGGAGGGGTAGGGCCAGGGGAGATTGTCCGCTAGTTAATTGGCACGGATGATGCCATTAATATACCTGAGCGGCCCAACCAGTGTGGGGAAACATTGACTTATCTTTGGTAACCAAACCACGTCCACTATCAGTAGTGGACCTAAAGGTGGCCATTTCAGTGGGTCCCAGGGAAAACAAATCGTAGCGTTAAACTGCCGGTTTCCTTGAACATTGGCTGCAACTCCTCCCCAGGTCAGTTAATACTTTCCTCCATTTTAAAGATTTTGTAAATTAGTTATAGTTGTTATATATAGCTTTTACATTATTTAAGGATACGTGTTTTTATATGGGCTTTTTACTGATTTAAAATAAATCCAGGTCTCTTCTAAACGCTTCACTTTTAGTCTGTACGTAGTCAAAGTTATCCTGAACTCAACATGTATGAGGTTATTTTAATTTGGTTTATACTTGGTGTTGACGTCTTATTTTGAAAACCGGAAGTAGCCACGTTTGTACGTATCCTCGCGCTAACTTCGCCACGGCCGATGCAAATTGATCAATCGTACTGTCCGTGATATGACCACGTGACGTACAGTTCAGATATACCAGCTACTCTTCTTCTCTCTTTGGAAACAGTGAAAATCAGACAGAAAACAGTCGCGCGCACCCGCGACCGGAAACCGGCTTCTTTTTGTTCGGTCCCGTTTGTTCAGAGCTAGCTGACGTTAGCCGCCGTTAGCTGCTGCCGAAGTCTCCTTCAGCCGCTGTTTACAGTTTAAAACCTCTCCACGGGAACCGAGCCGGGTCCGCTCCGGCCCCGAACACCTGGTACTCACCCCGGTGCTGACTTCCAGGCTGCTCCGGTCCGGGACCAGGTCGCTTTTAGCAGAAACTTTCTCTCCGAGGTTCGCTGTTATTGATGCTGCCGCCGCCATCTTGTCTCTCCTACTGGACACGAGAGCCTGTGCTGCCAACTCTCGCGAGAGAAACAAGCAGCTTCAGAACAAGTCCCGGGTTAATAAAGGCTGTTACAGGCTCAGTAACAGATTTGACTCCCATTAGCTTTGGTGGTTGCTCTTGTATTTCAGGGTGATGCTGACAACTTGGAAACATTATCCAGTTAAAGTGACAGAATATGTGACCATTGGATTAACTCACAAAGTGTGATGTCATCTGATCACAACTAGTCTGCAGAGCCAGAAAATACAGATCCTGTAATAATGCTGGTTTCAATTTAAAATCAGCTTTATTGTGTAAACACACAGCGTTCAACAATTTAAGAGTATTACTATTTACATAAACCGTGAGAGAAATATACAGATAGAGTGGATGTCAATGTCATCTATAAAATTAGAATAAATCAGTGTGATCAGTAGTATTTGGAACAAGGTAAATGATGAAGTTAGGATAATGCCCTAATTATAAAATATTTTAGAATGTTAAAAGTTCAATATTGTTGCACAAACTCATATTAAAATAGTACTGATTTTGCACCCAAAAGAGTATTAATAAGCACTGGTATCGATAAGCTCTATCAATAGTGGAATTGGTATTAATAAAATCCTAGCGACATCATACCCATCCCTACGTGTAGAGACTACATAACTAACGTGCACTTTTCTCATGACCTGACTTGCTTCAGGTCTCCTCACCAACACTTCTCCATTATAACTGACGACAGCGCGAGGATCCAGGAGCGACTCGTGGATAATGACATAGCAGCAGCAGGTGTCTGATAAAGGGGATATTTTAACTGACTGGATGTGACACATTGCTGCTCACTTCGGACCCAGGACGGTTTAGGGTGACCACATCCTACTGTTGTCCAGGGTGTACCCCGCCTAAGGCCCAAAGCCACTGGGAAAGGCTCCAGTCACCCGTGACCCCCAACGGGAACAAGCGGCAGAAGATGACTGACTGACTGACATCCTACTGTTCAGACATTTAAACTTCAACATATTTTACACATAAAATAGTTTTGGGATGTATTATTATAGATTAAACTACCTAAAAGTATATCAAGAAATTAAAATGAGCTCCACCTCAACCAGCTATAACATTAAAGTGCTGATTTTGCGTGTCCTCGTCTCCAGTCGGAGTCCTTCCCCACTGGACCATCTTCAGTACTGATGAACGCAAACAACCAGAGAGACTAAGAAGGTCGCACTGAGGGAGGAAACTGCAGAAGATTCACCTCCAGCAGTCTGAGAGGACACTGAGGACGGACGGACCTTCTGACGTCCGACTTTCTAATCATTCTGTTGTTGAGCTGCTTGTCTCGTCATTCACAAGATAAACCAGATCTCCCAGTCGTGTGGGACCTGATGGCGTAGTCGGCAAGACTCCTGGTTTCCACCCACGAGGTCTGGGTTCAAGTCCAGCTTTGGGAGAAGGTGGAGTTAGTGGTGATTCTTTTCTTATTTCAGGGGGAAGAAGAACGGTTTTGAATCCACAACTTCTCTGTTGTATATTCTCACTTATATTTATCTCCACAACTGAACTAGAAATATAATTTTGTCAATTTAAATAAAGTTCTGGTCGCTCTGCTGGTCCAGAACCAGATTTGGTAACAGAGAAGTTGTGGCTTCAAAATCTTTCTTCTTTTGGAATAAAAAAAGATTTTTCTCCAAAAGCTGGACATGAACTCAGCTCCCAGGAACCTGGACCACTGGTCCACAGGGGTTCTTTGTGTTTAACTGTGAAATTAAGAAACCATCTGCAAGACAGTTGATCGTATTCACAACTTTTAATAGTCCAGAATCTCCATCTCATTCAGTTCAGAGCCCCCCCCCCGTCACAAAAGTCAT
Source organism: Coreoperca whiteheadi (assembly GCA_011952105.1). NCBI lineage: Eukaryota > Metazoa > Chordata > Actinopteri > Centrarchiformes > Sinipercidae > Coreoperca > Coreoperca whiteheadi. The sequence continues at coordinate 22,906 of WNGW01000191.1, forward strand.
GTATTTTCGTGCACACCTCTGTGTTTAAACTTTTAATTTAAATGATAAAAAGATGTTTACACGCTGCCAACATGTGTGCTGGACTATTTCTTGGCCCGTGTGTCACCACACACCACCGCCAGCAGAGGGAGGTGTTTCAGGCCTGCCGTCTTTGAGCAATGAGTTTCATTGAGGACACACCGTCCTGTACATGCAGCACAACTGTCCATAGTACTGAAGTAAACGTAGCAGTCCTTTTTTCAGCCCTGAGTAGCGTCTGCAGGTGTTTCCTCTCAACAACCTCCGGCAATAAGGCAGGGTAGCCTGTGTGACGCCTGAGACGTGAGACCCAGGGCAGGGAAAACCCGATATCTCCCTCTCTGCCAGTGTGGAAAGTAACATTTACTTAAATACAGTTTTTAAAGTACCTGTACTCCACTACAGCTCAGAGGCAAATGTTTTTTTACTGCACAACATTTATCTCCTAACTTCAGTTACTCCTCAGAGTTTGCATATATAACAGGTGGTTCATTGATGCTTACAGGTGAAACTAGTCGTGCAGTTGCTGAAACAGTGACGTCGGCTTTCATGCTGATGCATTAATAATAATGTATTGATCCCAGGCGGCCCCTGCAGAAGGAGTACCGCCACCTCAGAGAGCTGAGGTCGCTGCTGCTGCTGCTGCTGGGACCCTGAGCTCTGACTGAAGGCGGTCCGTCCGGCTGTGCTGCCGTCTCTGTCCAGCAGAGGGCAGAGTCGCTCTGAGCTCGGAGTCTAACGCCGCTCATCGTTTAATGAGTCTGAGCCCTGTGAAGGGGAAACACACACACACTCACACACACACACACACTCACACACACACACACACTCACACACTCACACACAGACACACACACACACTCACACACAGACACACACACACACACTCACACACACACACACACACACACTCACACACACAGACACACACACACACTCACACACACACACAGACACACAGACACACTCACACACACACACAGACACACAGACACACACACACACTCACACAGACACAC
>WNGW01000193.1:0-15598 GCA_011952105.1 Coreoperca whiteheadi
CAGCTTCCCCTGTCCCTGTCCCTGTCTCTAGTTCCTGAAGAAGGAGCCCCGGTCGGCAACGTCTTACATGTCGTAGCCAATGTCGAATGTTCCGTGGCCTCTTACGGACCTTGGATCGAAATCTGCAATAAATTCAGCCTACTCACTTGGGATGTGTGCGTGTCGCCAGGCTCGGTGTAGTTCGTCGCTGTCGCGTTGCGCCTGCGGTGGAGACTTCTCTCTTGGACCGGCGTGGCGTTAGTGCTGCGTTTTTACAGCCGCAAATGTCCCCGAGACGTCGGCCTCTCACGCTTTCTTTCCTCGGTGCAAGAGAAATTGAGGGTGACGTTTTTGGATCGCGGCGTGCCCCGTGCCTTTCGACGTCGACAAAGCCTTTGGTGTGAAACTTAGCGGGCGTGATGATCCTCGGAGGGATGGGGAGAAGATGAGAGTTCCCGGAGAAGACAGACGGCGCCTGGTCATCTCGGACGGCGCGATCGATCAAAGGCTACGTAATTGACAATTGGTTAAGGCGCTTTCCTCGCCGCGACGACGGCCCTCTCGGCCGAATGTATCCTCTTGGCCGCTGGCACCCGGAAGGACCTGCCAGAGAGTGAAAGCGCAAAATGGTCGGGCAGACGGCGTAGCGTCGGTAATTATGAGGACATCTATCTGTAGAGACGCGCGTATCCGCGACCTGACGAGGGGACCCGACTGAGGAAGGACTTCTGGGCGAAGGACGAGATAGCGGGCGACCGGATCCCGACGCGAGACGAGTGACGGCCGAGACGGCGAATCTCGTAAAAGTAGCTGCTCTTTGACGGCGTTCCGAGAGAGGAGTGTTTTTCTTGCGTGCTGGTAGAAGGTCGCTTTTGGGGACGCGCCCGATCGACTCCGTCCGCTTTGCTTTCGAGTCCTGGTTCGCGCGGCTGGGGGGGGGGAAAGCAATGACGGTAAAAGCCTGTCTGTCAGAGTTTTCGCCGAGCTTTTCTCTCACTGAGGACGGGCGGGACGCGTGCTGCTTTTTTCCCCAAACAGAATCGAGAGGTTTCTAGACTGGGGAAGCTCTGCTCTGCCGGCGCTGTGGACTTTAGAATTTGTCCCGGGCAAACGTAAAAGTCGAAATACTCGTCTCCAAAACCTCGCCTTACGCGCGGCCGATCTTCGAAGCCTCTCGGTCAGCGGGCCGGCTCGCCTGAAAAACAAAAACGTTTGGTTACGTCGGGGGCCTTCAAAAATACCAAACGCACGCTGGACAAAAGGCCTCTGCGAAATTAGCCGGGGGAACTCTTTTTTTTTTGGCGGGACTCGCGCTCCCCGTTTCTCTGCGTTAACGTTTACGTGTTGGAGAAAGCCAAACCGGTTTACGATCCGGCGAGAGGCCGGCTCTCGGCGCCGCGACAACGTCCGTAACGTTCTTCTCCGTTAAGAGAAAAAAGTTGTTGGCTTACTCGATCGTCTCCGCTGTGGACTTTAGTTCGGCTTGTAGGGCGGCAGCTTTGATGATGCTGTCGCTCAAACGATGGGCTATCCTCCTCGAGTACTGTCTCTTAGCCTCTCTGATGCCGCGGGATCGGTTGGCCCTGGCTGTTGTCGGGCGACCCTTCTGGCCGCGCTTGAACCTGTAACGCGCAATGTAGCGTTGGCGTGGACTTTTGGATTCTACAACTCAATCCCAAATCGCCCGCTCTGCCTGTGTCTCGATAAATGGGAACGTCTAGTGTGCGCGACAAGAGTTATCGAGTTGTAGGTGCCCCAAACTACGCTACCTGCTTAATCTGCAACCCAGACAGAGTAAACGCTGCAAAGTTTGGTTAATTTCCCCCCGCCGCACGGGTCCGCTGCGAGACGAGCTGATCCTGGAGAAAGACCTCGACTTCGCGGGGAGGGAATGGCGCCGCGTTCGTATCCTCGACGGCTCCGTCGGCGCCCTCCCGGAAAATATGGCCAAACGTTTACCGTTACGGACACGTTTTCTTTTTGGCGTTAGCGCGCTTTAATTTTGCGACTGGATTTATCCAACGCCGCTGTCAAAATACTCCACGGGTACCTTAGTTGGCGCCGGTACTGGAAACAGAGGGGGTTTTTCGCGTAAAACGTTTTCGTCCTTTGCGTTTCGCTATCCTAATTGATTTGGCTGTTGCAATGTCACCGACTGCTGGGAAATCGATGGTCCCGTTTGGCTTTCGGCTACGTCGTTGCGTTACTGAACTTGTGTACAAAAGAATATGCGCAGCTAAAGGAATGTGGCTCAAAGACAACTCCGCGCAGTTATCCGGCTGTGGCCCGGCTAGATTGCTCGTTACCCGAGCCCGCGAAGGCTCTCTCCGACCGTCGAGTCTGCTTTACTGTCGATTCTTCCGTACGAAATTGCGTTACTCTCGGACCCCCGGCGGGATAAAACTGTACAGTGAGGGAATGTGCAAAAAAACCCGTTAGGCTTACTCGGGCCGATTAAAGCGACAAAGGGCTCGGGAGCCGTTATTTTATTTAACCTGACTGACGAGGCGGCGGAATGACGTCAGTTCCGATGGATGAAGCTCTGCGAGTGGAGGGTAGTTGAGACGGCGTCGACCGACGTGCGGGCCGGAATGGGTCCGCCGTGGGGGCTTGTGGTCGGTGGCAGCCTGCTTAAACGCGTGACGGCGGGCTTCCTCTCTGTGTGGCGTAAACAGAGTCTAACTCTCCGACGAGAGCTAATAACATTTTAATGTGCCGGGGCGGTTCGTTTAGTGCGGCGTTTCCGTGCGTACAAACGCGCGACGTTTGCCTTTCCGAGCGTGGGACTTTATCGGGTGAGGTTCGAAAACGTGTAAGGCGGTGTCCGTTTACGTCGTCGTTGATCTTTGGGCCGCGCGGTTGCTCTGAGCTTTTTCTCTGAGGGAATCTTCTGAATGTTTTCGCCAAATAAATTTCGGTATCTTTGCTGTGCGTACGTACGTACGTGACTCTAGAGGACGTGGTTTCTCGTTTCCAGACGCGTCCGGAGGCGTTTACGGGGTGGGAGAGCCGTCGGGATACGTGCGACCGACCTTCGAAGCCTCTCGGGAGCCGACTTCCCGCCGTACGTGTGAGACTCTCGGCCGCCGCTTCGGGTGCGCTCGCCTGAAAAAGAAGAAAAGAGTTGTTACGTCGCAAGTCTTTGCAAACGCCTTCGCATACGTTAGCCGCACGCTGGAGAAGAGAGTGATCTTGAAATTGACTACGACGTTACGCAAATGTGAAAAATGTAATTGGTTGAGTCCTAAAATCCTAGTTTAGCTCCTTTTGTCATGAAATGCGTCAAGCGATTTCAAAGAGTCGCTAGACTGCATTTTACAACGATCCCTGAATCTGATCCTGTCGTTACGTTTGAGTTTTAGGGGAATAAAGTTGCGCCGTACGGACTAATCGCAACTCTAAAGTAGAACCTTACGCGGGGGTTCCTGTACAAAGTCGTCAGGATTAATCCCGAGTATAGGAGTTAGGGGATGGGAAATCGCGTTACCGTTCCTCTTCGAGGGTCGACTGCGTCGTTCGATTCAAAGGGCTTGGCGATCCGATTCCGCAGGAGAGGAGCTTGATGGGTGACGGCTCTGGTTCCCGTTCTACCGTTGGAGCCTGGAGGAAGATTTGAAACAAACAGTGGAGAAATCTGATCTCTTTTCCCGCGTGCCGAATCGACTGGAGGATCTTGAGGGACTTTTTCGGGTAACAAATGGGTGGATTGTTTTCTCTGCGTCATTTCCAGACGGGAGGCGCCTGATTTTAGATCGTGATCAAAGACAACTCCCGGGTCCCTCGCAGAGGTGCCGGAGGCCGGGGCGGCGCCCTCTGGAGCCGTCGGATCTGCCGACGGCGAGTCTCGGAGGCGTTCTCGGTCCGAGTTTAACGTCGGAACGTTTCGGGTCATCCGGGTTTTTGTGTCCTCGAGGCTTGCTCAAAGTTTAACAAACCGATCGGTATCGTCGGCGTAACCGTGAAACTTTATATACGCTTCCTTTGGGCAATGTTATTAGAAAACGCTCGATAAAGTAAATAAAAGTGGTCGTCGTTAACGTAAACAAACTGAGGTCGGTCTGATGCGATTAAAAGGTCGTTTGTAGTTTTCGCCCGTGCTGTTTCTGCGCTAGGGTGCGCTCTAAAACCCCTGGATCGAGTGTGGGCTTTTTCTGTGCTTGAAAATCGGTCGGCACCAGCCGAGGGCGGGACGCGATTAATTTTCTCTCCGTTAGTGATGAGTGGTAGGCTGCTCCGGCGTCATTACGGAGGGCCTTCTTGTATATTTTAAGACTATCTTGCCAGGCTAAACGAGATTCTCCTAGACAGGAACGGAACGCCGTTTTCGTGACGTCTGCTTTAATTTGCGGGTGTCGTTCGCAGTGAACCTGCGGCGCTGTCGACGAGGCGATCGATTTGGGACGGGCCGAGTCCTCTGTTATGTTAATTTCAGACGGAATTTCTTCCTTAAATTTAGCTACGGCACCATCGGATAGACATCTACTCTAGTAGCGTTTGACTGCCCGTGTGTACTCCAGTAATAGGAGTTCAAAAGTTATTAAATAATGGTCTGATAGTGAAGGATTCTGTGGAAAGACTGTTAGATGTTCAATTTCAACGCCGTATACCAGAACGAGGTCGAGGGTGAGAGAAGCCAATCGAGTCTAATGACGAGATAAACGCGGTATTGAGGCCATCGTTTTCAAAGCCCGCGTGAATGTTAAAATCGCCTACAATAATTGCTTTATCTGTTTTAAGGACTAAACCTGATGGAAATTCTGAATAAGGACCAGGAGCGCGGTACACGATAACAAATAGGATTGGCCGTCGTGTTTTCCAGGTTGGATGCAAAAGACTTGGAACGAGGCTTTGGAACGAGTTATAATTTAGTTTAGGCTTAGGGTTGATTGATAGGCTCGAGTCAAAGATGGCTGCAACGCCGCCTCCTCGGCCGGTGCCTCGAGGAATGTGAGCGTGGATTCATTTAGGCTAACGCGTTCTTCGTGACCCAGCCAGGTTTCAGTGAGCCAAAATAAATCAACGTGATAATCTGATATCAGATCGTTTACGAGTCCGCGTTCAATTCTCTTATTTTGAGGTGCTATTTCAGTGGCCGGGGGGGGTGCAGACGCCGTCGTTATGGGATTACGGGTGGGCGACTGCAACTCTGCCTCCCGGTCTCGACTCTGGGTCGTCGTGGTTTAGGGCCGCTGATAAACGCGGCCAGATTTCTAGATGTGAGAGCTGCGCCGTCCAAAGTTGGATGAATGCCGTCTCTCCTAATCGGACCGGGTCTTCCCCAGAAAGTCCGCCAATTACCTACAAAGCCCGCATCGTTTGCCGGACGCCACCTCGACAGCCGGCGACGGAATGAAGACGTGCGGCTAGACGTGTCGTCGCTGGTCAGATTTGGCAGGGGCCCGGCGAAAACTACAGAGTCCGACGTCGTCGTTGCACACGTACGCGCCGACTCGACGTTGATTTCGGGCACCTCGTAATCGTGAATAACACTCTTACGGTACTTCCGTTTATCTTGAGCCAGCAGTTTCAAATAGGATTCAACGTCGCCCGCTCTGGCCCCGGGAACGCGTTGAAGTCGGTGCCTCGGCCTAGGGCTGCGCTTCCTTCGGACGGCCGCTCGGGAGCTGCTGGGGCTTGGCCAGCGTTGAGCCGACTGAGCTCCCGCGGTGCGGGACCGCGTTTCCAAATCACAAAGCCGCGCCTCCGACGCCATCGGTAAAGGAGGCAGAGGAGGAGCTAGACGTTTGACGGAGAGAGGGAGAGAAGCCATCGCTAGCCGCTAAGGTAGAGACCGGTAGCTGGCAAAACAAATTAGCTAAAGGATTGGTTGACCTCGAAATGAAAATTCCCTAATAATTTACCCACCCCGAGTTTGAGGAAAACGTTTTTCGGATCTTTCTTCAAACGATGGACTTCGATTGTAAACGACGTTTTGAAGTCCAAACTAACGCGGTTTCAAGGATCCCAGCCGAGGATTACGGTGAGTAAATCCAAAAATGTCTCTTCCGCTGAGGAAAGCAAAACGTGGATATCTCGGATGGCTTCGGGGTGAGTAAATTATTAGGGAATTTCCGTTTCGAGGCCAGCAATCCTTTAGGCGGCAAAGAGTGATACGGGCGTAGCGAGCAATCTAAAGATGAGGGATTACTTCGCATAACTTAGGTTTTGGAAGTGACGCGGAGGCAGATAATGACGCAACACGCGCTTCGTTAACGCTGAACGTGACCCTTGCCGAGCGCGGTGATCCTCCGAGTGATCGGGAGAGACGGCCGGGCCTCTGCGTCTGCGGGAGTGGTGGTCTCCTATGCCGGCAAAGATGAGAGTTACTTAAAACGAGGTAGACGCTATATTATCTCTAGGATAGAAAAAATACCACACTCGCTTTATCGATTACAACACTACATCAATTAAAATATTGAAGCTTGCGCCGTGTGGGTGGGGTGGGGTGAGGTGAGGTGAGGTGAGGTCTATCAAGGAAAAAGTGCTCAAGCGCCAACAACAAACCTGCATTTACTTAAACGACTCGAGGTTCGTCAACCTGCGTCGGCAATTTGTTTCCCTCTAATCGGGGACAATTAGCCTTCCGCAACGCGTGTGACAGTTAATTGTTGAAAACGCCTCGCGGGCGTCGCCGCCGGGCCTTCTCGGTCCTCCTTTATGGCTTCCTTCGGAACGGCTCTCACTTCTTTCCTCCGCTTTGCGATCCGACTGCTGAAGAAATCCACGAGTCTTTTACCCGTTTTGTCCATATCTTCGTTCGGTCTTGCGTACGCTTCGACATTGGTCAAGTGTGACAGCAAAAATGTCTCTGTAAAGAGAAATGGCCGCTCCTTACCCACATCCAGAATGCTTGGGGAAGGCTTTGCGCTGACGTATTCCCGCTGTTTGGCCTAAGCGATTGCCATTAGGTCTTCTACCCTTCCGCTCTCATCGTCTCGATCCTCTTCTCCTCCAACGATGCCGATGTTTCCCCGTCTGGATAGTCCTCCGGCTGCCGACCGACGCGCCCGTAACTGTCGATTCTTGCGCGCGTAGCTGCCGCCGGCCGGTCGTCGTCGCCGTCCTCGTCGTCTCTCTGGGTGCGTTTGTGCTTCCTCGGACGGGAAAGAGAGTTGCCTCGGTTCAAATATTCTACTCTGGTTTTCAGCTGATTTGCAATGCTGAAATACCCACATCCAAGAGGGGGGAGCTATTTGGATATTTTTGAGTGGTAGCTTTAGCCGCTATCACGCGCTCTCAGAGAGCGCAGGGTTCAAGGAATGCTCTCTCATCGCATCTGCCGCTCTTCAAAGAGTCAGCCTCGCTTCGTTCCACGGGACTGATAGACGATATGGGGCACGCGCTCGACGAGGCAACTGACGGCGGCTCGGGCAATGAAGGGCTCGGCTGGGAATTGGAAGGACCTGGGTTACACACCCAAGAGTGAAAGCCCAGAATAGTCAGATGAAAATAAGGTTTGATCTAACAAAAGGTTTCTTAGTGGTTTACGCTTTGACTAAAAGCTGTTGAAATCTGACCTTGGGGAAAGGTATACGCATATAAACATTTTTTTTTCTTTTCTTTTTTTCTTTACAAAATTACGATTCAACGATTGCTGATTTATTTAGTCATTAATTGTAGCGAATCAACTTTTATGTTACAACAACTCACCTCGCCTTTCAAGGAATGAATAATTTTTCTGCCCTGATTTGGTGTGAGCAGATGTTTGATGTCATCTTCTTGAATAAACTGTAGATCATCTGGTCCTTCAACACCTACTTTCGCCAACTCATTCACTAAAGGTTCAAGCTTTGCTTCATCTAGCTGTCCGTTACTCATTCTTCTGAAACACAGTCTTTAGTTTCTCGTTTCTTAGTCTTTAGCTAACCTTCGGCCGATTTTAGTTTTCCGCTCCACGACCCCCTGTTTTTGTTGTCCGAGGGGGCACGACGCCCTCCCCGTTGCTTTTTGCTCCGGGGACCGGCCGCTGGCCCGATTCAAACATTTCGTTAAGATGGACGTACGCCGCAAAACATCGTTCGACACTTTATTACGCTCGACAACGTTGGGGAGGGGACTTTGGCGACAAAGCTCGTTCCCCAAACTTCACCTTACGTGTAACCGCTCCTCCAAGCCTCTCGGTCCGGGAGCCGACTTCCCGCCGTACGTTTGAGAGTCTCGGCCGCCGCTTCGGGTGCGCTCCTCTCTTCTGCGGGGCCGCGCGCCGGCCGGCTCGCCTGAAAAAGAAGGACGTTTTGTTACGTTGGGTTTCCTCATTTTCCCGCAAACGATAATGCCTGCAAATGCCTTCGAATCTATTAAACGCACACTGGAAAAAAGGCCGCTCCAAAATTAGGCAAAAAAATCTTAAACTTGGCCGGGCGACCTCATTTTTAGCAATCTTTTTTTAATAGTATTGTGTCTCACAATAAGCTTGGGATGCTCAAAAATAGTATTTTCCCCTCAAAAGTGTTGTACTTTTTTTTTGTTTTGGTGTCATCCTGTTTGTTTCAAGGGGATTTACCTTATTGTAAGCTCTACAAAAGTACACTGTAAAACCAAATGCGCTCGCTCAACATAAAAACTTCTTGGAAACGGCTTGCGCACAAAACTTTTAGTTTCGCGACACACCCCTTCCGACTCCCAGAATTACCCTTCCTGTCCGGATCCGATGCAACCGCATTTTTAAATTACTAAAAGTATTATTTGAAGTTGCCGTTATAAAAGGCGTAGGTCTACGCCCCAAAACTAGTTGAGGATAAATTCTTTAATTTTATCTGTAAGCGTCCTTTCCTAGTAACGTGGCAACCGACCCAGAGATCGCGGACCCTCCTAATACTTTAAAGTCAGCGGGATGGCAATCGTGTAGTTGACAAGACCCACGCAATTTGCCCCGAGTGTTTCGAGAAGCTTCCCCGACCGGCCGGCAACACGAGCGACGTGCAGATGCCCGACAGCGGCCGCCTACGCTGCCTAGTTTATTCCAGATGCAATTGGAATTTTTATGATATGCGCCCTTTTTCGGTTGTCGAAAACGAGGGATTCAAGTATTTACTTGGTGTGCTCGAGCCCCGTTGTGTGCCTCCGAAACTTCTGGAGAAACCAAAGGCTAAGGCGGAGGAAGGGTTGAGTGCGGCCGAATCCGTCGCAATCGCCACCGATGGACCGACGTCCCGCGCCACAGACAGCTACGTGACCGTAACCGCGCGCTACGTTACGGCCGATTGGCAAATAGCGAACCCCGTCCTCCGAACGCGCGCTGCGTGGGAGAGCCGTGCAAGCGACCGTTTATCGGAAATACTTAAAGAGGCTGCGATGCTTTAGTGGTCGCGTTTTTTCCACCGCCGCACTACAGCCGCAGCTGTGTTGAAGGAGAAACGGGCGATGCTACGGCTGCCCTTACGCGAGCTGGTCCAGGATGCGGCTACTAGGCGGAACTCAAACGCTACCTTGAGCGGCGGGCTGCGGTTTTCTCTGCGTTAACAGACAAGAGTGTCGAGAAGAACGTCAAAGACGCCGTCGCTCTGTCTGACGATGACGTCAAACTACCCTCGCGAGCGCCGAGCGGATGCCAACTGTGCGCTGCACTCGACCCCCGTTTCGCATCTCTACCTTTCCTCGACGAGACCACAATCTTCGAGAGTCTGACTGAGAGAATTCTGGAAGATTGTCCACAGACTGGTCAGGTATTTGATTGTTTGTATCAAACGTTATGTTACAAATGCAATTGTGTAATGGATTTTGTCTGTTAGGCCCAGACCTCAACGGAAGAGCAATCAGAGAGCCTCAGGCTGCAGTAACTGTCCTCCTCCGGCCAAAAGAGCACCGATGATGGCTGAACTGTTTGGAGACTTCTTTTCAATGGAGCAGTGCAGAGACTCTCATTGGAGTCAAATCCACTTATGTGGTGGAAGGACAACCGGAACCGGTTCCCCCGTTTAGCCGACTTGGCTAAAATGTACCTTGGAATTCCAGCCACGTCTGTCCCCAGTGAGAGAGTGATTGTCACAGCACAGAGAGCAAGCCTCTCACCCGGATAATGTGGACATGATGATGGTGTTTCTGAACAAGAATTTTCTAACTCCCTTAAATCAAATCCGCAACGAGTTTGGTTTTCTTAAACAACTTTTTTTCTTTGTAAATGTAAGATTGATTGAAGAAGAATTATCAAAATGCTCGAATCATCTCCACTATGGACTTTAGTTGTGTTTGTTTTTCAACAAGTGTTATAGCTTTGGCTATATAGATAATATTGTTATTTGGTGTTCAGTTTATACAGGTTTTTCAAATGCTATTTAAAAGATATTTTGAGGAAAAAAAAATAAATGTATTAAACTGTTTTGTCCAAGCCCCCCCCCCCCGTATCGAGGTTTGTATCGTACCGTGGGTTTGGTGTATCGTTACAGCCCTAGTTATAACTTAGTCATTTCACGTACAAACAACAATTCCGTACGGGATAATCGGCAGGGAATCGAAATAGAGGCAGTTGTCACCCCCCAAAGCGTGCACAGCGCTGATCAAAGTGCCCGGTGAACGTATACGGTGAACAAAAGGAAATGAAAAGCAGAGGTCTTCAACTAGCGGACGGCGCTGGAGATGATAAACCTGAACTTTCTGTACTAATTGGCTCTGATTATTACTGGCACATAGTATCGGGCAGAGTAGAAAGACTGACAAAAAGCCTAGTGGCGCTGGAGAGCACCTTCGGATGCGCCGATTGATAAACAGCTGCATGCGTTCTGGGAGCTTGAGTCCCTGGGCATCCCAAGTGAAAAGTCTGAGAGCCCAGAGGATGTGGAGGCGTCGCGGCGGTTTCTTCGAGGATGGGCGTTACCGAGTGGAGTTGCCGTGGCGACGGCATCGTCCTCCGCTTCGAGACAATTAGCGCATTGCAAAAAAGAGACTTGAGAGTTTAAAAAGCAAACTAAGCGAGGACGTCACGCTCTACAGCAGATACAACTTAAACCAAGGAGTGGCTGAGGATGTGCCCGGGGAGCGCGCGTCACCGCAAGGCAGTCAGACACATTACTTACCTCGTCGCGCTGTATTGACAGAGGATAAGGCGACAACGAAACTGCGGGTTGCGTTTGACGCGTCATCCCGCAAAGATAAAAGTCCCTCGCTAAACGACGGGTCCCGATCCGATGAGTATTTTGGTCAAATTTAGACTGCGTGAAATCGCATACATGGCAGATATCCAGAAAGCACTTGTGCAGATTTCGCTCTCAGAAAGAGATCGGGACGCTGTAAGATTTCTGTGGTTCAAAGGACCGCCGAAGGAGGAGGATGTGACGCTGCGCGTGCTCAGAATGACCAGAGTGGTGTTTGGAGCTTCGTCAAGCCCGTTCTTACACGCAGCCACCATTAGGAAGCGTTTGAGACAGTGGTAAAAGTGCTCAGCTCCTCGCTACATGTCGATGATTTGAACATGTGTTCCGTGACTCGAGTGAAAGGGCTTATAGTGCAGTTGCTCATCTTCAAGGAGAAACAAAGGAAGGAGAAGTGACCGCAAGCCTGGTTGCGTCCGAGTCCAGAGTGGCTCCGCTCAAAAGGGTGACACCCTCGTGAAAGCACTGCAGCTAGACAAGACACAACGCAGACTAGGGACAGACTCAATGATAGTGCTGCATTGGATTTGTGGCTCTGCTCACAAGTGGAAACAGTTTGTAGCAAATAGAGTCACAGAAACCCAGTCTCTAACTGACCCACAGTCACGGTCTCACCGCAAAGGGAAAATGAACCCAGCTGACCTCCCCACCAGAGGCCTAACCGTGCAGGACCTTGTGGTCCGATGTCACCCGATCGTTCAGACAACGCTCGGGAAGATGAGGTAAAGTCTGAACTCGGATCCAGATAGCTGTACAGCAACCTAAAAACAGTGCTCGGGGTGACGGCCTGGGTAAAGAGGTTTATCGCCGCTCGCTCGAGCACTGAAATCGGTGGTGAACCGACGGCAGGAGAGCTGAACGAAGCAGGAAAACGATGCGTAAAGGTAATTCAGCCCTGAAATTAATCTGCTCAAAACGGGGAAATGTCCCAACGCTGACTCCAGAACGAGCAGCTCAGTGTGAGGGGATAATGCTCGCAGGTGTACGGGACACTTTAGTGCAGACGAGGGAGAAATATTGGATTTTGAGGGCACGACAGGTAGTGAAGAAGGTTGCGTCCAGATGGGTACTCTGCAAGAACTTCAAGGCAAAGGCTGGACAGCAGACTACGTAGCACTTTTCACTTGTGCTGTCGCCAGAGCAGCGCACCTAGAGCCGGTCTCAGATATGTCTACAGAGAGCTTCCCGCTAGCGTTGAGAAGATGAATCTCAAAAAGACGAGTACGTAAGGTAAGGTGATCTATTCGGATCACGCCGAGACGTTCGAGAGAGCTGAAAAGGATTCGAAGGAGCTCTGGAAAGGCATTAAAGATCCACGGCTACGAGGGTTCTTCTCAGATAACGGTAATGATCCTTCCGCAGGTTCACCTACGGAAACCTTGCGGTTCGTCGCTGACCGAGCAGCGGATTTTGGGAACGGCCGGTAAGGTCGGTCAAAACTATTCTCGGAAAAGTGCTTCGAACTCGACTTCGAAGAAACGCGCACCGTTCTGACCGAAGCCGCGATAAACTCTAGGCCGCTCGCTTGAGTGCGCGACGAGGTGGATGATCCAGAGCCACCAACCTAGCCTGCTCCCTTCTTGGTGGGTCAGAGACTGACCTGCTCGCCTACTAAGTCGCGTCCAGCTGAGGCGAACCATCCGACAGCAAACCAGGAGGAGATGAACAGAAGGTGGCGCTGCAGACAAAGACTTATGACCGGCGTCTGGCCTAGTAACCGATAGCGGAGAGAATATCCGCTGGCTTTGAAGTCGGCCCATTGCCGCGACACCCAACGGCCTTCTCTGCTCATCGGACAAGACGACGTCCCGAGGCAGAGCTGGAGGCTAGGAAGAATTGAGCGACTGTTTCCAGGTGGTGATGGCCTCGTGAGGTCATGTGCAGTTCGCACAAGTTCAGGGACCGTTCTGCGGAGACCCGTCCAGCTTCCGTCTCCTTTGGAAATTATATAAACTGTAGTTTATGGCGGGGAGGATGTTGAGAATTTATTTGTTTCGAGACTATCTCAAAGAGTCGTTAATAAGTTGACCTTAATGTGCTACATGTCAGACGCGTATGTGGTTTAAAACAGACTGTGTATCGTTACGATTGTGAATTGCATTGAAACGGACTTTGTTAACCAAGATGCATTGTGCAATGGGAAGGGACGCACGTTTGTTTTTTGTTTACGAAAATTCGGGCTTGCACATAAAACTTTGCACAAATGAGTATACCTGACACAAAATAACTGGGTCGCGTGACCCTCGTCCGACTGGAGATTTCTGTCAGTTTAACTAATGACGTCAAATTCTATGTCATAATAAATGGGAATATTTACTATACATAACAAAGTTATTGAGTTGTAAAATGTATATATTGATGTTTTTTCAGCACAAACACAATGATGTGACTAAACCAAATGAAAACGTATTAGTTAGTTGTACACAAAATAAACTCTCGTGGTCCAAGGTAACATTGAGTTATTGATTGATTTTTCGACGAGTTTCTTGCGCGCAATTGACAAAAATATTTTAAAATAAGTCGCCGCATTTCTAATTGTAAATTTGACCGACACATTGTACGTTGCTTCAACCTATTTATTTTCTTTTTAAACACTTCTTGTTGCGTGCATTAAGCGTCAAATATTTAGGTTTGAAAACGTAATTAAACCAGCCTACGCAAAAGTAGCGCGCCAAAATATCTACCTATTTCATGCTAATTGTACTATAAAACTTAGGGTCGACGTAATACATTTTTATGTGTTTTTTTTTACTGATGTTAAACAAAAACTGTCTGTTTTGACACAGGTTTACAATGGCATTTGAATTACAGCGACAAAGTTCAATCAATTCGGTTAATTTTCTCCCCAACCACATTCAGAAGGACTTTCTGAATTAACTCGACAGTATACTTTATGCCTTTTGGGGTACTCAGCCTGGAGGACGTACATCAAGCCGTACAAGTACAGGAATGCATCAGGCCAGCAATCCGTCCGCTGCAGGATAACCTGATTCTGGAGGAAGACCGTGACTTCACGGGGATGGAATGGCACCGTGTTCGTATCCTCACTGTCAGCAACGACGGACACGACGGCAGCAGATCTCTGAAGGGTAGGACCTTGGTCGGCACCCTCCTGGAAAATATGACCAAAAATGTACAATTACAACTTTGATTAAAAACTGTCAGTCTGTTATAGACACGTCTTCGGTTTTCTTTTTTGTGTTTTTAATTATCTCACAAATCTATCGCAAAATAAAAGAATATTTCACCACACACCCTCAGTACCGGGGTGCACGGCGGCAGAGTGGTTAGAGCTCCTGCCTCCCAGCGAGGAGATCTTGGGTTCGAGCCTTTTCTGTGGCAGCAAACGCAACGCAGACTTTCACCAACTATTACACCGCAACACACTTTACGGCTGACTGAAGTAACGTAAGGGAAAGGCTCACTTTCGCAACACCGACACCGCTGGTTACCTGCAAGGCCGCCTTCCTTAAAGGGGAAGGCTCGCTAACTCAGGCGCAGTTAGGCTGTGGGTGCTGACCAGAGGTGCAAGAAGTATTCAGGTTAATTACTTAAACAAAAGTACTAATACCAAGCCCACTGTAAAAATACTCCACAAGTAAATGTTCAGCATTCTTAACCTTAGTGTTACAGCAACAACATTTAATTAAAAGTACTCTCATTTCTGAATGTATTTTGTAATTATCAATCTACAACCAGCAGCCAGTTACCTTAGTTAGCACAAAGACTGGAAACAGAGGGAGTTAGCCTGGTTTTATTGTAACATTTTCATCCTTTGTATTTCACCATCCTAATAAAGTTTGATTGATTGACTGATTCAGCGTGCAGTCTACAAACAGTTGTTATTTTACAAAGTTTAAATATTTTATATCAAAAAGTTGCTTCATCGTGTTTCCCTATGTTGCGTGTAATTACGAATGCAGCATTTCGTATCAAGATCCCGTGAGGATAATAAGTCTACTTTTTCAAAAAAACCGATTGGTTAGGGGGTTGTTTACCCTTTCAGGGCCAATATTTATCAAGTGGCTTTAAAAAAATAAATGTATATGGAAATTATCCTATCACATTGTTGTTCAATGCTAATAAAATTGTCACATCTTGCACAGGTACATGCAGCAAAACCATCTGGCTATGGGGCTCCTCTCCAGAAAGAACATGTAATTTTTTTTCTTCCACTGTGCAATTCTTTCGGGAATGTCGCCCAGTCTCGGGAAACGCACTGTAGCTCCTCGTATAATGTCCAAACGTATCAATTTCCTCTTCATTCAGCGCAAAAGAACAGAAAAGGAAGCTGCCTTTATGCAAATTGTTTTTACAAGATTCATTCATTAATTGATTTAGCCGTTACAATGGATTTCCCAGCACTAGGTAACGTTACCTAAACTTTATTGTCTGTTACTCAGCCATAAAAGAAAATACATAAATCCAACACACTACCAAATTTCTAAATGTTTCAAAAACATGCGCCCGAAGCTGAGACCGCCCCCCTGCACCAAACACGGCACCCCCCCCCCCCAACCCCCCATTTGGCC
>WNGW01000194.1:0-22108 GCA_011952105.1 Coreoperca whiteheadi
ACTCGGCTGCGATGTGTTTGGAAGCATCCAGGTTCAGGTTGAGCTAGGACATTCTAATTAAAACCTGTTGGAAGTAGGTGAACGATGGAAGCCAGGACCCGAGGCCCAGGACACTCTTGAACCTATTGAGAGAAATCAGCAAAGAGCCATCTACGCAGAGGACCATGTAGGCTCGGGGGATGAGGAGACTATACCATCCACCTTTAGGGACTGTGAGAACGGGCTCCCTGACACAGTAGACCTCTGAAACTCCCAGGATCATGTAAGAGCAAGAGAGGAGAGCCAGAGTAATCTCTCAGACATTGTGCAAAAGGCCAAGGCTCAGTCCCACCAAATGGCTACCTGTAAACAACCAGATTGGTCAGCCCCGGAGTTTCAGGAGAGGCAGCGGCTCAAAGAAACCTCCTCAGCCAACCAGCACAGACTCTTTTAGAGAGTGCCCCTGTTTCAACCAGGGAATGCAGAGATTTTCTGGACCTCATGCTTGCAGACTTACCATCCCGTGGTGGCACAGTTAGAATGTCTTTTCAGGAAAATAACCAGGCTTCAACTGGGCACAGGGAAGCCCGTTTCTCCCTTTCATCGCTCCCTGACTTTTCCCTGGAGCGTACACCATCCCGAAAGCGCCCCCAGGAAACATCAGGTAATTCTACCATTACTAGCCCCGACCTAGAGGAGTGGCCTGCCCCCCTGTCCTCTTCTTCCCCCTTCCTAGATCCCCAGTGTTTGACTGTCCTTTCGGTTATCACCCAAATGAGTAGTGGAGTAGAGAAGACTGAAGGGAACTGGAGAACCCAAAAGAAGAAAAAGAAAAAAGGGACATCTCCATGAATGTTTTGAACTCATACTGTAGACCCCTGACTTTTCTTTCCAAAACCTTTTTTTTTATGTCATCTCTTAAGATTGTCACCATTAATACTAGAGGCCTCAATGACCCTATAAAGTGCCAGTCTGTCTTTAGCCTTTTGCATAGAGATGGGGGGGGGGGATATATTCCTCCTTCAGGAGGTTTCCATTGCCTTCAAAGAAAGTTACAAACTGTATGAGAACAGATGGGCATATGGACCTTCAGTGTGGTCGGGGGATAATAAAAACAGAGCCTCTGGGGTAGCAATCCTCTTCAACAGCCAGTCCTTCAATATCCAGAGGGTTGAGAGGGTTATGGATGGTAGGCTGTTGTTAGATATAGATGGAAAAGGTGCAACATTTAGAGTTATAAACATCTACTGCCCCACTGAGATTCAAGAACGGCAAAGAGTCTTACAAGCTTTACAAACCTTAATTCACTGAGGGAGGGAAGTTATCATAGGGGGTGATTTTAATTGCATTGTGGACATAGCAGACAGAAGATCGATCTCTCCTGTAAAACTTGATGGTAGCTCTGTTACACTCAAGAGTATTATTAAGGATTCTAAATTAGTTGATGCTTACAATCAAAAAAACCCCTCTACCCCAGGGTATACTTGGACTAATGGGAGAACTTTCTCCCGGATAGACTTTTTATTTACTACATTGGGAGTCAAGTCGCTTCACAGTATAGTCGAGCCAGTCCCCTTTTCGGACCATCACAGACTCAGCTGTACGCTGGAAGTGCAGGCATTATATAGGTTTGGACCAGGCGCTTGGAAACTTAACACAAGCCTATTAGAAAACCCAGAGGTAGTGATGAGATACAGGGACAAACTAAATCAATGGTTTACCTTGCAACTTTTTTTCGAAACCTTGGGGGAATGGTGGGATGAGGTAAAACAAAAAACAATCGTTTTTTTATGGCCAAGGGAAAAAAAGCAGTAGCAAAGAAACGGGCTGTTCAAAAAAAATTGCAGGCAAAATTGCAAAGTTATTATCTCCTTTCTCTAGCTGGGTTTGAAGTAAATGAGGATATAGTACAATTAAAAAAATATATGAATAATTTGTACAATGCCAAGAGTAGAGGGGTACTTACAAGGAGCAGGGTTCAACACCTAGAAGAGAATGAAAAATGTACCCGTTACTTTTTCAATAAACTGAACAAATCTAGACACTGTATCGAAGGCGTGCTAGATAGAAAAGGAAAAGAGGAAAGTGATCCTCAAGGTATCCGCATTATTGTTAAATCATACTATAGTGACCTTTATCAAGACAGGGCCACATCTGAACAGGCAAGTAATTCTTTCTTGTCACTTTTAACTACAAAACTTAACAATATAGACAGTGAATTTCTCTCAGAGAGAGAGAGAGAGAGAGAGAGAGAGAGAGAGAGAGAGAGACGTGACAACCCATGAGTTAACTAAAGCCATGCAGAGCCATGCAGAGTAATAAAGCTCCTGGCCTGGATGGTCTACCGAAATAATTTTATAGCACCTTCTGGAACCAGCTTAAAGACCCTTTGTTGCAAGTGTTTGAAGAGAGTTTGGCTAGAGGTTTATTACCCGCTTCATTAAGAGCAGGCTCTATCTCCCTTCTCTTTAAAAAGGGAGATAGAAGGGATTTAAGAAACTGGAGACCTTTGACTTTGCTTGGAGTAGATGTTAAGATACTGTCAAAGGCCCTGATAGTATTAATCATCGGTACTTTAAAACTGTCTTATCCCACCTAAATTTTGGAAAAAAATTTACAACATGGGTAGATTTGCTGTACGCCGATATTACTAGCACAGTTTTGGTAAATGGGGAATACACTGCCCCGTTTAACGTTAAAACAGGGGTACGACAGGGCTGCCCACTTTCCCCTACTTTGTTCATCCTTGCAATCGAACCCCTCGCATGTGCATTAAGGCAGGAAGGAAACATCAGAGGCCTTCCAATCCCAGGGGCAGCTGGTAAGGAGGCAAAACTCAGCTTATACATGGATGACTTAACACTCTTGCTCACAGCTAATAGATCAGTAAGAGATACTTTGTCCTTGTGTGACAACTTTACCACTGCATTTGGAACACAAGTTAATAAAGGGAAATGCGAAATACTCTACCTTAATTGGAGGGAGCCAGTTGAACAATTAGGTCTTATACAGATGAAAGATACAATTAAAGTCCTGGGAATACAAATAGGGACAGATATGGAAAACATTAATTGGGAGCAATTGGTTTTTGTGCGCATGCGCCACCGTGCATGTTGCCGTAGCTCTGTCTCGTCTTCTTACTTTTTCTAACTTTAAGCTTTCCTTTTTCTTCCAAACTTGATTAACTTGTGTGTAAGTATAAATTAAACTAAGCTCTTTAAGAAAATGAGACTATAAAGTATTTTAGTACTTTTTTTCGCCATGGAACTTCTTCTCCTGCTACTCAGTCAGCTGATCACGCTGAAGCCGAGTGGCATGGCGCCCAGGACAACCGATGTCCCCACTGAGATCTGGAGGAGGACACACAGAAGATGCAGAGGTGGAACGAAGCAACGAGGGAAGAGAGAGGGGTCCAGACAAAAGAGACTTAAGAAAAATAGATTTAAGCCATGTCTGCCTTCTCTCGTTATGGGCAATGTGAGGTCACTGGCGAATAAGATGGACGAGCTAACGACGTTAGCCTGGAGACAGACGGAGCCAGGTGTGGTCGGGTGAACTGAACTAAAAGATAACATGATTGCAAAAAAACATACAGAAGTAAATCATATAGTAAATCACTTTGTTGCATGGACTGGGTTTAATTTACCCATATGATGATACATGCATGCACCGGAAATATATGTATTTGGTTTTTTTACACCATCTGTTGGTAACCAGCACATCAATACAGAGCTGTATGCGTCCTTAACGTTAGCATACAGCAGGTCCAATTTCCTCTTCTCTCTAGTAGGACAAGTCACATACTGGGTGAAATTAGTCAGTGTTGTTGAAACACTGACATGGTTGAAGTCGCCCGATATTTGTTGAGGATTACAAGCACCTGGGAGTAAACATAGACAATAAACTGGACTGGGCTAAGAACACTTAAGCTCTGTACAGGAAGGGCCAGAGCCGCCTCCCTCTAAGTGTTAGTCGATATGACCCTAAGTCACTAAACTGGACACTGACCATGAACATCTCTGCAATACTGGAAATAATTTAATTGATGATACTTATTTATACTTCTAGTACGGCTGTGCAATGTCCTCCGTCCCATTATATATTGTTAATAAGCTACATGTAACTTGACAGTTCATGCAATATTACTTTATATTGTAATATTAACCTCAACCAGTAAACCCACTTTGCACCTTTCACTTATTTAAATTTTAAATGTATACTTATACCCACTTTGTACTTACCTGTATTATAGGGTATTATTTTTTTGCTTTTTGCTTAGTACTTCCATTCTTGTGTGCACTGAAGTGATAGTGAGCTGCTGTTACAAAGAGTTTCCCCTCGAGGATTAAAAAAGTATTTCTGATTCTGATTCTGAAATTGCCTAGAATTAGAGGAAAGCTTCTCAGTGGCAATGCAGATATTCTAGCCTCCCTGACATATTTAGCCACAACTTTTCCAAGCCCATATAGATTAATTGGGAGGGCAACATGAAAAACTTAAATGTGAAATAATGTACAGACCATTGGGGAAGGGAGATAAAGGTGTCCCAGACTTCGAAATCAATTTAAAGGCTATGTCCGTGACCCCAATTATAAAACCTTGCTTGAAACCCTAAGTTAGGCCCAAGCTAGGCTCATTTTGGTTTATTTTCGGTGGGGCATGGCGTGCTTAGAGCATAAGAGAAAAGACCATCACAAACCATCCCATACGCGCAAATATCAGTTGACCAAGACAATTGATCATCACGTTTGGAAAATAAAATAGCAGAAGTTTCAAATGGCTGGTGGAAGATGATGTAAGATATGTTTCACTAAACAAAATCAATCTTTGTATCGGTTGTTTTTCTTGTATTTAATATGCTGTTATATATTTTAGTATCCTGGATCAGCATATCAAGGAGAGCCACCAACCAGACAGGAAGGCTAGAATCAATGATGAGTGGGTGAAGGATTGCCTGCTCAAACATGTGCAGTGGCTTCCTCCAGTCTCCTTCAACCTTAAAATGAATGTTGACAGGGCCATTTATGGCCAGGGTCGCTTCAGGTCCTTCACATTCCAGGAAATGTGGCAGTGGTACGGCCTTCAAAAGTGCATTCAAGCTGACCCTCAAGCTGGGAGTGACCATGAACAGAAGATGGCTCAGGAGGCTTTCTGCTCCATTCAACAGTTGCCTGTCATGAAGGAGGACGACGACATTGCTTCCAAGTCACTGAAGCGCTTCAGGCAGTATATTCTGATCAAAGAGACAGAGGTAGATTATAGCTCCTTAAGTAAAAAGCAGGGTGCAGTTCACGAGACAAACCTCAAGCCAGTACATAACCTGTACTTTGCAGAAATCTCTGCAGAAAGTGGCCCCTCCTACAGCAACTGCCACGTCCAGCTCCTCACGGTCAAAAGGTGACGGCAGTTGGACAGATGATGCTCTGCTGCATGAAGCTCTCGCCACTTTTGAAAGACAAGGTATATCAGTATTTGATTTTATCGATTGGCTTCAATTACTGTTACTACAGAATGAACCTCCTATTAATGCAGAATCTGTATCAAATGAAACAAGCTAAAGAATAACAATGAGGATGGTCAAAGCTCATTTTAGGATTACAGTTTTGTCCTCCAGCTGCGCTGACACAGATTTTTGGCCGCATAAGCTTTTGTCCTTATTTCCTTTCAGGGGACACTGACCTCATTCCTCCAGAAAAAGAGGCTCAACCAGACCACACACAGCAGCCACAGACAAACTCTATTCTACCCTTCGCCCATACGGCCATAGTTCATAGATCACACTGACCCCATCAACATACAGGTTTATTTATACTAATACACTAATCTTTTTAAGGCTCCACCATCAGCTCCTGGTGGTCAACATGGGAAGACATCTGATGTGACTGGTACAGCGCTGCCGCCAAGCGAAAGCCCTTTGACCCCTGCAACAGTAGCTGCTCAACCTGAGGTAAAACACGCAGCCTAATGCAGGAACAGGTTTACAGTCAGAGCCCTCGGTGGTTGGTAGATAAAGGTTTTGTCTTTGTTACGCTACCAGGTGACAGTTGAGGGCTGGCATAAAATGTGGGAGTCTGGTCCTAATGGGCTCCCCAAAGCAGATGTCAGGTGGCTGAAAGAAGATGCTGAAAGAGGGCTCTTCCCGAGGGAGATGTCTTGAGGACAAGCACAGCAACATCAGGAAAAGGAAAGTCCTCAACCACGCAGCCACGTTTCTAGAGAACAGTAGGTGTGTGCGCTTACAGTCTTCGCTGTCTCAGGTCTGAGTGTCCCTCGTGCGCTCAGTAGGACACTTTTCTGTACCGCTATGGCTACTCCTAAACTGTCAGACACATCTGCCAGATGTCTGGCTGGTATTCCATGCTGACAGAGGTCCTGACCTGTAACTGACAATGGTTAACAAATCAACAGATAGCAAGACAGTACAATCAACAACTAGCATGACAACTAAATGTACGGCCTGGTGAGCTGAGGATATTATGTACAGAGACTATGATGAGCAGAATCAGCTCTTAAACTAAACGTCATCATCATAATAATAATAATAATAACGTAACATTTAGCCAAAATCAGGTAAACAAAATACGACAGGAGCCCACACTGTGACAGGAATGAGGGAGCTGAGGGTGTCTGTGCTCTTAGAAGACTCAAACTGAGCAGGAAAAAAGAAACAAATACTTATTTTGGTGAAAACTGCTGGTATCACTGAGCCCATTAGAGTCCGCCATCCATAATATACAGAAACAAAAAAAGTTCACTGCAAATGGTGTTAGAGATGCTACGGTCTAATCTAGAGGATCAGATTTTTTCCCTCAGGAATGGAGTCTGTATCTATGTGTCAGACTGAGCATCCATCCCTCTGCGAATGCCACCAAGGAGTGAGCTGCCGTCGCCAAAGCTGCTGAGGAAGGCCCTCCTCATCGCTGAAACAGAGAACATCAAGGACTACCGCACTCAGATCATGTCCACGTTTGGCAAGGTCCTCAAGTACGACTCCACCAAGAAGGTAACTATGACAAACTCTTATGAAGGGGAACATGTTTCATTGAAAAAATAGTCACTGAATTTAACTGAAGTATTGATGATGTTTGGAAGCAATGTTTCAGTGATCATTTAGTTTGAAGGCAGTTAAGAAACTAAATGCTCTGATTAAAGTAAGCTTTATTATCATTCCAACCAAACTTCCACAACCCACAGCAGAGCAAAATTTTGTTTCTCCTGGCTTAATGCGCACAAAAACAATAATAATATTAATACAAAATGATGAGAATAATAATATAACTAAATGATTAAACAACATTTTTGAAACTGTGAAAAATTCAAACAGATGCATATGCGCTTGCACAAAGTGAAGGAGCTGTTGATTATTTCCTATGCTAAATTTTCCCTGAGTCCCTTTGTTTTCTGTTTATCATCAGATCTGCAAGAAACTCTCAGGAGATGGAAAAGGCACCACAGAGTGGTGCACAAATGTGGCAAATGAGCACAATCAGATCCTCATGTCTGTCCTCACCTGTGAGGAGTCTCTGGACAAATTGCAGACAATGGCTGAAGGCCTCATGGTGAGCAGGAGAGGCACCTCCTAGTTCTCATACACTGAATAGTATCACGACTGTAAACTAGTGAGCAACCCCTCAACAGGTGCAAATCAATAAATTAGAATGTCACAGAAAAGTTCATTTATTGTAAGACTTGTGAAATAAATAAATTCAAAGCACACAGACTGAAGTAGTTTTAAGTCATTGGTTCTTTTAATTGTGATTATTTTGGCTCACATTTAACAAAAACCCACCAATTCACTATCTCAACAAATTAGAATACTTCATAAGACCAATAAAAAAAACATTTTTAGTGAACTGTTGGCCTTCTGGAAAGGGTTTCTTTACTGTACTTGTACTCGATACTTGGTAGGGGCTCCTTTTGCTTTAATTACTGCCTTAATTCGGCACTGCTGAGGGGGTATGAAAGCCCAGGTTTCTTTGACATTGGTCTTCAGCTCCTCTGCATTTTTTTGTCTCGTTTCTCATTTTCCTCTGGTGAGTTTGCTGGCCAGTCAAGCACACCAACAGCATGGTTATTTAACCAACTTTTGGTGCTTTTGGCAGTGTGGGCAGGTGCCAAATCAGCATCTTCAAAAAGCTGGTCATCAGACGGAAGCATGAAGTGCTCCAAAATGTCTAGGTAAATGGGTGCAGTGACTTTGGTTTTCAAAACACATAATGGACCAACACCAGCAGATGACATTGCACCCCAAATCATTACAGATGGTGGAAACTTAACACTGGACTTCAAGCAACTTGGGCTATGAGCTTCTCTACCCTTCCTCCAGACTCTAGGACCTTGATTTCCAAATGAAATACAAAACGTATTATCACATTTAAAAGAACCATAGACTCAAACTACTTCAGTCTGTGTGCACTGAATTTATTTAATACACAAGTTTCACAATTTGAATTGAATTATTGAAATAAATGAACTCTTCCATGACATTCTAATTTATTGAGATGCACCTGTTCTTGGACTAATGGGAGAACTTTCTCCCACATAGACTTCTTGTTCACTACACCAGGAGTGACACCGCTTGACTGTACAATTGAACCAGTCCCGTTTTGAGACCACCACAAACTCAACTGCATGCTAGAAATACATGGTTCACATAGGCTTGGACCAGGCGCCTGGAAACTCACCACGAGCCTACTAGACAACCCAGATATGGTGATAAGATATAGGGACAAACTCAATAAATGGTACACCTTGTAACCCTTGTTTAAAGACTTGGGAGAGTGGTGGGAAGAGGTCAAACGTAATACAAGAAGGTTTTTGAAGGCCGAAGGCAAAAACGCAGCTGCAAAAAAAACGAGCTTTCCAAAAAAGACTGCAGGCTAAGTTGCAACACTATTATCTTCTTTCACTGTCTGGTTTTGAGGTAAATGAGCAAAACTTAAAAAATACATGATTAGTTTGTACAATGCAAAGAGTAGAGGCGTGCTCACAAGGAGCAATGTTCAAAACCTATAAGAGAATGAAAAGTGTACCCGCTACTTAATTAATAAACTGATAAAGACCAGGGGTGTGAGACAGAGCAGTAAAAAAGAGAAACGCGTTCAAGGCGTTCTTGGCATTGTCAAGTCATTCTACTGTGATCTCTATCAAGACAGGACCATATCTCAACAGACAATTAATTTGTTTTTCTCACATTTTCGAGAGAGAGAGAGACTTGACAACCCATGAGTTAACCAAAGCCATGCAAAACATGTAAAGTAATTAAACTCCTGGGGCCTCATTTATAAACGTTGCGTACGCACAAAAGAAGGCATACGCCGCTCTCTACGCAATAATTGGTATTTATAAAATGCAAACTTTACGGGAAAATGTGCGGTCCTTCACGCAAGCTCTGACCCAGGCATACGCACAAAAACGGGTGAAAAGAGAAATGGCGACACCATCGGCAGATGGAAGAAACACATGAAATTGTGTGAAACTGTAGACCGTTGTTAGTTGTTTTCATAGTAAAAATGTCTTCATCAGCTACGGAATCATGGTATTCATGCATATGCCTTTAGTTTGTTTTATTTTGGATAAAATAACGTATGAGGTATGTCTCGACCATTCAAAAAGCTGCAAGAAATTACATTTGCACTGAACTATTTCCCATTTCCATGTAGATTATAACCGACATCTGTAGCTTGTCAGATGTAATTAAATGGATGGAAATAAAATGCCCCATCACAATGCGTAATGACGCACAATGGCTGATCTTGCGCTCTTAGAAGAAGGATTCGGAGTGAATGCATCTTCAGACCTCTCATCAAGAGGGGTCAGATCCGGTGTCCCCTTTCCCCCACCCGTGGCAGACACACTCTGGCGATGGAGCGCTAGATGCTTTTTTGCCTCGACTTTGATGTCCGACCATTTCTTTTTATTTCGGCCACGGTCCGAGGTTGTGAGGCTACAGCATTTACGGCGTCTGCAACCTTTTGCCACTCAAGTGCATTTTTGGCATTAGTAATGCCCACACTGTGCCCTCCAAACAAAATGTATCTCCTCTTTTCCACCTTGCCAACGATAACTTCTACTTCACATTGAGTGAAGTTACGTTTTTTTAATTTCCTCTCTGTCTTTGCCATGATTTCGCAATCGATGAATATTAACTTGTGGGCATTTCACAGACTATTTATGGGCAACTATGGGCGTGACGTGAAGCCACAAAAGCTGCACTACATTTAGAATTGATTGTGATTTATTAAGGAAAAACTGCGGTGGATGTGCGTGCGCACGGTTTTATAAATCCGAATACTTCTGTGCGTACGCACATCCTATGTTACATCCGTACGCTACTTCTGACGCAAATCCTACGCAAAGTTTTATAACTGAGCCCCCTGGTCTGGATGGTTTACCCAAAGGATTTTATAGCACCCTTTGGAACCAGCTTAAAGATCCTTTGTTGCAAGTGTTCAAAGAGAGTTTTTCTAAAGGTATACTACCCTCTTTATTAAGAACAGGCTCCATTTTCCTTCTTTTTAAAAAGGGAACTAGGAATGATTTCAAAAACTGGAGACCTTAAACCTTGTTTGCAGTAGATGTTAAGATATTGTCAAAGGCCCTTTTTTTCCTGAATGCAACCAGTGGTAGTTCATCAGATGATCATCATCAAACTACCCGGTTTCCATCCAGGGGGTCATCGTGGATATCGTTGAGGATTACAAGTATCTGGGCGTACGCATAGACAATAAACTGGACTGAGCTAAGAACAGTCACGCTCTGTACAGGAAGGACCAGAGCCGCCTCTATTTTCTGAGGAGGCTGAGGTCCTTCAACATCTGCCGGACAATGCTGAGAATGTTTTATGAGTCTGTGGTGGCCAGATCTATCCTGTATGCTGTTGCATGCTGGGGCAGCAGGTTGAGGGTAGCGGACGCTAACAGACTCAATAAACTGATCCGTAAGGCCAGTGACATTGTTGGGGTGGAGCTGCACTCTCTGTCGGTGGTGTCAGAGAGGAGGATGCTGGCCAAACTATATGCCATCTTGGACAGTGTCTCCCACCCACTACATGGTCAAGGAAAGGAGTACCTTCAGCGGAAGACTCATCCTCCCAAAATGCACCACAGAGCACCACAGGAAGTCATTCCAGCCTGTGGCCATCAAACTCTATAACTCCTCCAACTTAGGGTTTCATCATTACAGGAATAAAAACAATTACAATGCTTAAATGCAAATATGTACCAATAGAAAACTTGTGATGAGATCAGCCTACACCCTTGTAACCAACTTAGAAATCCAAGAACTAAGTTAAATATATGGTGGTCATCAACTGTGTAAAAGAAAGCCTATGGAAAGCAAGAACTGTATGTCAACTGTGTAAAAGAAAGTGTTGGTCGATATGACCCTAAGTCACTAAACTGGACACTGATCATGAACATCTCTGCAATACTGGAAATAATTTGGGAATATTCTGTGCAATACACCCTGTTTTCAATTTAATTTATGATACTTATTTATAATTCTAGTACGGCTGTGCAATGTCCTCCGTCCCATTATATATTGTTAATCAGCTACACGTAACTTGACAGTTCATGCACTATTACTATATACTGTAATATTATCCTCAACCAGTAAACCAACTTCGTACCTTAAATGTATACTTATACCCACTTTGTACTTACCTGTATTATAGTGTATTACATTTTTTGAGTTTTGCTTAGTACTTCCATTCTTGTGTGCACTAACGTCATAGTGAGCTGCTGTTACAAAGAGTTTCCCTTCGGGTAAAGTATTTCTGATTCTGATTCTGATAATGGAAGAGGACTCAAAAAAGGTATGGTCCAATGTAAACTGCTCAATTCTGACCAATAACCATAAAGATTTGGCTTGGCAGGTTGTCCACCAGTGTTTGCCAACAATAACTTTCCTTTAGAAAAGAAAATGCACCCGCAGCACTAAGTAAATGTAAATGTAAATGTACTGTACTTGTATAGCGCTTTTCTAGTCGTCCGACTACTCAAAGCGCTTTCACACTGCAGATCACATTTACCAATACACACACATTCATACACTGATGGCAGGGGCTAACTGCCCATCACTACAAATTAAACTAACCATTCACACACACCGAAGGCGCAGCTTCGGGAGCAATTTGGGGTTCAGCATCTGGCTCAAGGATACTTCGACACATGACTGGGGGAAGTCGGGATCGAACCACCGATCTTCCGATTGGTAGACGACCCGCTCTGCCACCAAGCCAAGTGCCCAAGGCCTTTCTGTGGTGACAGTGAAACTGTTCAACATCTTTTTTGGTCATGCCCTACTGCTAGAGGCATCTTGATACTAGTATCAGCATGAATGCAAGCTCTATATAGAATTTCTGTTTATGACATAGTTTATGGTTGCATGCAAAGAAATCCAAGAACTAAGTTAAATATATGGTGGTCATCAACTGTGTAAAAGAAAGCCTATGGAAAGCAAGAACTGTATGGATTAGGAGAAAATATTGTGTTCCAGCAGAACTTAAATCTGTTAAATATTTTCAATGATTATATGTTAAAAAAACGGTCAACAACAGAAAACAAAACAAAACTATTAATGTGAAGAGTCCCTAAACATCTATTGTTTGATAATATATAGCCTGATTTAGTGCATGGAAAGTAATAATTATGGGAAAGATAGCTATGGTATTTTAATGGGAACCGACAAACAGTTTTGTCATGTGTAATTAATTTGTATTAAGGTTAACCTGTACTCGACTTAATAAATGTCTAAAATTGGTTCACCCAGAGCGGATTTTAGGGTGTTTTTTTATTACTGCGTCATATATTTTTGGCCAACTGTTCGAAAACAGGGTGCTTAGTGTGATTCGTTTTTTACACTTTCAATGTACAATGTAACAATGTAAATTATGTCCAAATTTTTTCTACCTTGCTGTTCTTGCAAGTTTTTTCCAATTGTTGTGACAAACATAGCCTTCCGTTTCCTTTCAATCTCTGGAGCATCTCTCTTCCCCCAATTTCCACTGGTCTATACATGATTTCCCTTTAATATTTCATGTTTCCCTCCCCAAATGACCTGGAAGATTATTTTCTGAAGATACTATTATTTTATGAGGTGCTGGAAGAGTTGTTGCTAGATAAATTAGTGAGATTAAAACCTCTGATTTTACCACTAAGATTTTTCCTGTAAGTGATAAGTCTCTATATTTCCATTTAAACAATTTAATTTGAATTTTAGGAGTTTTGTCTGCCAGTTTTTGTGCTCCATATTCTTACCTATTTCTACTCCCAAGATTTTCTTTTTATTCTTGCATCCCCCAATAATCTACTGCCCCTATCTAATTTAAGTAAAATATATGTCCTTATTGACTTTTGTGCCTGAGGCAATGGCGAAGCTTTGACATGTGACCAATGTTTCACCTAAAGATCTATTTTCTGACAGTAGGAGGTTCAAGTGATCCATATAAATACTTAGCTTTGCCTCCTTGCCATTACTGTCTTGCACAGGTAAGCCTCTAATGTTACTGTTTGGTCGTAAAGTGCATGCTAAAGGTTCCACTGCTAATATAAACAAGATTGGTGAAAGGGGGCAGCCTTGTCGAACCCCTGATTTTATGTTCACCATGGATTTAAGACTCCCATTTACCATCACCACGCTGTTGAAAACAGTATAAAGAACATTTATCCATTTTCAGAATTTCTCACCAAATTGTAGGTATGTAAGTATTAGTCATAAGTATGTATGACTAATGCTGTCAAAGGCTTTCTTCAAATCAAGTCCCAAAATACAAATTAGGAAATTTCGCTCTTGACATTACAAAGACGAGTCTCAAACTAGAACGTTACAGATCTCCAGTTTTTAATGCTGCATTAATGCTGGAAGCACACCTCTAAACAGATATTCATTGTATACCTCCAGCAATGGTTTTTGGTGTTGGTCCCAAAAGGTAGCATAATACTCTTCGGGGAGACCATCCAAGCCTGGAGTTTTATTATTGTGCATGCTCAACATAGCTTTGGTTATGTCAGTGATTGTTAACTCTTTATCTAAAAACCCTCTGTCAGTTTCCTCTTGTTTTTTTGTCAACTTGGACAGGAATATTTTCATATCTTCCTCACAGGTGTATCTTTCTTCATAAAGATTAGTGTAAAAGGAGTGGACCTCATTAAGTATATCTTGAGGGTCATTCACTTCATTCCCATCTCCATCAGTGAGTATTCAATAGTTAAAAAATATCTTGTACATTTCTCATTTTCTTCAAAGTGTTTTTCTCTACTTCTTATCAGCACTCCTTCAATCTTTTCATTAATTAACTTCAATCATAACTTTTTTTAGTCTTGCTATGTCCTCACCCACTTGAAATCCCCGATAAAGAAGATTGTAATAGCGTTGCAGTTTGCAACGCATTACTTAGTAACACGTTACTCTAATCCGACCACTTTTTTCAGTAACAAGTAATCTAACACGTTACTATTTCAAAACCAGTAATCAGATTAAAGTTACTTATCCAAGTCACTGTGTGTTAATATTTTTTTCATTTTCCTTAATAAAAATATATTTTCCTTTCTTCTCGCATCTCGGGGAGTAAAGTCATGTATGTGACAAGTCATGTTTTCAGCTTGAGGACAGTTCACATCACGTGTAATAATACATCACGCAGCGACACAAATGGAAACAACAATGGAGGCAGGAGAGAGATGCGTGCTTTCTAGCTGGAAATACAGACACTATTTTGAGCTTGTGTTAGGTAACGATGGCAATATTAAGGTTCGTTGTGGCGACAAATTTTTATCTAGCTACAAAAACACTACGTCAAATTTAAAGAAACATTTGGAGTCGCAGCACTGCACGGTCAAACTTACAGAGCAAGTCCCACCAGGTGGTGCGAAGCGGAGAGCAGAAGGTCCCCCACCACCCAACAAAGGCTGGACTTCGGCAAAAACAAGTATTTATGTTAAGTGAATTCAAGAAAGACTAGCATTATTTTATTTTTTATAAAAACATGAATTTTTTCAGGAAATAGTTTTTAAGTTCAACTTAAAATGTTTGTAGATACATTGTTGACATTACTGTTAAAAATGCACTTCCAATAAAGTGAGTGTTGGCAATACCAGTTGTCATTTTTATGTTGAGGCTGTGTGGGTGTTGTCGACAGAGGCTAAATGTAACTAATAAAGTAACTTATCTAATCTAACTTAGTTTTAAAATCAAGTAATCTGTAAAGTTCAATTAAATTTTATTTATGTAGCCGAATATCACAAATCACATTTGCCTCAAAGGGCTTCACAATCTGTAACATACGACACCCTCTGTCCTTAGACCCTCGATTCGATTAAGGAAAAACTACCCAAAAAAAACCTTTTAACAGGGACAAAAATGATAGAAACCTCAGGAAGAGCAACAGAGGAGGGATCCCTCTCCCAGGATGGACAGACATGCAATAGATGTCGTAAGTACAGAATAGATTCATAGCATAAAAATCACAACACATACAATTATGATGGCAATGGGAAAATTGTTGTGTATATATATATATATATATACGTATATAATTATGTTGAAACGTGTGGGATGTAAAACATAAGGGAAGATGATGGGTCCAGACGGACAACCGAGCAGCTCCAGGTGGAGCCCAACGAGCAGGACCCGAGCCACTCGTCCCCTGCACCATAGACACAGCAGCACTGCCCCAGCAGGTCGCCATAGTCACAGATCCAGATACATCTCCGGACACTGAAATACCTGCTGAAGGTGACAGTAAGAGAGAAGAGACGGACAACAAAGCACAAAACTCCGGGAGAAAGAAGAAGTTAGTAACATGTATTTATGGAATGAGAATGCATACGGATGGAGAGGAGGACAGAGGTGAAGAGAGAGGTGCATCATGTGAAGTCCCCCGGCAGTCTAGGCCTATGGCAGCAAAACTAAGGGATGGTTCAGGTTCACCTGAGCCAGCCCTAACTATAAGCTTTATCAAAAAGAGATAAGTCTTTAACCTACTCTTAAATGAGGAGATGGTGTCTGCCTCCCGAACCCGAACTGGGATCTGATTCCACAGGAGAGGAGCTTGATAGCTAAAGGCTCTGGCTCCCATTCTACTTTTGGAGACTCTAGGAACCACAAGTAACCCTGCATTCTGAGAGCGCAGTGTTCTAGTGGGGTAATAAGGCACTATGAGCTCTGTAAGATACGATGGTGCCTGACCATTAAAAGCTTTGTAGGTGAGGAGAAGGATTTTAAATTCTATTCTGGATTTCACAGGGAGCCAGTGCAGAGAAGATAATATTGGAGAAATATGATCTCTTTTCCTAGTTCCTGTCAGTACACATGCTGCAGCGTTCTGAATCAACTGGAGAATCTTAAGGGACTTTTTCGGGCTGCCTGAAAATATGGAATTGCAGTAATCCAGCCTTGAAGTAACAAATGCATGGATTCATTTTTCTGCATCATTTCGAGACAGGAAGTGCCTGATTTTTGCAAGGTTACGTAGGTGAAAAAAGGCAGTCCTTGAGGTTTCCTTCATGTGGGAGTTGAAGGATAGATCCTGATCAAAGATAACTCCGAGATTCCTCACAGAGGTGCTGGAGGCCAGGGCAGTGCCCTCTAGAGCAATTATATCTGCCGACAGTGAGTCTTGGAGGCGTTCGGGGCCAGGTACAATAACTTCAGTTTTGTA
Organism: Coreoperca whiteheadi; assembly: GCA_011952105.1. NCBI lineage: Eukaryota > Metazoa > Chordata > Actinopteri > Centrarchiformes > Sinipercidae > Coreoperca > Coreoperca whiteheadi. Next base: position 16,640 of record WNGW01000194.1, read on the forward strand.
AGAGTTTAGCATCAGAAAATTTCTGGTCATCCAGGTTTTTATGTCCTTAAGGCAGGCTTGAACTTCAACTAACTGATCAGTTTCATGTGGCTTAATCGATAAATTTAATTGGGTATCATCCGCATAACAATGAAACTTTATTGAGTGCTTTCTAATAATATTGTAGATGAAGTCCTCTGGCCTGACCCAGAGCAAAGACGTGATGCAGAGGCCTTATGAATCACTTGACTACAGTTATATATACAGTGTACTGTAGTGTGCTTTAGCAGTAGGCTACTTTATTTTTTCAGTATGTAAGCGATGAGGGAATTTACATGTTGTAAATAAACTGTTTTTTTCGAGCAACATGCCCTGAACACTGTCTTTTCCATTGTTGATGTAGTGTGTAATGAATGCTCTCTAGTGTTTTAATTTTAACTGACTCAGAACAATCCAATACATTTCTTTTTCAACTTCAGTGAATATTTACTCACAATCTGCTAGATGTCTGTTTTGTGTGTTTGCCAGAAAAAAGAAAACGGTGTTTGTACACAGCCCTGGCTCTGTAAATGCGAAGGCCACACAACACGGGGCAACTGTGGCTTGGTGGCAGATTGGTCGCCTGACAATCGGGAGGTCGGTGGTTTGATCCGAGCCACGTGTCAAAGTATTCTTGAGCAAGATACTGAACCCCAAAATGCTCCTGAAGTTGCGCATTCAGTTTGTGAATGTTCGCATGTGTAAGTCACTTTGGATAAAAGTTTCTACTAAATGTAAATGTAACACTATTCCAGCCATGATTTGTGTGTCAGGTAACGTAAAATAACCTGGACATTAAGCTTACTTTCTAGTTTGCCAAGATAAGCTGTTGTTGTGATGCTATAGTAGCAGGAGACTTGTGAGTTTTCTTGAATGGAGCTGGTGTGCTGGCTCTTGAAAATGTCTCGTCCTCTCTGGCTGTTCACAGCAGCAACTGTAGGGACAGTTTGATAACCCACAACCTAGCTAATGTTAGCTATATTACTTGATGTGTTGTTTAGTCTATATCATGGTATTTATCATGGTATTGGATTTCTCCAGAATCGTATACCCCACCTTCAAGACAAATTTACAGTCTGCTTAATACCACCTTAAGAATATATCCAAGATTAAAAACTTGTTCATGCATTTATCTTCAGTTGACTCGACTACTGTAACGGTGTCTTTAGGTCTCCCAAAAAAATGTATCAGACTGCTGAAGTTACTGCTCGTTTCCTCACTAAGAGCAAGAAAGTGGATTACATTGCTCCAGTTTTGAGTCAAAACTAAACATTGAGAAGCTGTGATCAGTTTTTACACACCATATATCTGGAACAAACTCCCAGAAAACTGCAGGTCCACTGCAACTCTTAGTTTAACATTAGTTAAATCAAGGCTGTAGGAAACCTGTGTGTTTCTGCCTCCAGTCTGAATCACATGTAGTGAAGATTGAAGTTGGTTTGGCAATGCCGAGAAGGAATGGGACACCTTGCACGAAAATCCACCATTACATTCCAGTAAGGGTAGTTTTTCCTTATTCAAATCGAGGGTCTAAGGACAGTGTGTCATGGTGGGTGTTGTCAGGCAGGGATATAGAGAATGAACCCAATTGCAGACAGAGGTGGAAGGATGATGAGTGGTGCTTTACTGTCCAAATGGTCGACAAGCGGCAAAAACAGGTTACAGATAAGCAGGCAGGTGACAGGCAGGTGACAGGTAGGTATAAGACTAAACTGATTAAGCAGACAGAACCAACTTTGCACAAAGGAGGTGAACCAGTATATGTAGGGGGAGGCTGATGAGTGAATGCATTGCAGGTGAGGGTGAACACACTGCAAGCTGACAAGGGAGAGTGGACACAGGTGTTTGAGTGGTGGAGAAGACAGGGGTTATTGCAGGGCAAGAGAGGCTAATGGCAGGGAATAAACACACGAGGGAAGAGGTATCACACAAAAACAGATGAACAACTAAAACACATGAGGATAAACCTCAGGTCTAACCCTAACCCTAAGAATACAAATGTACATATTTAAACAATAAGAGAAGTAACACATTAATAACATTGTGGCCCTTTAGGAGCATTTTAAGAGTTTCACTGTTTGCACAAGAGGAGACAAGAAGCACACAGAAAGAGGGGAGTTTAAGAGTCAGGACCCATCAGTATGTCCCAGGGTGAGTCATGAGTGGCTGTCCAGTTATGTGTTCAGGCACACATTTTAATCTGGCAGTGCCATCCTTGGTTCTGTTGGTCCAATAGTGACGTTAAACTTCTTCCTTTTCTTTTAATCCTATCTTGAAGAGTACCCTACTCTAGATTCCTGCAGATTGAGGGACCTGACACGCCAGGGCTTCAGCTTCCCTGCTGTTCGGGAGGTCTGGATAATCTCAAACATGGTCCTCTGGGGTAATTAGCAGTTAGGTGTTAATTCTGTCCCGTCTCCTTCATCCTCTAAGAGGGCTTTGATTGTTTTAATTGTGTGGCTGTGTGGCAGAGCGGGTCGTCCAAGTATAGTCCATTTACCATTTAATTCTAAACACCAGCCTTGATGCTGTGGTATCTGATCCAAGCAGCGTGATGGTCTCATAACTAATTTACATCTGCGGTGCCTTCCATAACACCACCTCCTATTAGCTGTCTCAGCATTCTGCTCAGAGATATCAGACAAGGCTAAAGACTTTTCTGTTTGCAGCTGCCTTTTATTAAATCAAATAATGATTAATTTCTTACACTGTAATTTTTATTCTGTTTTATCTTGTCAGTGTATTTAAAAGTCTTTTTATATTGCCCTATGTTGCTTTTCTGTTTAATGTGAAGCACTTTGAATTGCCTTGTTGTTGAAATGTGCTGTACTAATAAACTTGCCATGCCTTGCCTTATACTGGCCCTGATGCAGCCAGAGCGCTTCACAGTACATATCTGATGGGAGGTGCCAACAGCTCATCAGTTCAAAGAAATTAAGAAATTGTACCTCATATAGGCTTATAAATTTCCTTAATTGTGACTATAAAATTATTACAAAACTGTTATCGAGGAGATTATAAGTAATTCTCCCTAAATTAATAAATCTTGATCAAACTGGATTCATTAAAGGTCATCATTCATCTGCTAATACTAGGCGGCTGTTTAACATTATCTAAATCAGAAAATAACACCCTCACTATTAATTTCTCTTGATGCTGAGAATGCGTTTGATCGTTTAGAATGGGATTTTCTTTTTTTAGTACTAGATCAATTTAAACTAGGCAACAATTTTATTGAATGGATTATAGTAATATATGATACTCCAACTGCAATTGTTTGCAATAATTATGTGGACTCTCTTCCAATGCATTTAGGAAGAGGTACCAGGAAAGGCTGCCCTCTCTCCCCATTATTATTTGTTATTGTTTTAGAACCATTTGCTGAGATGATCAGAACTATTCCTATGATAAAGGGCATAAAATGTAACTTTACGCCGACGATACTTTATTATATGTTACTGAACTGAACTTTGCCCCATCTTTTGGCAGATATTCAAAGATTTCAGTGTATAAAGTTGATTTACAAAAATCAACTGCTTGCCCTATCAATATTTTAAAATGAAGATGATGTTAAAAAAGAATGCCCCATCTCTTGGCCAGTATATGGCTTTAAATATCTTGGCGTACAAGTGCCACCTGCCTTGGACAAATTATTTAAGGAAAACTATAACCCTTTGCTGGAGGAATGCAAAAAGAAATTATAAAATTGGTCTAAATGCTTGGCAGGACTGTAATAGGTATTTGAGTACAGGAGGTTACACAAGCAAAAAGTCTCCTATTGTATTTAATCCTGACATTCTAGCTCTCTCTCAAACTGGCTTTCAAAACTGGTCACTTTATGGTCTGAAAACTTTTTCGGATTTGTTTGATGAAAACTCTGAGTATGTTAAACCCTTTCCGGCTATTTGTGCAGAATATCAAATTCCCAGAACAGATTTTTTAAATATTTGCAGGTTCGTCATATTATTCTATCTTTACATTAAAAGGAGCAATTTAGACTTTATCCCACTGAGTTGGAACAATTTATTATCTCTGCTACTTCGGTTAAGGGAAAGATATCTTATTTGTAGAGACTCCTGTCTGATAGTTCCCAGAACCCTTTTTCTTCTTTGAGAATAAACTGGGGACTAGCGTTTAAAATTAAGTTCAGTGAAAAAGAATGGTTAATTCTGAGTACTGAATTGACCTCACCTTTGTCTACGAATATTAAAGTTAAAGAAACTAATTATAAATTCTTGTATCATATTATATGACTCCAGTCATTAGTTTGATGATACAAATTCTCCTTTGTATAAAAAATGGTGGAATGTGGAATTGAAATAATAGACTTGTTGCCCATTGAAGAAATTAAAAGTAAACGGCATTCAAGATTGCAAGATTTTCTATCCACATGGTCCTTAGTACTGAACTATATAGAGACTATAAAATGACAAATTCATATTGAATAATGGATAACTCACAGACTGTGGCAGTGTAGGATGATGATTATTATTATTAGTAGTAGTAGTAGTAGTAGTAATAATTATTATAAATTTTGTTTGGGTTTTTTTTACTGTCTTGTGGATATATTTAGCTGTACTGTTCATTAGATTGAATATTAGATTTTTGTGTGATGTTGTGTGGCTGTGTTTATTTTGGGAGTATGGGTGTAAAATGTACTAAATTGTGAATAAAAAAAGAAGAAATTAACTCATTCACACATACACACTCATTCGCACCGTCCAATTTGGGGTTCAGTATCTTGTCCAAACACACTTCGACACGTGGGCTGGGGGAAGCTGGGATCAAACTGCCGTCTTTCCGATTGGTGGACGACCCGCTCTAGCACCAAGCCAAATAAATTATGTCGCGAAAACAATAGACACTGCAGATGCAGAGTTTTTCTGGGAGGGGGCCTCACTGATTACTGTACAAAAACACAAAACTTTCATAACTTTATTCACAGATTTTGGTGAACTGTGATCATATATTATGAAAAAATTATTTTCAGGCTAGCTAGCTAGTTAGCAACACCTACAGGCGCTAGCTTGCTGTCACAGCAGTTTGTGGAGCTTCTCTCTGCTGCTTTGATGTTATGGGAACAAAATTTGAGCTGCCCCACGGCCTGTCTAGATCTTAGCGCATTCACATTTAGCAGACGCCTGGAACAGTATAGCCAATCAAAGAGTTGCAGTTCACTGAATGGCCACTTGAGGTTGGCTCCAAAAAGGGAGTCACTCCCCATATACCCAATGTTATAATGCTCAAATTTACAGCAGAAATAAACATGTTTACAGCCTGGTAAAAAAAAACGGTTTTGGTCTCTATAGTTAACTTTCCCCATTATGACAACTGTTACAGAGAGGACATTTTTTGTAAGTATAAATAAATCCTATTAAGGCTTGACGTTCAGCATAATTAAGGGAGTGGCCGCTTTATCACCCCACTAGAACACTGCGCTCTCAGAATGCA
>WNGW01000195.1:0-18815 GCA_011952105.1 Coreoperca whiteheadi
GTTCATCTAAATCACTTCCCTTTATAAGGACAGGATTTCTAGGCGCAGCCGGGGGCCTGAGGGAGTCCAGTTTGGGGACCAAAGGATTTCGTCTCTGCTTTTTGCAGATGATGTTGTCCTGTTGACCATAGGTGAAAGTAGGATGTTGTCCTACTATCACCTATGGTCATGAGCTTTGGGTCATGACCGAAAGGACAAGATCCCGGATACAGGCGGCCAAAAATTAGTTTCCTCTGCAGGGTTGCTGGGCACTCCCTTAGAGATAGGGTGAGGAGCTCGGTCACTCGGGAGGAGCTCAGAGTAGAGCAGCTGCTCCGCGACATCGAGAGGAGTCAACTCCGGTGGCTCGGACATCTGTTCCGGATGCCTCCTGGGGAGGTGTTCCGGGCATGTCCAACCGGGAGGAGGCCCCGGGGAAGACCTAGGACACGCTGGAGGACTATGTCTCTCGGCTGGCCTGGGAATGCCTCGGTATTCCCCCGGAAGAGCTGGAGGAAGTGTCTGGGGAGAGGGAAGTCTGGGTGTCTCTGCTTAGACTGGTGCTCCCGCGATCCGGTCCGGGATAAGCGGTAGAAAATGGATGGATGGATGGAAAGTACAAGGACACTAAAACAACTGCATCTTATTTTTAGATTATGCTTATTTTGAAATAAATTCTAAGCAACAGTGAATGGTGAATATTTGTTAATTTTTTTGGAAAGAAATCTACAAGTCTCACATACTGTGCATGCACTGAGGCAAAAACCATAGAAAATTGGACTAGGGGTTAACCCTCTAAGCGCCAAAGTTGCAAAATTGCGACAAGCAACGTAACTGGAAAAAACAGCTGCTACTTCCGGTTTACATGCTTAATCATGTTTCCACTCCCTTTCACCAGATTTCAGACACCCTGTACTTCGTTTCTAGCCCACTTTTACCACGTGTTGCCATTCAAAATTTTGTAGAAGAAGACCTCAAACACGCGTCTTCTGTTAGCGTCTCAGTGCAAATGTTATTGCCGTGAGACCGGCTCAGTGGAAGCAGCGTTCTCTACACGCTAGCTGGAAAACGCAAAAATGGCAAATAACAAATACATGTGATGAAGCTTTGTCTTTAGTAATGGCTGACTCTGATTCTGAGGGAGAACATCTGCCTTTAGCTTCTTTTCAGCTGAGTGAAAATGAGAATGAGAGCAGGAGTGAGAGCGTGTGTGGCCGGGGATGAGTGTTTGTTGGGCGCCTGCGCTGCTGGTGCCTCTCTCTGTGTACACGGAGCACACAGCGTTTATCCCCACACTTTGCCCAACATAAGTGATAAGTGAAAGAAACGAGGAAGAAACTAGTCAATGAAAAACTACAACCTTTGCCATTTGGATAGATAACAACAGATAAAGCATCTGCAACCAAACACCTAAATTACATGTATATATTTCTCATATCTATTTCCATACATTTGACTAGTTATGGTAAATTTGAAGTTGTAGCTACAATTTACTAATGTTGCTTTACAAGTTACTGTTATTAATCATTTATTTTTTTCAGAAAAAGAAAAAAACCTATTATAATATGTTCATCATCCTGTATGGACTGAAAATAACTGCCAATATATAACGTCAGAATATGCAAATGAGATGCAAATGAGATGCATGGAATTATTTCACTCATATACTTTGGGTCATACCTGACATTTTTCTAGTTTAGAGTAGGACCCTATCTCTTATCATTTTCAAACCACAGCCTTTTGAAATTTGGATCTCAAAAATCTGTATTTTTAAAAAGAAACCCCTGGCGCCTAAAGGCTTAAAGGAAAAAGCTAATCTTTTATTTTGCCACTACAATTTGTCAATGATGTGCTGTGGATTGATCCTGGAATTTTTCAAAGTAAAAAGGAAACGCCAGCCTGACATGTGGCAAAATAAACAAAAAAAAATTTGGTGGGAGGCATGTGCTTTAAAAGCAAACATTGTGGAAGGATTATTCATTTGGAAATATTCTCTGTGTTGGGCTTCAACTTTGTGCCTCACACGCAGGCGCCATTATGTTGGGGTTTACCAACCATATGGTTCACATGGCAGTACCATTAATTAGATTTAGCTATCAGGATTATCAAAGATAATTAAATAATGCTTTATATTAATAAAGACCTCAGGGCACTACCCTTGGAAAAGGGAAATAAAGGCCAAATAGTTTATTCAGTCTCATACAATTCACTAAACTATCAATTTGGAACTCAGATTAAGAATTAAATTAATAACTATAACCCAAAATTACCATCAATACCTAGTAGGTGAAGGATTTGGAATTCAAACAGAAGAGGTTGACAAATCATTCACTCTTGTGAGACATTAAAGAGACCAGCATAATTAAACACAATAATTTATTTACAAAGGTAATAAAAGCAAAAACACACTATGAAGACTAACTAAATACACTAAACTACAGACAAAAAGATGTGTGTGTGGCTGCTTGGACGTAACGTGGATCAAAGAACACTAGATCAAGATGGTGGGAAGGCTATAAAAAGACTGGAGTTTAGTTGCAGTTATATTACCTTCAACGTGTTGTGGAGCTAAGCATTTGCTGCATGGCTATAAATAGGGACATTTAAAGATGGCGGTAAGCCATGTAAGCTAGGAGAGTTGAGTTGTTTTAGCACAAGCATGGCCTCTACTGGAGGCCAACTAGGTGATCTGTAAGCTAATAGTTGCCAAGTTTATAGGATTTAGTTAGTTTAGTTTAGCATGTAAACTAAACAGTTCTGTACTACGCTAAGCACTGTGTTTAGCTAACATGTCGCCAGTACCACCCGGTCCTGTAGATTCATCCTCTACAACATCAGGAAAATCAGACCTTTCCTATCTGAGCAGTTTACACAAATCCTAGTCCAGGCTCTTGTCTTGTCCAAACTGGACTATTGCAATGCGCTGCTGGCTGGACTCCCTGCTTGCACAACCGAACCTCTGCAGATGATCCAGAACGCAACGGCAAGAGTGGTCTTCAATGAACCGAAGAGAGCGCACGTAACTCCTCTTTTCATTAGGTTACACTGGCTCCCTGTTGTCGCCTGCATCATGTTCAAAGCGATGCTCCTGGCCTACAAGACCACCACAGGTTCTGCACCATCATATATTCGCTCACTAATACAGACCTATGTTCCTGCCAGGTCCCTGCGCTCTGCAAATGAACAACGTCTGGTGGTACCATCCCAAAAAGGAAAAAGTTCACTCTTGCACATCTTCACTGGATCCGTTCCACATTGGTGGAATGATCTTCTTGCTCCTACAAGATCAGCAGATTCTGTAGCCACCTTTAAAAAGCACCTGAAAACATATCTCTTCCATCAACCTAATTGATAATCACTAACTTCTTCCTTTCTATCTCTTCTCATATAAAAAAACAAAAACAAACCCTTCCTATCCTTAGCTTTGTATACTGTGCTGGGCTTTAATCAGAGTAGTTTTTTGATGCACTTATGCTTTTTGCTACCTTGTGTTGTTATAATTGCTTCCATTGTCTTCCTCATATGTAAGTCGCTTTGGATAGGAGCAGAGAGCCGCTTGTGCCTCTGCTCGGGAGGGAGCACTTGCGCTTGGGAAGGAGAGGAGAAGACAGAAAAAGTGTGCCTCCACTCGGACGCGCTGAGAAGAGAGGTGTATGGAGGACTGAAAGTGCCAGAATGAAATAAATAAATACACCATTAAATAATTACTTAAATGTGTCATTAAATAATTGAAATACAAGTTATTTCAATATTTACATTTACATTTCATGAATCACATTTACATTTCATGATTTACATTTACATTTCATGATTTACATTTACATTTCATGATTTAATGATTTACATTTACATTTCATGATTTACATTTACATTTCATGGTCCTGTGTTGCAGTGCTTCATGAATTGTCAAACTGTCAAACTCACCCATCAAAGTCAGTGGGTGGGGCTAACGCTAATCTAGTCTGATCCATTGCTTTGGTCTGAAGTCTCTTTCCTTTGGGCTGTTCCCTTTCAGGGGTCGCCACAGCGAATCATGCGCCTCCATCTAACCCTGTCCTCTGCATCCTCTTCACTCACACCAATTAACTTCATGTCCTCTCTGACTACATCCATAAATCTCCTCTTTGGTCTTCCTCTAGCCCTTCTGCCTGGCAGCTCCAACCTCAGCATCCTTCTACCAATATATTCACAGTCTCTCCTCTGAACATGTCCAAACCACCTCAATCTGGCCTCTCTGGCTTTATCTCCAAAACATCTAACATGAGCTGTCCCTCTGATGTACTCATTCCTGATCCTGTCCATCCTCATCGATAACAGCACCAGTTGCCTGGCAGCCTCATTGGGAAGTGCCACTACTAGCTAATGCTTAAGCGGCAGGGTTCTGCTGCGACTGAGCCGCCGGAGCTGGAGGAGTTTTGCTCAGAGCCTAAATTAGCTGCTTCTCGCAGCAGCTCCGGGCAACTTTTAGCCATTTTGTCCTGGTGTTCTCAACGTTAGGGGTTAGCAGGTTCGACTTGGCGGTAAAGTTTAGTTTAATAGTTATCTAAACCAACATTAGAGGCGAAGAGCGCCACCCAGTGTATTGGAAGTAGCTCTGCATCGATCCATTATCTGGAATTGATTTGTCTTGACTTGATGCGCAGGGTAACCAATCAGGTGTCAGGATCCGCCTACCAACTTTGATGGGCGAGTTTGACAGTTTGACAATTCATGAAGCACTGCACCACAGGGCCATGAAATGTAAATGTAAATCATGAAATGTAAATGTAAATCGTGAAATGTAAATGTAAAATCATGAAATGTAAATGTAAATATTGAAATAACTGGTATTTTAATTATTTAATGACACATTTAAGTAATTATTTAATGGTGTATTTATTTATTTCATTCTGGCACTTTTAGTCCTCCATAGAGGTGGAGCAAGAGTTGTGACGTGTTATATTGACTTGGTGACTTCCGGGGTCACCTGTCAGCAGACGTCACTGGGGTGTCTCAGGGATTGTGGGAGAAAAAGGAATGCCGTCCTTTTAACAAAGTTCAGTTAAAATTACCCACATGAATGAACTCATCTTCTGAGCCCCAACAGAAGTATATTGAAATGAATTTCAGCACAGATTTGTGTTAATGGATTTTGATCTTTTATTTTTCAACTTTGCTACAACGTAGCCAAACAATTGAGGGGCGAAGGCTCGGCCTATTATGAATGAAATTGCATTGAACAATGATACGTGGATATGGGAAAGAATAGTAAGATGTTTATTTCTGAGTGACTTGGCAAGGTCTGACGAAGAAATTACTCCTGTTAAAGACATGAAAGCAGCGGCACATTGGCACTCAGCTAGAGCAGGAAAAATGTCACATAACAAGGAGAATGAAAATCCATGAACTCTTTAATGACTGATAAAGACTATCTGGATACATTTGAAGGAAACATAAGTTTAATGAACTTAGAGGATTTTAAAACTTTGCATGCCTCTGACACTGAAATGTTGGATGAGGACAGGTTGAAGGTTTAAGTAAAATAGTATCAGCCTACATATGGACAGATAATAGCCTTCCTTGCTGATGTAACGAAATCGATTACAGCCATAGAAAATCCTAGTTCCCTCAGTTTGACATCTCTTCTATCACTCAGGTAGGAGGATTTCTACTTGAGGAAAATGAGAATACAAATGCAAATGGTGGTCCGAGGGATGTAGACACAATCAGGTCCAATGCACCCGCTTCATCCTCATGCATCAATGCGGAGGCAAGGAGAGTGGTGTTGGTGGCCAAAGCTTCTAAGCTGCAAGAAAGGCATGCATTGAAAAGCAGTAGCAAATTCTAAGAAAAAGAAGAACTAGCCATAATTAACTATTTAAGAGTTTGAAATGGCAATGCTGGACCCTGTACACTCTGATGAAGCCCTAGTTCAGATACCTGTATTAGGTTGCAGAGGCAGCAGAAAGCATAACTGGTACATCAGCAGCTACACAACTGGATCAAAAGCTGGAGAGTTCACTTTATGAAAAGAATGCTTCAGCAGTTAGGAGCAAGGAAAGTTCTGAGGTTCGTGTTCTCCCTTTTTGAGTTACGTGCAGATCATCATCAAATGCAGTCTGTTGTCCAACCTAGGGTCAGCAGATATGCCCAGCAACAACCACAACAGACTTCAGCGCATGGTATTCCCGCTGTGATTCCCAAGTCAAGACAATCAACTCTGTCACAATGGCTAATCTCTTCCACACCCAGCTCAGCACAGGATAACCACATGAGTCAAATGCTGGAGAATAAAAACAATTTGAGAAGGATTCTTGTGAAATAGAGGCTTCTGTCTACTCTACTACGAAGAAGCATTCCACTCTGACAAATCTTGAGTGCAGTGCTGTGTAGGAAATGGAATACACGGAGGAGCTTCATACAGTATCAAACATGAGAAGTATTGTGCTTAAGTTGCCATACAAGCAACAAGGGAGAAATGGCACAGCAAAGCTTATGAACTGCAAGAAGAGCACAATTGTAGGGTAAGAATTTCAGACCTGGTCGGTTTTATCAAAAAACAAGCTCGCATAGCAGTCGAACCCCTCTTTGGTGACCTTCAAGACCAGTCGGCTAATAGAGGAAAGGCTAGATCCCTGTCAAGTTACAGGTCTCAAAGTCATCTCGCAGTAGTTTTGCCACAGGTATCGCTATTGCCCAAAAAGAAAAAGACCCTGAATGTAGTTGTAGACACACAGAGTTGTGTAAACAATTCTTAGAGAAAACGCACAGAAACAAACTTGCGATTTTGTATTGGCAACAAGGAAAAAATTACCCAAAGGCAGACAGTTCTGATGATGAGTGAATATTTATTCCAAGGTTACCAGTGGGCAGGTAGTGATGGGACTCTGACATCCGAGGCTCCAACACATGCGCGGTAGCTCATGAGTCAATTGTATTGAACCTCTGTGCCAAAGCGTGGTTTGGTCATGTGACTAGTGAAATTTAAAACAGTTGATTGCTTTGAATCACCTGAATGGTTTGATTTGTCATGTGAATCACTTGGCAGGATCGAGTGTGTTCAGAGATATTTAGTGGCATTCATTTTCAGTTTTTCTTCACAGAGTAGGTTGGTTTGTTGCTGTTAGTTGCGTTGAGAGTTTGTAGTGTTGATTTAGATTGCGTATTTTGTACAGAAGCACTGTAGATATAAAGACCATTATATAGATAGATAGTAAGTTACAGCTAGAAATTAATAGATAAATTAGTTACATACATATAGTAAGATAACCATAGATTGGTAGACAGACATAGTTACATATAGTCCTAAAGAACTTTAGATGGAGATAGAGATAGATATATTAGACTACATATTACAGATACATACAGTCAGTCAGTCAGTCATTTTCTACCGCTTGTTCCCATTAGGGGTCGCGGGTGACTGGAGCCTATCCCAGTGGCTTTGGGCCTTAGGCGGGGTACACCCTGGACAGTGGCCAACTCGTCGAAGGGCTAGATACATACAGTACATAATATATATATATGACTTATGAACCACTGTTGCTTCATTCAGTGTCGCAACTATGCCACTGGTCTGGTTGTCTCGGCCCTGTGGGGGAGCTGAGCGGAGGCACGGGTGGAACTTATGGTTTGTCTTGAAACTCAAGGGCTACGGGTTATTTTTTGAAAATTAACGTGGGTTCGATTCCTGAACCAACTGAGTGTTATTTAGGTCATCAATACATTTGCCATTTTGCCTACTGTACACCTTCTGTTCAACATCTTTTAAGTGATTTACAGTTATTTTTAATGATAGAATATGATTCATAGCCCAAAACGTGGTATATAGCTATAGACTTATACAAACAGACATACTAAATAAAAAACATGGTCTTTAACATGAGTTCAGATTTATTTTATATTTTATTATGTCAGTTTGAAACCATACAACCATGTGAAACGAAAATGTGTGCATGACGAATCAAATCCCAAACAATCCATGAACCAATGACACCACCCGATTGCATTTCATTTTATTGACCACTAGATGTCCTACTCGAGAACTGTGTCATTGAAGCCTCGAGTAATGAATGTTTTGAATAATGTGTTAAGGCTTCAACAAAGCTTTGAGCACCAATCACTACAGGCAGGTAAATGGCAGGCAGGCAGATAAACCAAAGTAGCAGGCATACTCCAAAGACTCAGACAGGCAGACAAAACCAACACATGTACGATGACGAACTGACAAGGAACAAAGGGAAAACCTCAACTTAAATACACTCAAGCAGGGAAGACAACAAAACACAGGTGACCAGATTACCACAGGTGGAAACAATCAGGACAATCACAGACAGGTTACGTATGTACATATGTTCCCTGATAGGGAACGAGACGCTGCGTCTCGTGGCCATACTTCCGGCATGCCTGTGACCGGCTTGCTTCAGTCGACCAGAAGGCTGACGACAACAGTTCCGGTTCCGCCGGCGTACGTCACGTGTTAACCTTAAATCCAATCAAGATTGGTCTAAGTTGATACAGAGATTCAGAGGCAGTCACGCTGAAGGCGTTCCCCATTGCGTCAGCTGACGCAGCCCTTTCAAGGGAACTTCAACGCTGCGTCAGCTGATGCTATGGGGAACGCAGTACCAACTCGGCCATGCTGAAGGGATGCCTGTCAGAGTGTGAAGCCAGCAGGGCACACTTCAAGACAAGAGAGCCACAGATCCATTATTTAAGTGATCTAGGCTGCACAATCTCACAAAGGTGTGAGGCGAGGACCATCCCGCAGCATCGCATATATATATATCGGAGAGGGGGGTTCCCGACCACCAAGCTCTGGAGGATGCCATACTCCGTGTGGAGTAAGCTTTTATCGACAGAGGTGAAGGCAAACCGCGCACCTCGTATGCCGAAACGATAGCCTCAACTATCCACCTGCTAATAGTGTGTTTGGTAGCCGGGCAGCCCTTACGAGGGGGCCCAAAGCATACAAGCAATTGGTCCGAATTGCGCCACTGGGATGTCCTCCGGACATAAACTCCAGGGCTCTGACTGGACAAAGCAGTTGCAACCTACCTTCCTGTTCCGCCGACTCTGAAGGAGGACGGAACGCCTCCAGGACTACTGGCCGGGCCACCGCAGTGGGCACTTTAGGTACATAACCCGGCCTGGGATGCAGGATGGCTCTAACTGCGCCTGGAATCTCAGGTTAGCAGGAGCCACCGACAGGGACTGCAGATCTCCCAGAGAAGTCATGGCCAGCAGAAATGCCATCTTTAAGGCCAGACACCTGTCTAATGCATCGTCTAGTGGCTCGAACGGTGCTGTGGTCAATCCATCCAGCGCCACTGTCAGATCCCACAGAGGGACTCTGACTCGAACCGGAGGGCTCATCCTCAAGGTGCCACAAAGGAAACTGGTAAAAAAGTGGTGCTTCCCAAGCGAGCAGCCATCCACCAAACTGTGGAATGCTGTAATCGCAGCCACATACATCTTAAGTGTAGTGGGGGAAGAGTCCAGCCGAAAACCGGTTATGGAGGAACTCCAGCACTGAAGCCATCGGGCAGTGAACTGGGTCAAGATGGCACTCCTGGCAACATGTAGTGAAAATTTCTCACTTGCCCGCATGCAGTTTCCTCGTGGCGGGGGCTCTAGAGTGTAAGATGGTCTCAACTACCTCGGTAGAGAGACCGGCAGCTTGGAGGTGGTCCCCCTCAGGGGCCAGACCCACAGCTTTAATTTCCCCAGCTGGGGATGGAATATTTCGCCCTGGCCCTGCGACAGCAGGTCCCTCCTGATGGGAATCTCCCACGGGGGGCCGTCCAGGAGGGCTACCAGGCCCGAGAACCAGATTGTGGCGGGTCAGAACGGGGCCACGAGCAGCAGCTGGGCCCCTGTTCGGCAAACTTTTTCTAGAACCCCCGGGAGCAGAACAATCGGGGGAAAAGCGTACAGCCGTAGCCTCGGGGTGCAGTCTCCATTCCCCGGGTCTCGGCCCCTGCCTCGACAGGATGTCTGCTCCAACATTGAGGTACACAGGTATGAAAAGTGCTCTGAGAGAGAGCAACTTCCCCTGGGACCACAAAAAGGATCTCGAGCGCCAGTCTGCACAGAGGGCGCAACCTCAGACCACCTTGTTGATTTAAGTAGGAGACCACCACTGTGTTGTCAGAGCGGACAAGCACGTGGTGGCCCCTGAGGTCTGGAAGAAAGTGCCGTAAGGTCAACAAGACTGCTCGCATCTCCAGGCAATTTATGTGCCATAGATGCTGGGTCAACCACAGACCTCGGGCTGTGCGGCCTTCCAAAACCGCACCCCATCAGGTGCTGGAGGTGTCTGTCGAAAGTGTGCGACGGTGATACACCATTCCCAGCACTGGGTCCTGGGTCAGGAACACCCGTTGTCTCCACCTGTCTAAGGCATGCGTGCACCTGCGTGTAACCTTGATCTGGTGAAAAGGATTGCCCCTCGGGGAAAATCCGGTGTCCCTGAGCCACCACTGCAGCTGACTCATGTGCAGCAATCCAAGCGGAATCACGGTGGACGCTGCAGCCATGAGACCTAACAGTCTCTGAAACTGAAGTGCAGTGAGATGTCGGCCTAGCTGCACCCTGAGTACCATAGTCAGGATTGACTTGATGCGTACGGGAGACAGTTGTGCCCGCAACGTGACTGAGTCCCACACTACTCCTAGGAACGTTAATCCTTTGTGTTGTAGTGAGCGTGCGCTTGCTCGTGTTGAGCCTCAACCTCAAGCACCTCAAGTGCGCAAGTACGACATCTCGATGCCGTACCGCGTGAGACGAGACTGGGATAAAATCAACCATTCGTCCAAAAAAATTGAGGATGCGGATCCCCTGGAATCTGCGAAGAGCCAGAGTGCTAGGTCGAAAGGAAGTACCCGATATTGGTAAGCTTTGCCCCCGAAAGTGAACCGCAGGAACTTCTGGTGTCCCGGAATGATAGAGATGTGGAAGTACGTATCCTTTAGATCGATTGTGATGAACCAGTCCTCGGACTGAATCAGACTCACAATCATAGGGATCGTCAGCATCTGGAACCTAAGTCTCCTCAGAGAATGGTTCGGGTGACGAAGATCTAAAACGGGACGCAAAACATCGTCTCTCTCGGGACTATGAAGAACCAGCTGTTGAACCCGGTATACAACTCTGGGCTGACTGCTGCACAGCCGTGCAGGTCTAAAGGCAGCTGTTGCATGGAACTCGCCATGCCCCGAAGCGCCACCGGCAGCAGGGTTAAGAGGCTGAGCTCCCGAGTGAACAATGGGGGAGCAGCCATGTGCTCAACCCCGATGGGGGGGGCACCCTCTGAGGCCCGACACTCGAGTCAGGGCCTCTTCTGTGAGGCCTGCTGGGCGAGAAGCACGGCCCTCAGGTCCGTCTTCTCCCTCTCAGGTCCTCTCCGAGCAAACTGGAGCAAGCCCCTAGGCCTCTAGGGAGGGGCACGCTGGGCCACACTTGCTTTCTGAACCAGCATGTAAGAGCTGCGAGATTTTGAAGACTGAGGTGGTCCACCCTCAGCTCAGGCCCGAGACCTCTGGCGACGGGGATGGTGGAGCTCCGTCCATCCTCGGATGTGAGGGCTCCGCCAAAGTCGAGGTCCTAAGCAATTCGGCTGGGCACACCCGCACGCATGCCATGGCGTGCAGACAGGCCCTGCCTGACCCGCTGCCCCATATACCTTGCCCACCAAAGTCAGTGTAGTGTGACAAGGCCTAATAGGCAACGTCGGGGTCTTAAGGGAGGATGCGGCCTGGGCGATAAACACCGCCAGCGTCTCCCCGCCCTAGCCGTTCTCCTTGCACCCACTGATTGACGCAGACCGGCAATCGGGCTACAAAACCGGGCAAAATATGGCCTGGACCAGGATTTCGACACCTCGGTGTGGAGATCCAGAAGAACGGCAGGTCCTGACGTGGGCGTGGAGGTGTGGCTAGAAGGAAACACTCATCGAGCTACTCCGGCGATGAGTGTCCTGCTGCTCCGCTGGGCAGGCGATATTGAGCCTAACCACCATTTTCCTCTCTTGGGAAAATCACCTCCAGCAGCTCCTCATGCTGCAGTGACTGGGCTGACGAGCCACCCACATCACCACCTTCCACGCTGCCGCAGCAGCCGCGGGACCCGCACCAAGCGGAGTGTGCTCCCGAGGATACGCTCACGCTGCTCGCGGTCAACCTCGAGGGCTGACAGAGCGAGCTCTCAACCCAAAACAGCCAACCAAAACACGTGAGTTGCCGGTGGGGATAATCCGCAAGCAGGGAGGAAGCACTGCAAAAACCGCTTAACACTCGTCATTTCCACAGAGACCCAGCACGCTTGCTGAAGATCAGAAGACTGACGTCAACAGTGAAGCCGGCTCCCCGGCGTACGTCATGTGTTGACGTTAAACCCAATCAAGATTGGTCTAAGTTGATACAGAGATTCAGAGGCAGTCACGCTGGAGGCGTTCCCCATAGCGTCAGCTGACACATCATGGAAGTTCCCTTGAAAGGGAACTGACAGACACGAGGGAAAAGACAACTTACAAAATAAAACAGAAACTAACATACCCAAAACCCAGACATCTTCAAAATAAAACAACTTTACAGTACAAAGAACTCAAAACCGAGACAAAGAAAACACCCAAAACGATCCCAAGGTCCACAAAACCATAACACAAGCTCAGCTTTTTAAAGATCAAGGGCATGTGCTTTGGCTGTCTCTCCACAGGCCACGTCAGCAGAGACAAGGTCAGCCATAACTTTAAAAACAGGGTTATAATACACTAGAATCACAGTCACAATAAAAGTCAACACCGTCTAGACCGTGTTAAAAGCCAAAGAGAAGAAATGTGTTTTAAGAAGTGATGTAAAAACAGAAAGTGTGTCCGCCTGCTTGATGTGCAGCAGTAGCTCATTCCACAGTTTGGGGCCGGCAACTAAAAAGCACGGTCACCTCTTAGCTTTCTCTTTGTCTTAGATACGGTGAGCAAGCACTGATCTGCTGACCTGAGACAGCAAGACGGGACATGAGGATGGAGCAGCTCAGACAGATACACTTGTTAAACAAGCATGACTTGTTAAACTCTTAAAAACTAAATGAAAACGTACCGGGAGCCAATGAAGAGAAGCTAAAATAGGGGTAATGTGGTGGTTCTTTCGGGATCGAGCTGCAGCATTTTGCACCATTTGCAGACGCTGATCCCGGCTGAAAATATTTTTTTCTAGTTGAAAAAAGCTGGATTTGACAATGGCTTTAACTTGTGAATCAAAATGTAAGTCCCGATCCATTTTAACACCCATGTTTTCAACTATAGGTTTTACTGATGCTGTCAAACAACCAAGGTCAACCGGTAGAAAATTGCCAGTGTAACTTGACCCAATTATCAGGACATCAGTCTTTTTTCTTTAAAATGTAATAAGTTCATGGACATCCAAATGTTACATACAGGCTTGACATGGAGGATAGTGGGCAAGTGAAAGTCTTTTTTGAGCAACCAGGATGAGTAGGGCAGAATACTGGGAAAATTGGGACGAGTAGAGGAACGTAGCAGATAACTGGAGGGATACTGTACACTGTGTAGTAGTCGAAGACGCTGGGAAACACTGTTGGATGAATCCCAGGAATCACTGGAGACGTGGAGACTTGGAGGCTGATGAGGTAACTTGAGGGACTGGAGGATCGAGGACACTGCAGGTAGGAAATACAGGGGAGTCCTTGTGATAAGCATGAGGTTGCGCTATCTGTGAACAGTGAGTGAAAGGTGGTGGTGATTGCTGTGCAGGTCTCATCAGTACTCTGGTGAGTGCACTGTGATTGGGAGAAGGTGGAGCCTGGCATACTTGTAACACCAAGCTTTAATTTTGTCAATGCATTCCAACATTTGAAGGGCACAAAAAGCATTATCGCGCATTAATGGGACTTAAATTTGGCTGTCGTCAGCGAATAAATGAAACGAGTTGCCATGTTTGCCCAAGAGGTAACATATTCAATGAAAAGAGAAGAGACCCTAGGACTGACCCCTGAGGCACTCCACATGTGAGAGGAGCCGTGGAGGACATTGAGCCACCAACACTTACATAAAAACCTCTATTGGCTAAGTATGATCTGGACCACTGTAAGGCCAAACCCCGAATGCCCACCCAGTGTTCTAATCGAGAGAGGAGGATGTCATGGTCTACTGTGTCAAAGGCGAATGTCCGTTCCAACAGCACCAATATGACACATTGACCAGCGTCCGCGGCAACAAGAACGTGAAGGCTCTTAAACCCCGATTGGAATATCTCTAAAATATCATGTTTGTCAAAAAATGATTTCAACTGAGTAAAAATATTTTGTTCTAAAAATTTGGACAAAAAAGGGAGCTTGGAGATTGAACAAACATTTGAAAATTGTTTGGTACACCCAGGACAGTGGCCAACTCATCGCTGGGCTGACATAGACAGACAACCATTCACTCTCACATTCAGCCACTAAGGGCAAAGTTATCAATTAACCTACCTACCACATGCATGTCTTTGGACGGTGGGAGGAAGCCGGAGAACCCGGAGAAAACCCACGGTAACATGGGGAGGACATGCAGACTCCACCCAGAGAGATCCTGTGATGTTGGTCTGGTCCGGGATTCGAACGATCTCCTTATTGGGAGGCAGTAGCTCTAACCGCTCTGCCATATGTAAAACCATATGGCAGAGCAAGATCAAGACAAGATCAGACAAGATCAAGTGTGTGACCACGCTCCTGCGTGGGAACAGACACAGACTGTATGAGGTTAAACGAATCAATGAGGTTTAAAAAGTCTTTGGCCAATGGTTTTTCAGGGCAACATACATGAAAATTAAAATCCCCTACAATTAAGACCCGGTCATATTTTGGCATTATTTCTGCCAGGAGATCGGAGAGGTCACTATTGAAGTTTTTATTGTACTTTGGGGGTCTTTATATGACAGCACAGGCAGTGAAAAAATCCCTCAAAAAAAGGGTTTTGTTGGCTAGCAATCTAGCATTCACCAAAGCTATCCTGACAGGAGCCGGTGAAGAAAGAGCAGCCATACGGGAAGCTCGAGCAAGCAGCCACAGGTTCTCAAAATTCACCCCGCGCCGGCGGCGGAGATATGGCGAGGGAGAGCGACGGGACCGGAGCTCCTCCTCTGAGCTGATCACAGGGACCAGACAAGAGCTGATGGGGTCCGGGAAACGTCACGAAACAGAGCGGTGAATCGCAAGGGTATTAACCGCCATAGAAGCCGATTCAGAGAGCAAAAAACAGGCCTTCAACTTCACCAGCCTTCCACCACGTCTCCCCCGCCGTGTGGAATGTCTTCTGCGTGAAGGAGGAGCTGGGCAGTGCTTGAGGTAACATGGTATTCCGGACAGAAACGGTGGACAAAAGGTTTTCTGTCCATTGTGCTTGAATGTCACCACATTTTGATAAAATGGTTGAAGATTTAGTACATTTAGCCATTTAGCAGACGCTTTTATCCAAAGCGACTTACATATGAGAACATTTACAAACCGAAGGCGCAGCTTCGGGAGCATTTTGGGGTTCAGTATCTTGCTCAAGGATACTTCGACGCATGGCTGGGGGATTGAACCGCTGAGCTTCCGAGTGGCAGGCAACTGTTCTGCCACCAAGCCACGGCCGCCAACAAGTAGCGTCTGGCGATCATACATCAGTAAAGAGTTGACATCTACAATGACATTTACTATGGTATTCACATGAAGTAGTCTGGAAGAAGGTGAAGAAAGTCTGGAGAGAGCATTCCCACCTGAAGTGGGGTGTGCTAAAGCTATCTTGGGGCATGGAATGTCTCGAAGAAAGAATGTGAATGGAAATATCGTTCCCTACACCGCAAATCCAATTGTGATGTTAGCTGAAGGACATACCTTCAGAAGAAACCTATGTGAAGGTCAGGAATTCTCTCCAAAACTGTGGAGGAGACAGTAGCAGTGATTGGAGAAGGATTCTTGGTAGTAGGGGGATGGATAGGAAATTTGTTTGCCCAACTCTGGCCCTATCTACTGATGTTTGTTGGATCAGTTGGAGTAATTGGCTACGTGATGGTCAAAGGAGGACTATAGGCCGCCATGCGCTCCTGTGGAAGGAAGAAACCTTCAAAAGAGGAAGAAGATCTGGAACCCCTCATCCGGACGAGGGAGGAGTCTAGAAGGGTATGAAGACCAGAGCCCTAAGGGCCCTGGCCATTGCAGTTCCGGATTCAAATAAAGACAAAGACAAAGGAAGAAAAAATTAAAGATCTTAAAGTCAACTGAACCATGGCTAATAACACCACTCTACCAGAGCCAACAACCTTTTTCAGAGTGAGTACAGGAGAGTCCTTAGCCATTTTGAGCATTTGGCTAATCTACTGTTGCTCCGGGAAGTGGTCAGCTAACCAACCGCTGAGGATCTTGGCCCTAGTGCAAGGATGTGCCAAGATCCTTATTCTCAATCTGTGGTATTTTAATGGTTGTTACCTACCTTCTGGGCCGTATTACTATCGATACCAGTAAATTTGGCCTTTGTCAAGGCGCCAATGACCTGATTTGGATGATTTTGGATACAGCAGTGATCTTCTGTGTACCGCTGAGGATTGTTACCATCATCTGTGAGGCAGCAATGACGATTGCTATGCTGTCGTATTTCATGACTCTAACGCTAAATCTGCAAGAAAGAGGAAGAAGGCGTTGACTGCGCAGACTGGCCGCCATTGTCCTCTGGGGCCTAGGTTGGGGCCTACTCTGTCTTCTTTTGGCTGGAACTGGTAGGGCAGCTCACTATAATAACCTGGTTCATGACATATGCCACCTTTTTCCCCAAAACCGGAACTGCAGCCAGCCCTGGAGTGACACCTCCTCCGGAGTTGAGATCCCCGTGGTCTCTCTGGCCATGAGGCGGGCCGAAGAACGGCGCTAAAGAAGGATCAAAAGAAGAAGAGCCTATGCAAGCATGCATAATGCATAACGCTTAACGCATATTATATGAATGAAACTGTGATATTACAATCTGCAAGATGGAGCAAGCTGCATCCAGTGTGGAGCCATCCCGGAGCTTGCCAAATATCTCTGGGATGTCACTGCAACATTATGGTCCCCAAGCTGTTATGCTGAAAACTTCAATATCCAGGCAGCAATAGGGATCTCCTGCCATAAAAATATGTACTACATGCCCCTCGTACATGTCCCAAAGTGCATTGAGATCGAGACCAGGGCTAAAGTCATCTGGAGCTCTGCATATACAGAGCCAAATCTCAGCACCATAATTGAATTCTACCGCGATGGTACTTACTGCCCAACCTATGTGAAGATGTGGGAATATAAGGATAGGACACGAGTCTCAACCTTGCACCTGATTGATGGGAGATTCATCGCGGTGGGATCTAGACTGGGAGCACTGAAGTCGCCAGCCAGCTCTCTCTCGGAGGGAAGAAACAGTGTGGAGTCAACTTGTGACGCGGCCTCCCAAACCGGATGGATTGGGCAGTTCTGGGAAGACACGCTAAGAGAAATCATCGAGGTCGACTCCAGTCTGAAGACCCGCAAGGAATCTACAATGGCCCAACAGGAAACAAATCCTGATCCACAGGAGTCAGCAGCATCTCTCTGTCTTGTTAGCTGAACTGATAGGAAAGGAGGAAAGTGGTCTTGATCCGGAGAAATCAAGCATCTGGAGGGAACTCACTGCCATGGCGGTCGAAGTGAAGAAACAGTAGCCAACTCCTCGGGAAAGGATGCCCTGTTTGGATGAAATGATGGTCATCAACCACTAGGAAGCATCACGCTTGACACCGGGACCCCCCTGCCTGTTGCCAGTGACACCGGATTACATCGACACTACGCCCAAAACATCAGAACCCCCATGTCGGGTGCTGGCAGCCTTGGATAAGGATGTACTCACCCTTACAGTAGAAGATGATGAGGAGGACATTTTGTCCTAGAATATTAAAAAGGGGCAGGGGGGCACAAGCCAGTGTCTTCTTGTGCCAGTCCCAAGTCTGGATAAATGCAGAGGGTTGTATCAGGAAGGTCATCCGACGTAAAACACATGCCAAATTAAAAATGCGAATCACGACAATGACTTCCATACTAAGCCTAAGATAAGGGTGGAAATGTATTGACAGGTGCCAGGAGTGTGATGGGAAGATGGAGTGAAGTGAGGAGGACGTTGAAGAGGATGAAGAGTGGAAAGGCAGTTGGTCCTGATGACATACCTGTGGAGGTATGGAAGTGTCTAGGAGAGGTGGCAGTAGAGTTTCTGACTAGTTTGTTTAACAAGATCTTAGAGAGTGAGAGGATGCCCGAGGAATGGAGGAGAAGTGTACTGGTGCCAATTTTTAAGAACAAGGGAGATGTGCAGAGCTGTGGCAACTACAGAGGAATAAAGCTGATGAGTCATACAATGAAGTTGTGGAAAAGAGTAGTGGAAGCTAGGCTAAGGGCAGAGGTGAGCATTTGTGAGCAGCAATATGGTTTCATGCCTAGAAAGAGCACAACAGATGCAGTGTTTGCTTTGAGGATGCTGATGGAGAAGTACAGCGAAGGTCATAAGGAGCTGCATTGTGTCTTTGTAGATTTAGAGAAAGCGTATGACAGGGTGCCGAGAGAGGAGCTGTGGTATTGTATGAGGAAATCTGGAGAGGCAGAGAAGTATGTTAGAGTGGTGCAGGACATGTATGAGAGCTGTAAGACCGTGGTGAGGTGTGCTGTAGGTGTGACAGAGGAGTTCAAGGTGGAGGTGGGTCTGCATCAAGAATCGGCTCTGAGCCCCTTCTTGTATGCTCTGGTGATGGACAGGCTGACAGATGAGGTTAGACAGGAATCTCCATGGACTATGTTGTTTGCGGATGACATTGTTATTTGTAGTGAGAGCAGAGAGC
>WNGW01000196.1:0-24106 GCA_011952105.1 Coreoperca whiteheadi
TTACTGTCACTTTCAGCAGGTATTTCAGCGTCCGGAGATGTATCTGGATCGGTGACTATGGCGACCTGCTGGGGCAGTGCTGCTGTGTCTATGGTGCAGGGGACGAGTGGCTCGGGTCCTGCTCGTTGGGCTCCACCTGGAGCTGCTCGGTTGTCCGTCTGGACCCATCATCTTCCCTTATGTTTTACCACCTACATTTCTAACATAATAATATATATATATATATATATATATATATATATATATACTACAATTTTGCCATTGCCATCATAATTGTATGTGTTATGATTTTTATGCTATGAATCTATTCTGAATCTCTTTACGACATCTATTGCATGTCTGTCCGTCCTGGGAGAGGGATCCCTCCTCTGTTGCTCTTCCTGAGGTTTCTAGCTTGTTTTCCCCTGTTAAAAGGGTTTTTTTTGGGTAGTTTTTCCTTCATCGAATCGACGGTCTAAGGACAGAGGGGGTCGTATGTTACAGATTGTGAAGCCCTTTGAGGCAAATGTGATATGTGATACTGGGCTATATCAATAAAATTGAATTGAATTGAACATGTGCACTCACGGTACCGTCAGCCACTCAGTAGGCTAGTCCATCAGGTTTGCAGCGGTTTCATCACGCTGAGGTCCTGCTGCCAGAGCTTAACTTTTCAGAGTTCCTTTGTAACAAGGAAAGGCCAAACTGAAGCAGCTAAACACTCATACAGCCAACAACTATGACTTTAGACCGGCACTGAATAAGCCAGGCTTAAAAACAGAACAACATACACTGGACTCGAACATTGTTGTGAGCATGTCAACTAAACATCCCCACAAGCCGTGTGGTCCAGAAGGGGAATAAGCATGTCTTTACTTTGTCCAAACAGTTTAAGCTGTCTCCCCCACAGTTTCCTCTACTTGACAGAGGTCTGAATTTTATCCCGACTAAGGGCAGCAACAGACATTACTGAACAAAGTAGATCTGATATTCAACAATACCATAGGAGAGTGAAAGTAGCAGCTTATCATCAACACAAGGAAGATCCTGAACCCCTGACATTCACTCCAAAATCAGGCTGGACTCCTCCTGATGGAAAACTACAAAGTGTGATCGCTACCCCCACGCACACTGACACCAGCTATGTTGATAAAGCTTTTAGAATTTAGGGTGTGAAAGCTAAAGTACACAGAGAACAAATGAAGGCAGCAATGAGAAACATAATTCAGTCAGCTGATCAGGGCAGCTGTCATTATGGACAGAGGATCTCAGGGGGGTTAGAGGGAACTACATGAGAATACTTGTTATTCAAAATTAAGCCAACCTATGCAGCCCCAAACTACTCCACTGATGGAAAAAAACATTCAAAATTTGTATGATAAAGACAAGACCCACCTGCAGTGACTCTGAACCCAGGCATCGACTGTTTTACACGTTACCCACAATTGCTAACTGGAGCAAACTGTTCGACATCCCCCAGCAGACCAATTGTGACTGACTGTAATAGTGAGACCTACTGTTCAGATTAATTCCTGGACTTTCATTTGAATCCTCTTTCGACCACACATCCCAGCTACATCTAACACACATGCTATTGTTTGTGCAAAGTCCAAAACCTCCACATTCCTGAAAACTCTGTAACTCTGGTATTTTTCCCTCATCTCTTAAATCCGCTGCAGTTACTCCTATACTTGAGGAAAAATGGTGCAGAATCAAACAATTTATACAACTTCCATGCTATTTATAACCATACTTTTCTATCCAAAATCCTGCATGCACACCTGTCTGACAACAAGCTTTACGAACAATTCCATCTGGTTTCTGCTCTTAGCCACAGCGCCGAAACCGTGTTTGTAAAAATCACTAAAGATCTTCTCATGGCAGCTAAATCCGGACTGCTAACTATTCTCATCCTCTTTCAAATCCACTTTGACAAAACCTGACAGTTTTTCTCTTACCACTGATAAGTCCTCGGCTTCCTCCTCCTCTCAGGTCAAGAGCCCAGGTGTCTTCCTCGACAGCACACTATCTTTTCAAGCTCATATTAATAATGTAATTCTGTCTACATACTTCCACAACATTAATCGCCTCCGAAACTCCCTCCCAACAGATATCCGTCACATTGACTCTCTTCCCATTTTCAAATCTTGTCATTATACATTTTTGTGAAAGGGCATTTTCCATTGGATCACTGTTCACCTGTTTACTCCAATCACTTGATCTACCTGACTGCTTACCGCTACTGATTTTATTATTTATTCTGTCTTGTAAGATGACCTTGGGTGTTTTGAAAGGTGTCTATAAATACAATGTCTCATTATTATATTATTATTTAATAGAGCTTTCTTCGTGCAAATTAAAGGCACTGCAAAGGGCAAAGAAGTTGCTCCTGCATATGCTAACATCATGGCTGAATAGAAAACTTCAGCTTTGGCATCTTAAAACAAAAAGCCTTTACATTTTTATAGATTCTTGATTGAGGTGTGAGGACGCTTCAAGGAAATAATCTGATGTATTTTTGGGCACTCTGAACAACCACAATGCAGCCATAAAGTTGAACTATCTTGACTTGTGTGGATTTTCTTGACAAACTAACTTTAAAGTAACCAAAAGATGGGATACTAAGCTTTTTTGGAAAGTAGACAGACACTCATGCTCTATTCCACAAAACAAGTAACCACCCCAAACACACTTGATTAGTTAAACTGTTAAGATTTCACAGAGTCAACAGGGAGATTTCAGCTGTTGTTTTCTGTTTACTCCCATTTGTGTCTACATATTCTCCATCAACAATCAAACTGGTCAGAGTGATCCAAAATCACTTTAATAATATGACAAGGGGAACTGAACTAGTTCGGACAACATGATAATTGCAGCTTTCAGGAAAAACAGAAATTTACAACATTACTTAAAGCTGAGGTCAAAACACTGTCAGACATAAAACCCAAAGTTCACAGGGAATTATTTCAGAACATTTGGTGGCACAATCAATACAAAAACGTTTTTAAACAACATTATTGGAGTCCTAGCTCTAAATATGGGGTCTATTTACATAAATGTTAGCAATGCGGCAATGTTGCGACAGGGAAAATAATATTTAGGACTCAGAGTTGAATTTTTGAACCACACAATCCTCTTCAGGATGGGGTGTTGGACCCAACTGGAGGGAATTTGTAGCCCTGATTTTTAGAGGGACTGGCACCTGATTATGGAGAGCTAGAGCCCACTGGGGACCAGGGTCGTAACAGTTGTCTATAGTCCCAGACTTGGCTCAGGGCCGATTTTCATGGACTGTGCAGGGACCAGAATATAGAAACAGAAAACTACAGACTCCACTTGAACAACAGTCTCTGGAACATGGATGGACCTTTGTTCAAGCCGCGGTTATAGAAATCGGGGCATCATAGTGATGGACTGTAAAGTAAGTAATTTAAAATAAGGTATACCTGGACTTATACATGAATAATGGACAGTGAATACAGCACTGACTACGTAGCCAGCTGTTATCACAACAAGTAAACACAACAACCACATGTACAATGATGTTAACTGAACCTTAGCGCTAATTCGCGGTCAATAACTTGAGGAACAGCCACTATAGTCCACACTAAACTAAACAAGTATAGCAGTTGCGTTGTGTAATTTAATAAGGCAGCACACATTTGGTCTTTGGCTTCAACCCGCCGTTTATCTGGTTACAGGATAAATCTCAGTCCTCCATCACAGCCAGTCTCAGTGTCAATCACGGAGGCAGCAAAACAAATACAAATGCACTGAACTGAAATCAAGCTAGCAAAGAGACGAGGCCTGTCTTCACAATTTAACAGAAAAACACGATTAAAGACGCGACAAAATCAACAAACCGCATTATCTACCGGGACTGAAAGCTGCGGTTAACATAACAAATACATAAAGGCCCTTTCAGACGCAGGGAGAAGATTACAAACACATATTTAACGGAGCTGACACAGCACGCGCAGACTCTTCAGTTGTGGGGTATTAAGCAAAGCATAATATAAAACCATAAAGCTGAGAATTAATAAGACGCAGTTATAAAATCTGTCTTTGCCTGACTCAACAGACACTTACTTGGAGATGCTCTGGTCTAGCAGTGATGCCTCAGTCCGAGAGTAGTTTCTCTCAGGCTCGTTGCTGACGAAGCCGGGTCCGACTATCAGCGGGTCCGGTGGCGGCGGCTCCTCCTGCGGGCAGCGAGGGGAAACAGTAGCTGATGGCGAGGGAAGAGAGGGACTCTGCGGCCGCCTGGCTCCTCCAGGAAGCGGCGGACCGGTCGCGTCGCGCCTTCCTGCAGGCCCGGATCGATATGGAGTAACAAACAGGCTGTTAGCTCGACCGGCGAGCTGAGACTTCTCGTTCCTGGTGAAATTAAAGTTCACCGACAAGCGTCTTCATGAGGTCACGTGAGTTACCGTGGAGACGCCCTACTGCTGCTGTGGATCAGAATCAGAATCAGAATTAGATCAGAATCAGAAATAGTTTATTATTATTACACGCTGGGCTTTATAACCTCGGAGCGCCGAGATGGACGTTTTTCTGTCTCGTCCAATAATATTTTTTTTTTATTTATACAACCCAATATCACAAATCACAATTTGCCTCAAAGGGCTGTACAATCTGTAACATACGACCCCCTCTGTCCTTAGACCCTCGATTAGAATAAGTAAAAACTACACAAAAAACCCTTTTCACAGGTTAATTATGGAAGAAAGCTCAGGAAAAGCAGCAGAGGAGGGATCCCTCTCCCAGGACATACAGACACAGTGGTGATACAAATGAGATGTGTGTTGGCTGCCTGGGAAGAGAGCATGCGCAAGCAGCCCTCGAGTGGGCTAGCTGTGCACATCGCAAGCGTCTCCCCGTGAAGAAGCTCACCCCCATAGGGGTCGAGCACATGGCTGCGTTCCCATCAAGCGCTAGGGAGCTCAGCCACCTAACCCTGCTGCCGGTGGCGCTTCAGGGCATGCCGAGTTCCATGCAACCGCTGCCTTTAGACCTGCATTGCCATGCAGCTGTGAGGTGAGGGTTGCGTCCTCTACAGAGGCCTGTAGATGTTTCTGTCTGGTTAAATCCTGCCACACTAGCGCGTAAGGATACCGCAGCTCTCACAATGCAATTTCAGGGGGCGGTCAGGCATGTACATGTCATTCCTCGGGGATATCCCACCTCTGCAGTGCTTCGGGTAACTGAGGCCGCTACTCCAGGTCCCCCAGGCACCAGCCTCAAGCAGGTGGTCCCCCTGGACTTTCTGCACGCTTGGGAAGCTTTACCCGGCGTGTCACACTGGGACATTGAGATGTTGTACTTGCAGTAAGGGAGGTCCATGATGATGGGGGAGAGAGAAGGGAGACAAAGTTAAACCAAGGGGAGTGGGTCAAGTTTGCAAGTGGATGATTTTGATTTTAGGATTATAAACATAATTTCATTGATGGTGGGTGATGCGAAGGAGGAGAGTGAGAATGGCGGAGGTGGGGTGGTTAAGTGGCAGTATATACAATCGGAGGCAGAGCAAGGAGGTGACAATTGTTGGTGAATAATTTAAATTTTGTATGTAAAAAAGTTGATACATCTGTTGCAGTTGGTGGTGGAGTACATATGAGAGGGAATGGTATTGGGGGGTTGTATAATGTCGTTGGTCAATGTGGAGTGTGGAGGACAATGTCCGTGAGTTTATTTCAGCTGTCTGGATAAGAGAAGTAAAATAAGCAATTTTGGCATTGGATATGGCTAGTTTATATTTCAAATGGTGGTCATTGTACATGTCTTTATGAATAGCGAGTCCAGTTTTCCTTGAAAAAATCCACCTCCTTGAGCGGCTTTCCTCCTCGAGTGAAGACCATCGACTCTACCTGCACTTGACTCAACCACAGGGCACTTGACTATTGAACTTTCTTGGACTATTTGTTTGCACTTCTTTTTGATCCCTTGTTGCTATTATATTTGTCTTGCATTTTCCTTCTGCTCTTACACAATGTGTTTTCTAATCCCAACTGTCATTTCAACACGACAAACTTCTGTTTCATGCCAAAGGCAACGCAATGTTCATAATCTGCATGTTGGACCACTGTCCAAAACTCCCCCTTTTACTTTCCCAATAGGCTTGTGGAACTGTCAGTCTGCGGTAAACAAAGCTGATTTCATCACGGCTCTTGTTAATCATTCTGGTCTTTCAATTTTAGCACTTACAGAAACGTGGATCAAACCTGAGGATTCTGCCACTCCTGGAGCCCTCTCCCATAATCACACAGTCCTCGCATCGCAAGAAGAGGTGGTGGAACCGGCCTGCTTATCCCTAATGACTGGAAGTTCAAACAGCGAACATCCCTGTGTGACAACAGCTCCTTCGAGTTTCATGCTGTTACCATCACCCATCCTGTTAAAAGTCACTTTGTAGTCATCTATCACCCCCCAGGTCAGCTTGGTCATTTCTTGGGGGAATTGGATGTGCTCCTTTCATCCTTCCCTGAAGATGGCACTCCTTTGGTGGTACTTGGGGACTTCAACATCCACCTTGGAAAGCCACAGGCTGCGGACTTCAACAGCCTGGCTGCATCATTAGACCTCGAGCGGGTTTCCACATCAGCAACCCACAAGTCTGGTAATCAACTAGATCTTATCTACACACGGTACTGCTTCACTCATCACGCTCAGGTCACCCCGCTGCATGCGTCACATCATTTCTTTGTCACTCTCGACCTTGACCTAACTCCACCAGATGCTGCAAGTGTTCTACCGCTGGTCACAACCTGCGTACGCTGGCTCCCTCCTGCTTTTCCTCTGCTGTCTCGTCGGCGCTCCCTCCCTCTGAGGAGCTCTCTCTCTTGAACACCGACAGCGCCACTGACGCGCTGTGTTCCACTCTTAAATCCTGCCTGGACAACTTCTGCCCTCTCACATCTAGACCAGCCCACACATCCTCGTCTGCCCCCTGCTTATCTGATGTTCTACGTGAGCATCGCGCCAGCCTCTGGTCAGCTGAGAGAAAGTGCCGTAAATCAAAAGATCCCGCTGACCTATGTCTCTACCAGTCTCTCGTCTCTAATTTCTCAGCTGATGTCACCTCTGCAAAAACAGACTACTACCACTCTAAGATCAACAACTCACCTGACTCACGCACTCTTTAAAACCTTCGCTGCTCTTCTTT
Source organism: Coreoperca whiteheadi (assembly GCA_011952105.1). Lineage (NCBI taxonomy): Eukaryota > Metazoa > Chordata > Actinopteri > Centrarchiformes > Sinipercidae > Coreoperca > Coreoperca whiteheadi. The sequence goes on from WNGW01000196.1 coordinate 7,142, forward strand.
CTCCGCCTGCTCCCCCACCTTCATCGGATTTAACTGATGACTTTGCGTCTTTCTTTGTCAAGAAAACAACCGCCATTAGCAGTCAGTTCTCTGCACCGCCACCTGTTGACCTCGCACGCATCCCAGATACGTGTCTGCTCCCCTCTTTCTCTCGTCTATCTGAAGCTGACGTTTCCAAGGTCATTCATTCTAACCACCCTACCACCTGCCCGCTGGATCCCATCCCCACCCATCTCCTTCAGGCCATCTCTCCGTCTGTTGTCCCTGCTCTGACCCACATCATCAACTCCTCCCTCACCACTGGGTTGTTCCCCACAGCTTTCAAAGAAGCCCGCATCACACCGTTACTGAAGAAAGCCACTCTCAATCTGACACTATTAGAAAGCTACAGACCGGTTTCCCTCCTTCCCTTCATTGCCAAAGCTCTGGAGCGAGTTGTGTTCAACCAGCTCTCCTTTCTCACACAGAACAACCTCCTGGACCGCAACCAGCCTGGTTTCAAGAGCGGCCATTCCACGGAGACCGCGCTGCTCTCAGTTGTCGAAGCCCTGAGACTGGCAAAGGCGACATCCAAGTCATCTGTATCTTACTGGACCTGTCTGCGGCCTTTGACACAGTTAATCACCACGTCCTCCTGTCCTCTCTCAGTGCTATGGGTGACTCTGGAATTGCGTTGCAATGGTTCAAATCGTACCTCTCAGGTCGGTCATTCAGAGTGTCCTGGAGAGACGAGGTTTCGGAGTCCCAACATCTCAATACTGGGGTGCCGCAGGGCTCGGTGCTTGGTCCCCTACTCTTCTCCATCTACATGACGTCCCTCGGCTCGGTCATTCAGAAGCATGGCTTTTCCAATCACTGCTATGCGGATGAAACGCAGCTCCACTTGTCGTTTCAACCTGACAATTCAACTGTTTCTGCTCGCATCTCGGCATGCCTGAGTGACATCGCGCTTTGGACGATGGACCATCACCTGCAGCTGAACCTGGACAAAACGGAACTGCTTGTGATACCGGCCAACCCAAAGATTCACCACGACCTCTCCATTCAACTAGGCTCAACGACAGTTACTCCGTCCAGCACGGTCAGAACCTTGGGGGTGGTAATTGATGATCAACTAAACTTCAAAAGCCATGTCGCCAGCACCACACGGTCCTTCAGATTCATCCTCCACAACATCAGGAAAATCAGACCTTTCCTTTCGGAGCAGTCGACACAAGTCCTAGTCCAGGCTCTTGTCCTGTCCAAACTGGACTATTGCAATGCACTGCTGGCTGGACTCCCTGCTTGCACAACCAAATCTCTGCAGATGATCCAGAACGTGGTGGCAAGAGTGGTCTTCAATGAGCCGAAGAGAGCGCACGTAACCCCGCTCTTCATTAGGTTACACTGGCTCCCTGTTGTCGCCCGCATCAAGTACAAAGCGATGCTCTTGGCTTACAAGACCACCACTGGTTCTGCACCAACATATCTTTGCTTGTTCATTCAGACCTACGCTCCTGCCAGGGCCCTGCACTCTGCAAACGAACAACGTCTGGTGGTAACATGCCAAAAAGGAATAAAATCACTCTCGCGCACCTTCTCAGGATCCGTTCCACATTGGTGGAATGATCTGCCTGCCTCTACAAGATCAGCAGATTCTGTAGTCACCTTTAAAAAGCACTTGAGAACACATCTCTTCCGTCAACACCTAACTGACAATCACTAACTCTTCTTCCTTTCAACCTCTGCTCAAAAACAACAACAAAAAACTTTCCTATCCTTAGCGTTGTATACTGTGCTACGCTTTAATCAGACTCGTTTTTTGATGCACTTATGCTTTTTGTTACCTTGTGTTGTTATATTGCTTCCATTGTCTTCCTCAAATGTAAGTCGCTTTGGATAAAAGCGTCTGCTAAATGACTAAATGTAAATGTAAAATCAGAGAATTCATTTAGAAAGTTTGGGTTTGGTTTTGGTGGTCTGTAGATGGTGGCTAAGAAGGTTGGAACAGATCCAGAGATTTGCAGCGCAGAGGATTCAAAAGATTGGTAAACAGTGCCTGGGAGTGGGGATACCTTGTACTTCTCATTGTAGAGTATCGCGAGGCCACCCCCACGTCCAGAGGCATGCAGTTGACAGATGTAAACAAACCCCGGTGGAGTGGTCAGGTTGAGCTCGGCAAAGTCTTGCGGTCGCTGCCACGTCTCAGTCAGGCACAGAAAGTTAATTCTGAATGTTCGTTCACCAGATCATAAACAAGAGAGGCCCTGTTGGTAAGTGAGCAGACGTTAAGCAGCCCAATAGAGATGGCGCATTCGCCGGGTCCGGTGCTAGCCTTCCTGGCTAGGCTAGCTAGCACGGTGTGGTCCACAGTCCATCCAGCGGCCTTTCTAGGGGGGCGACAGAAGGAAGACCACTGTTATGGTATCGGGTTTGTGTTGTCACAGTTGAAGTGTTGGCTGGATCCCCTGTGGACATATTTACGACTTGAGAGTCGAAAGATATCCGGGTGTAGGACTCAAGCTGGTGGCGGAGAGGACAGAAGCCCGAGCCAGAGTTGATATAGTTCCGCAGCCGTGTACCGAAGAGTTGGTGAAACCGTTTGGAGTAAGGACAGCAGAACAAATAGTGAGGAGAGACCAGATGAATACAATGCTGAGCAACATGGTCTCTGGGATCAGTCAGATGCTAACCGAAGAGTCAGCTCGCAGTAGTTAGACTCCAGCGACAGAGCAGGTAAGCGGATTTATTCCTTGTTTTCATAAAAACAGACAAAGAAGTTGAAATTGAGTTTCAACAATTAGTTCTATAGACAGTTAGCGTAAAACACCAATCCAAAAACACACTGGGAAAGAGAGCAGCGGCAGCTAGTTGCGCCAGCGTTCACCTGTTCACCCTGAATCCTTTGGAGACAAATATGTCACAAAATGTCAAACTTATAACGCTGTAGCAACCAGACAATGGACTCAAATGCAAGACTCAAAAAGACAAGAAGGTGGAATAGAAATCTTTTACTTGGAAGCAGGGTTCAGTACACAGGTAGTCAAGATCAATCAAGCAAAAGTATCCAAAAACACTAGGCAAAAGGCTAAGTCGAAGTACACAGTGAGTGCACCAAAATAAAACAGATAATAACCCTCAAATAGAAACTAAGACAAACATATCTTAGTCAGCAGACCAGGATTTAATACAATTATTGCTTAAAGTATGGATTAACTTTACAGTTTGATTCTTGAAGCTTCTTCCAGCAGGGTCCTGATGTCAAGCAATGCATCCTCAAAAGCTTTGATCAGATCTGCTACATTGTTCTCTTTGCAGGTGTTGGAAGCTTCAAATGTGGACACCGTGATGTCAATGTAATCGTTTCTAATACTGTAGCACACATTGTATGTACCATTATGTTCAGGCCCAACACATGCAAGAGTTCCAGTCATGGATGTTACCTTGGGAACAGGGACAGAAGTGAGAATGCAGTAGTTAGTTAGTGGTGTTGCACTGAGACCTCGAAAATCGGTTTTGGTGAGATGAAATTTATTTTCTTTTGGGCCTGCTGGGCTGCACCCTACATTTTACCTTTAAAATACTGTGCTAGTGTGGATGATCAATGATAGTTTGCTCGCAACGTGTGTCAGAGCGCATTAAAGCTGGAGAGATTTTGTCTTCACTCAGAGTACCAACGTTGTAACATAACCAGTTGTTTTCTTTTGTTCTGTATTGTATATCTCCACTCCATACTTATTCCACATGTTTGTTACTTATTCCAAATATATGTTACTTATTTCATATGTATGTCACACATTCCATATCTAGGCCTACTACCACTCTAAGATCAACAACTCACCTGACTCGCGCACTCTCTTTTAAACCTTCTCTGCTCTCCTTTCTCTGCCTGCTCCCCCACCTTCATCGGATTTAACAGCTGATGACTTTGCGTCTTTCTTTGTCAAGAAAACAACCCCCATCAGCAGTCAGTTCTCTGCACCGCTACCTGTTGACCTCGCACATATCCGAGATATGTGTCTGCTCCCGTCTTTCTCTCCTCTATCTGAAGCCCATCTCCTTCAGGCCATCGCTCCGTCTGTTATCCCTGCTCAGACCCACATCATCAACTCATCTCTCTCCACTGGGTTGTAGCTCTCTTCCGTTCTCACACAGAACAACCTCCTGGACCGCAACCAGTCTGGTTTCAAGAGTGGCCATTCCACGGAGACCGCACTGCTCTCAGTTGTTGAAGCCCTGAGACCGGCAAAGGTGCCATCCAAGTCTTCTGGCTTTACCTATCACTGCTATGCAGATGACACACAAATCAACCTGAGGATTCAACTGTCTCTGCTCGCATCTCGGCATGCCTGAGTGACATCGCGCTTTGGACGAAGGACCATCACCTGCAGCTGAACCTCGACAAAACAGAACTGCTTATGATCCCGGGCCAATCCAAAGATTCACCACAACCTCTCCATTCAACTAATCGATGATCAGCTAAACTTCACAAGTCATGTCACCAGCACCACCCAGGTCCTGTAGAGTCATCCTCTACAACATCAGGAAAATCAGACCTTTCCTATCTGACCAGTCTACACAATTGCTAGTCCAGGCTCTTGTCTTGTCCAAACTGGACTATTGCAACGCACTGCTGGCTGGACTCCCTGCTTGCACAACCAAACCTCTGCAGATGATCCAGAATGTGGCGGCAAGAATGTTTTCAATGAACCGAAGAGGGCGCACGTAACTCCTCTCTTTATTAGGTTACACTGGCTCCCTGTTGTCGCCTGCATCAAGTTCAAAGCGATACTCTTGGCCTATAAGACCACCACTGGTTCTGCGCCATCATATCTTCGCTCGCTAATACAGACCTATGTTCCTGCCAGATCCCTGCGCTCTGCAAACGAACAACGTCTGGTGGTACCATGCCAACAAGGAACAAAATCACTCTCGCGCACCTTCTCTGGATCCGTTCCACATTGGTGGAATGATCTGCCTGCTCCTACAAGATCAGCAGATTCTGTAGCCACCTTTAAAAAGCACCTAAAAAAGCATCTCTTCTGTCAACACCTAACTGACAATCACTGACTTCTACTTCCTTTCTACCTCTTTTCTTAGCTATCCTTAGCTTTGTAAACTGTGCTGGGCGTTAAAGAGACTAGTTTTTTGATGTTGTTATAATTTCTTCCATTGTCTTCCTCATATGTAAGGCGCTTTGGAGAAAAGCGTCTGCTAAATGACTAAATGTAAATACACACATATACATTAATAATAAAAACAAATGGTATTTTAAGTGCTTTCAATGCTTACACTTTCATGACACTTCAACTAAGTTTACACGTGTTAGTTGACAGGTGAAATTATTTTTATTCTATATCTGACAGTTCAACTTATTTTAGTTTTTACACTTCAACTGACATTCAACTATTGTTGGTGTTATAAACATATATTCGAATGCTTTACATCTACACTAAGCCAGTTATATTCATGTCATTATGTTATGTGCAAAACAATGAAGTGAGCCTGCCCAGTTAGAGTATGGACTGTGTGGCAGTAAAGTAATGCAAACAGCCTCTAGTCTCCTCTAAACGCTGTGATCTCTCGTGTTAAGGACCCTATTTGAATTGACCAGCGCAACGACAAGCACAAAGTGGTAGGTGGGCATCTTAACCTGCTATTTAGGGTAAAAGGGCTCTGAGGGGTGCACATGCAGATAAATATGTAAATATTTTTTTTTTTAAAAACCAATTAATGTTTTTGTAGAGTGAGGCTATCTTAAGTTACAGTGCAGTGGTAATTTAATTTTATGTCACAGCTTGAATCCTGGCCCTTACCTGACTTGTAGAGATTTTGTGGTGAAAGGTTTTTTTGTAGGTGGTGTCTGTGAAGATTTCTGGCATTGAGATTTTTTCCTCAACAGCCTGCATCATCAGACCAAAGAGATGTCCTTCTACAGCTTGGCCCCTGATTGCCTGTTTGGATGGAAAAAATTCAGTTTGTTTGCAATGTGAATCAGCAGATTAAAGGTACCCTGTGGAGTTTTCTTGCAAACAAAGTTTATGTTTACATAATATTTTCACACCCAAACTCATTATGTGGCCTTGAGGTCTAACAAACATGTTAAATGCATTCCCACATTGCCTCACAAAACATTTGCAGAGCAGATTTTTCTTACTGGCTAGGTGTCTTCTTCTTACCCTCCATTGCTGGTACAGGTGCATGCGCGTCCTTGTGCACAAGAACAAATAACATGGGGACATGCACATACAACATTGCTTCATAGCGCTTTCAGTGGTAAAAAAAAAAAAATACTCCACAGGGTACCTTTAACTTTCAGCAAATCCTTTCAACTGGACACAGTAACAAGCAAATGTATATGGACAAACTTGCTCCATAGGAGGAAATTGATCAGAACACTGAAACTAGTCAAGAATATATGTGAGGTGGGATAGTATGAAGGGACATCTGTTTGTAACAAGCCCTAACAGTTGTTGCTGAAATGTTTCTTTACACTGACTATTGAGTGGTGCTGTGAATGATACTCACCATGTTAGTGTACCATCTGTGTGCTTTTATAGCTTTCTCCAATAAATCAACCTTCTCCGAATTCTGTACAAAACAGGAAGAAGAAGGAATGTTACAACTCATCACTTGTAGTCAGTTAGTGTTTATTAGCATGATTGCTGTGCAACAGCAATAGTAGCTCTGATGTCAACACAACTCTTAAGCCGATCCATAAATTGCATGATTACCTGTGCCAAATACTGAGCTTAGATCAAACAGAATTAAAATAGAAAAACCCCTAGCATCAGCTGTAATGAAACAATTGATGCTTACTTTTCTAAAAGCAGTTTCAGGACAATGAAGGGAATGGACACATGATTGAAATGTCTTAAAGGTATTATGATTAACTTTGAGTTACCAGCTCATTACATTAAGTTACATTACATAAGAGTTGCATTAGAAGTTTCCTGTTCACCAGACCTGTTTTGCGGAGTCATCAAATGCCTTGACAAAGGCAGCTGAGGCACTTGTGTTTGAATTGATTACGGCTAAACGACCCAGTCTGAACATACGCAGGGAGACAGGTTCAAACGTTGGACAGCATCGTTGGTACATCCTGACAAAAAAAAGGAAAGAAATGTTTTCAACAAACTGTGTGTTCCAACATACAGAGTCCTGAACCTGTCTGTTCAGTTCAGTTCAGTTCAGAAAACTGTATTTATCCTCAAAGAGGCAATTCAGTTTGCAGTTGCAGATCACAGCATTAAAGACACTGCTGACAAGCTGATCAGGATTTAGCATTAGTGCAGTGCAAAGGCAAAAGAAAAGACAAATCATACAACTAAAAAAGAACAACAACAAAAAAAGAAACAACAATTGAAGACTGACTCTGCATAATTACAATCTCCCTTAAGTGTTTAGCAGAGGGAATAAAGGATTTGGCAAATTGATTTGTTTTCCTGCTCGGGGCCTGGTAGCGCCTCCCAGAGGGCATAAGGGAGAACCTGTCTTTAAGAATGTGATCCGAGAAACCGTTTGACCAGTCAAACCCTGCAAACACAGTGATTATAATGTTTTAATAACTATCCAGTTCAATTTTGCTGAGAGCATTTGTTTATCGATTACTCCAGTTTCTGGCTGATGAGAAAAGGTACTGCCTGTGACCACATCAGTCTGTTTCCTCATCACTGATTTTAAGCACAACCTGAAAGCTTTGGAAAACTGGGAGAATCAGTTTAATCTCAGTTAATGGATACAAGAATCTCTGTAGCTCCCTGACTGTATGATCAAGGTTTTTTAAATGAAACCTTTACAGCTCTCTGGTTTTCCTCGGTGGATCGATCTCCACATGACTTTTTAACATCTCACCTGTAGTAGGCCAGCTGTAGTGCCATCTGTACAAAAGCATCGGGGCTCATCTTGAGGGCCTTTATGACATTTTTCCCAAAGTGGTCAAATACTGTAGCCCTAAGATCCATGTCTTGGGCCAGTCTGTGGTGGTGGAAATAGGAGAAATTTCTGGTCAGTGACCCTTTTCTTGGGTAGTTTGACAGATGTTTGCAGAAGCGTTTATCACCATATATCTATGCCAAATGATGAGTACAAATGTATTGTTTTACATCCTACACTTTTCATCATAATTAAATATACTATAATTTCACCATTGTCATGGTATGATTTTCTGTTATGAATCAATTATCTACATACGACATCTACTTCCTGTCTGTCCGTCCTGGGAGAGGGATCCCTCCTCTGCTGCTCTTCCTGAGCTTTCTATCATTGTTTTCCTTGTTAAAAGGGTTTTTTTGGGTAGTTTTTCCTTAGTCGAATCGAGGGTCTGAGGACAGAGGGTGTCAAATTTTACAGATTGCAAAGCCCTTTGAGGCAAAATCGTGATTTGTGATATTGGGCTAAACAAATAATATTAAATTTAAAAATTGACCATCTGTCTTCCTGCTGGTAATTTATTACTAAATCACCACTCAAGTCATCATCCTCCCTCGATCAAGCTGTCTGCATTTGGGTCCTTTCTCTGTTGCCATCACTACCTGACATGCACTTTCTTTCTTATGACAGGGAGTTTCTGTACAGCCCAGCCAATACGGAGTTAATGTAACACCGGGCTGTAAAACTGGTAGCAATTGTGTTGTGGATAATAAAGGCTCAGAACAGCCAATAAGAATAAAATTACAAGGTTTGAACACACAAAAAAACAATTTAGCAGAATCAACACATTGTTGAGGGGGGGGGACGACTAACCGTTGTAGGTTGTAACTGTTGTACTGCTGCTTGTTTAACATTTTCCATTTCAGCAATATAATAAACTATGCATTCTAAGGGTAAACTCCTTCATTTACTCAACTCAAAAGTTGTCCAAACAGCTTCTGCTTCCAGCCACCAGTGGCAGCACTGAGCCCACTGCGGCTGAGCAGCACATCAGTTTGTGAGCAAGGAAGAAATCCTGTGCCATCTTCGATTTGATGTACTGTGTCCCAGTTCTAAACTACTTACAAATTAAAGGCGTATGTACTAGAGTATACGTATTGTCATGGTACATTGTTTTTACTGTTATTAGGCAAGAAAATCGACATACTTTTATACACACACACACACACGTGCACTGACATCATCCTGTGAACTGGGATTTTTGAATTACACTGACAATCGAGGATGTAATTTCCACTGGGGAATGGGGAACATGTCCCCCCTTGCTTTTAAGGTTTCCGGTTGATTTACACACTAAAATCTCTCTATATAGAATCTTCACTGTCCAGCTGCCAAAATCCAGAGAGAGAGGAGCTGATAAAAACATTTACATGTCCATCTAGGTTGATTTCAAGTATTACTGCCCGTTCACAGTAATTACTCTTTAATAGGCACAGTGAGTGATTTTAGTTTTAATTTTTGCCTCATTTTTGTGTCTTGGGCTATAATAGAGGCTTCTGCTCCACCCTCACATGGGTGGAGGTTGTACCTGAGAGGAAGGTCTTCAGGTACTACTCAGGGCTGTAAAACACTTCAAACTCAGAAATGCTGCTAATCAAACTTCACAATACTCAAAATCTGCTTAGAATTAGTTTTTAATATTGACTTTGAAAACAGCTTTGGTTTGGATTGACTTTAATGGTGGAGACCTGTCTAGTTGTGGGTAAATATTTTGTGTTAAGAAGACTGGCTACCATCTGGAAAGTTTGGAATTAAACATTCTTCCTTGAAATGTCCTCATTACAAGAGATGGCCATTAAGGGCCATGATATGTCATATGATGGTCAATGCAACCGCAGGGGGGCACAAGCCACAGGTAGGATGTGAGTTAGAAGAGAAGGAGAAATTCTGGAGTGAGTTAGATGAAGTGATGCAGAGCATCCCCAGAGGTGAGAGAGTGGTGATTGGTGCAGATTTCAATGGGCATGTAGGTGAAGGGAACAGAGGTGATGAGAATGTGATGGGCAGGTTTGGTCTTCAGGACAGGCACGCAGAAGGACAGATGGTGGTAGACTTTGCAAAGAGGATGGAAATGGCTGTAGTGAACAATTTCTTCCAGAAGAGGCAGGAACATAGGGTGACATATAAGAGCGGCGGTAGAAGCACTCAGGTGGACTACATCTTGTGTAGACGTTGTAATCTGAAAGAGACCAGTGACTGTAAAGTAGTGGTAGGGGAGAGTGTAGCCAGACAACACAGGATGGTAGTGTGTAAAATGACTCTGGTGGTGAGGAAGATGAAGAGGACAAAGGCAGAGCAGAGGACGAAGTGGTGGAAGTTGAAAATGGAAGAATGTCGTGTAGTTTTCAGGGAGGAGCTGAGACAGACTCTGGGTGGTCAGGAAGTGCTCCCAGATGACTGGACCACTACAGCTAATGTGATCAGGGAGACAGGTAGGAGGGTACTCGCTGTGTCGTCTGGAAAGAGGAAAGTGGACAAGGAGACTTGGTGGTGGAACCAGGAAGTTCAGGAGTGTATACAGAGAAAGAGGTTAGCAAAGAAGAAGTGGGACACTGAGAGGACTGAAGAGAGTAGACAGGAGTACAGGGAGATGCAGCGTAAGGTGAAGGTAGAGGTGGCAAAGGCCAAACAAAGCGCATATGAGGACTTGTATGCTAGGTTGGACACTAAAGAGGGAGAGGTGGATTTGTACAGGTTGGCTAGACAAAGAGATAGAGATGGGAAGGATGTGCAGCAGGTTAGGGTGATTAAAGATAAGGATGGAAATGTATTGACAGGTGCCAGGAGTGTGATGGGAAGATGGAAGGAGTACTTTGAAGAGTTGATGAATGAGGAAAATGAAAGGGAACGAAGAGTAGAAGAGGTGACTGATGTGGAGCAGGAAGTAGCAAAGATTAGCAAGAGTGAAGTGAGGAGGACGTTGAAGAGGATGAAGAGTGGAAAGGCAGTTGGTCCTGATGACATACCTGTGGAGGTATGGAAGTGTCTAGGAGAGGTGGCAGTAGAGTTTCTCACTAGTTTGTTTAACAAGATCTTGGAGAGTGAGAGGATGCCCGAGGAATGGAGGAGAAGTGGAAGCTAGGCTAAGGGCAGAGGTGAGCATTTGTGAGCAGCAATATGGTTTCATGCCTAGAAAGAGCACAACAGATGCAGTGTTTGCTTTGAGGATGCTGATGGAGAAGTACAGAGAAGGTCATAAGGAGTTGCATTGTGTCTTTGTAGATTTGGAGAAAGCGTATGACAGGGTGCCGAGAGAGGAGCTGTGGTATTGTATGAGGAAATCTGGAGTGGCAGAGAAGTATGTTAGAGTGGTGCAGGACATGTATGAAAGCTGTAAGACCGTGGTGAGGTGTGCTGTAGGTGTGACAGAGGAGTTCAAGGTGGAGGTGGGTCTGCATCAAGGATCGGCTCTGAGCCCCTTCTTGTTTGCTCTGGTGATGTACAGGCTGACAGATGAGCTTAGACAGGAATCTCCATGGACTATGATGTTTGCGGATGACATTGTTATTTGTAGTGAGAGCAGGGAGCAGGTGGAGGAGAATCTAGAGAGCTGGAGGTCTGCTCTGGAAAACAGAGGAATGAAGCTTAGTAGGTCAGTAAGAAAGAATACACGTGTGTCAATGAGAGGGACCCAGGTGGAACGGTGAGGTTACAGGGAGCAGAGGTGAAGAAGGTGCAGGACTTTAAGTACTTAGGGTCAACGGTTCAGAGCAATGGAGACTGTGGAAAAGAGGTGAAGAGGCGAGTGCAAGCAGGTTGGAACGGGTGGAGAAAAGTGTCAGGTGTGTTGTGTGATAAAAGAGTATCAGCAAGAATGAAAGGAAAGGTGTTCAAGACGGTGGTGAGACCAGCGATGTTGTACAGCTTAGAGACAGTGGCACTGAAGAAAAGACAAGAGGCAGAGCTGGAGGTGGCAAAGCTTAAGATGTTGAGGTTCTCTTTGGGAGTGACGAGGATGGACAGGATCAGGAACGAGTACATCAGAGGGACAGCTCATGTTAGATGTTTCGGAGATAAAGCCAGAGAGGCCAGCAAGAGGTGGTTTGGACATGTTCAGAGGAGAGACTGTGAATATATTGGTAGAAGGATGCTGAGGTTGGAGCTGCCAGGCAGGAGGTCTAGAGGAAGACCAAAGAGGAGATTTATGGATGTGGTGAGAGAGGACATGAAGTTAATTGGTGTGAGTGAAGAGGATGCAGAGGACAGGGTTAGATGGAGGCGCATGATTCACTGTGGCGACCCCTGAAAGGGAGCAGCCGAAAGGAAAAGAAGAAGATATGTCATATGATGGTCATGGATCAGGGCGAGTTTCCCTGCAGCACCCTGGTAACTTATTGTTTTGCTTGACACAAGGAATTTCTCAAATGACAGTTGTTTGAATGCTTTGCAATGGTGCAGATGCCAGCTCCATTGATGGGAGTGTCATATCGGATTTTTAGTTAGTAAAACTTTGTGTTAAAAGAGAATGAACAAGACAAAAGACTGCTGAAAAACCAGGTGAGTTTGGGAAATACCAAAAAGTCACCAAGTACCAGGCACTATCCACAACTTTTGCCTCTGGAAAACCAAAAAAAGAACGGTTCCAAGCGAGTCAAGCTGAGCCATACTCCATGCAGTGGAAATGAGGCATTGGGTCATATTTGAAGTCCATTATCTGTAGTCTGTGAATTCTAAGTGTGAAAATAGAGTTGTTGCTGCATATAGCCATTTACATAACAACAGATCACTGGTCACTGGTGTCTATGTAATTTTATTACAACTAAAAGCTTCTCTCACATGTCCATGTGCTGCTTGGCCTCCTCAATGTCCTTCTTAATCTCAGGTGTAATGTTGAAGTGTAGTTTCTTGGGCACAGGCAAAGGCTCTATAGAAGGCTGCATCATCTGTGGCTTTTTCCTGTTTCCACATGCAAGAGGAAAGAAATAATACATGGGATGAAACAAAACAGCATTTAATGAAGTCACTGCTAACTGTGCTTTATAAAAATAAAATACATAGAAACACTATACAAACCCTTCTGGCAGCTGACATACCAGGAGCTAACAGAAGATCTGTAATGGATCAGGGTCTTAAATAACTGATACTGACTCATCAATTCAATTCAGTTACATTTTATTTATATAGCGCTAATTCATAACAAACGCTATCTCATTGCGCTTTTCCTAAAAAGCAGGTCTAGATTTACATACAGTATATTATATAATATTATTTACAGAGACCCAACAATTACCACTATGAGAAAGCACTTGGCAACAGTGGCAAGGAAAAACTGCCTTTTAAGAGGCAGAAAACTCAAGCAGAACCAGACTCAGGGTGGGTGGCCATCCGCCAGAGAGAGAGAGAGAGAGAGAGAGTACCAAACAAAACCTGCATTGTAGATCCTGCAGATTGGTTTGGGAAAGTGTTCAAATAAATGTCTGATTAGGGGGAAGTGGAGAAAGTGACGCTTACAGAGGTCAAATCTACAAAGACCAGCAGAGTCAGAGAGAGCCTCATCATCGTAGAGCTCAGAATCAGAATCAGAAATACTTAATCCTTAAATATTAAATACTTAAATATTAAATTAAATATTAATCCCCGAGGGGAAACCCTTTGTAACACCAGCTCACTATCCCGTCAGTGCACACAAGAATGGAAGTACTAAGCAAGACAAAAAGCAATAATATAACACACTATAACACAGGTAACTACAAAGTGGGTATAAGTATAAATTTAAAATTAAATAAGTGTAATGTACAAAGTGGGTTAACCGGTTGAGGTTAATATTACAGTATAAAGTAATAGTGCATGAGCTATCAAGTTGTGTGTAGCTTATTAACAATATATAATGGGATGGAGGATATAGCACAGCCGTACTAGAAGTATAAATAAGTATCACAAATAAATTGAAAACAGGGTGTATTGCACAGTAGCTTAAGCACCAATATTCCCAAATTATGTCCAGTATTGCAGAGATGTTCATGATCGGTGTCCAGTTTAGTGACTTATGGTCATATCGACTAACATTTAGAGGGAGGAGTTATAGAGTTTGATGGCCACAGGCAGGAATGATTTCCTGTGGCGCTCTGTGGTGCATTTTGGGAGGATGAGTCTTCCGCTGAAGGTACTCCTTTGCTTGACCAGCACGTCATGGAGTAGGTGGGAGACACTGTCCTGGATGGTGTGTAGTTTGGCCAGTATCCTCCTCTCTGACACCAGAGAGGCGGCTCTGGCCCTTCCTGTACAGAGCTTGAGTGTCGACAGGGGTGTCACACAGGGTGGTGGGGCTGGGCTCTTTCTGAAATCCACAACCATTTCCACTGTCTTCAGAGCATTATGCTCCAGGTTGTTCTGGCTGCACCAGGTCACCAGGTGGTCAATCTCCCACCTGTGGGCGGACTCAAGCCCATCAGAGATGACCCGATTGAGGGCGGTGTCATCCTCAAACTTCAGGAGCTTGACTGACTGATGACTGGCGGTGCAGCGGTTAATGTTCATGGAGAACTGCAGAGGGGAAGGACGTAGCCTTGAAGGGAATTCTGATGGTCAAGGGAGTCAGAGACTCAGAGCTTCCCCGGCCACATCATGCACTCTGAAAACCTGTTCTGGGAAATTGAAGACTTCAGGTAGGAGAGTTTCTAATTTCATTATTGAGTCCATGGATAGAAAACTACATCTTCTCTTATCTACCTTAATCGAGTGCGACATGGTGCTGGAAGATAGGGCAGAAATTCCCTCACCATAGATTGCACATCATCACCTCCACCTGTAGCCAGTTGCTAACAAGATTCAACCTGTAAATGGAGATGTTACTGTACTCCTACTCTTGGGAAGAGACATCCTTAGGGTGCACAAGGTGCGCGAGCAAATCGACGAGCCCCACAATGTGCCTTACACAACGCAACTAGACCTAGGCTGAGTCATTGTGGGAGAAGTGTGCTTGGGGACAGTTCACAAACCTTCAGAGGTCAATGTCTACACAGCAAATGTACTACACAATGGCGGCACATCCTTTCTCAGACCATGCTGCTTCAGACAGGACCTACACATCTCACACATGAGGTCCTGAGCACTTTCATGGCAGAGGTGATAGCGATCATGAATGCAAGACCCCTCGTGACAATATCCACTGACCTAGATAGGCCTACAGTGATCACCCCAGTGATGCTTCTTACTCAGAAGATGAATGCTATTGTAGCCCCCTCTGGGAACTTTGGCATGGCTGAGTTGTACGGGAAGCAGTGGAAGAAAGTCCAGTGTCTTGCTGACACCTTTTGGAAGAGATGAAAAGGAGATTATCGGTCTACTCTAAAGAGCTGCCGGAAGTGGACAAAAGAAAAGGCAAACATCAAAGAAGGAGATGTTGTCTAATTGAAAGACATCCAGGCCCACAGAAATGAATGGCCAATGGGACTGGTCATTAAGGCTTTGTCAAGAAGTGACAATAGAGTCCACAAGGTGAACTGCGGATTGTGACGGGACAGCCAAGGTGTTTATAAGGCTGGTCTCTGAGTTTGTAGTTGAGCACATTCTTCAGTTGAGTACAGATTGACAAGACAGACAGTGCTGGATTCATGTTGCTGCTGAATGTATTTCTGATAAATTTCTGCCCTATTAGCAAAACAAACGCCAATAGGGTGATCAATACCCTAAAGTGGGAGCCCTCTTTGATCCAAAGTAGCAGATATAACTTACAGCATGGATACCTATCAAAGATAATTTTAAATTGACAGGAAATATTGATTTAAAATTAGTGGTATTGGGACTCATTCGCTCTGGGTAATTTTAATTGAGCTTTGATAAAAGAAATGCATTCTCTTTTTGCCCAAATGCAACCGCAGGGGGGCACAAGCCAGTGTCTTCCTGTGCCAGTCCCAAGTCTGGATAACAATGACTTCAAGTCAAGTCAAGTCAAGTCTCCTTTATTGTCAGTTCTTCCACATGTACAGTACATACATACAGAGAATCGAAATTGCGTTACTCTCAGACCCCCGGTGCATACAGATAACACTAACAGTAGAGCCTAAAATATAGATCAAATATAAAATATAAGCTAAAACTATACAATAAGGGAATATAAAAATTAAAAAAAGACATAATAAAAAAAATTAATAAAATAAAAATAAGGTTAAATAAAAGCAGCGCAAGGCACATGGCAGATAAAGTGCAAACCAGTGAACAAACAGTGCAGATAAAAAGATTTTAAGTGCATAAAAAAAAATAGCTTATTCAGTCTGATTAAAGTGACAAAAGGCTTATTTTATTTAAACTGACTGATGAGGTGGTAGAATGACGTCAGTTCCATGGTGAATGAGGTAGTGAGCAGACCAATGCTACACAAAGTGACTGGTGCATGACATCGTATGTTAGTGGAAGGACCTGGGGATGTGGGATCTGGGGGGGGGTTCATGGTTCAGTGGTGCCTGGGGCAGAAGAGGGACTGGGGGGCAAGTTCAGGAGCGAGTTCAGCTTCCTGACAGCCTGATGGATGAAGCAGTCCTTCAGTCTGCTGGTCCTGCCCTGAGACTCCGCAGTCTCCTCCCTGATGGCAGCAGACTGAAGAAACTGTGTGACGGCTGTGTGGGATCACCTGCTGCAATGCAGAGGGCTTTGCGAGTGGGACGGGTTCCATAAATGTCCTGGAGGGAGGGGAGAGAGACACCAATGATCTTCTCAGCTGCTCTCACTATGCGTTGCAGAGTCTTCCGGCAGGACGCGTTGCAGGCGCCATACCACACAGTGATGAGGGGCGACTGTGGCTTGGTGGCAGAACGGTCGCCTGCCAATCGGAAGGTCGGCGGTTCGATCCCCCAGCCATGCGTCGAAGTATCCTTGAGCAAGATACTGAACCCCATAATGCTCCCGAAGCTGCGCCTTCGGTTTCTGAATGTTCCATGTAAGTCGCTTTGGATAAAAGCGTCTGCTAAATGACTAAATGTAAATGTAAATGTAAATGATGCAGTTAGTCAGAATGCTCTCGATGGTGCCTCTGTAGAAGGTGTACATGATGGGGGGTGGGGCTCTGGCTCTCCTCAGTTTGCGAAAGAAGTAGAGACGCTGCTGGTAGAGACGCTG
>WNGW01000197.1:0-18705 GCA_011952105.1 Coreoperca whiteheadi
TGGCAGGTATGTGCTCCAGGAGGCAGGGTTATTGGCTACGACGTAACGTAGAGCTGATTCCAGGTCTTGATTTGCCCTTTCGGTTTGTCCATTGGATTGTGGATGGTTCCCGGAAGAAAGGCTGACTGTTGCCCCTAGCGCCTTACCAAACTCCTTCCAGACGTGGGAAACGAATTGGGGACCCCGGTCAGACACGATGTCCGTGGGTATCCCGTGCAGCCGGAATACGTGCTGGACCAGGAGGTCGGCCGTCTCACGGGCGGTGGGAAGCTTCGGTAGGGCTGTAAAATGAGCAGCCTTGGAGAAGCGGTCCACCGTCGTCAGGATGACTGACTTACCCTGGGAAGGCGGAAGCCCGGTCACAAAGTCCACGGCGATATGCGACCAGGGCCGGCTGGGGATGGGGAGAGGGTGAAGCAGACCAGCCGGTGGGTGATGCGAAGCCTTTCCCCGGGCACAGATGGTGCAGGCGGCCACGAACTCCTGGGTGTCTCTTCTCATGCTGGGCCACCAGAACCGCCTCCTCATGAGACTGTAAGTGCGGCTGACCCCAGGGTGGCAGGAAAAGCGGGATGAGTGTATTCAGTTTAGGACCCGTGGCCGTACGTTTTCCGGTACAAACAGGCAACCTCGAGGTCCCCCTCCTGGGTCGAGCTGGGCACGTTGGGCCCTTTTGACAACGTCCTCGATCTCCCAGGTTAAGGCTGCCACGATGCGGGCAGGTGGGAGTATCGTCTCTGGAGTGGACGGGAGGTCGGTAGGGGCGTGAATACGAGACAGGGCGTCCGGCTTGGTGTTTCGGGATCCCGGGCGATAGGTTATGGTAAAGTGGAAGCGGTTGAAGAACAACGCCCACCGCGCTTGCCGTGAGTTAAGTCGTTTGGCCGACTGGATGTAGGCCAGATTCTTATGGTCGGTCCAGACGACAAATGGTTGTTCCGCCCCCTCCAGCCAATGCCTCCACTCCTCTAGGGCCAGCTTTATGGCCAGCAATTCGCGGTTGCCCACATCGTAATTGCGTTCGGCCGTCGTGAGGTGCCGGGCGAAGAAGGCACACGGGTGTAGACTGAGCCGGGGTCCCGTGTTCCTAGACAAGACCGCCCCTACCCCTGAGTCCGAGGTGTCCACTTCGATCACAAACTGCCGGGCGGGGTCGGGTTGGACGAGTACTGGGGCCGTAGTGAATCGCTCCTTCAGTCTCCGGAAGGCTCCGGCGGCTGCGGGTGACCACAGGAATGGTTGGAGCGGGGACGTAAGTTTGGTTAGGGGTGCGGCGAGATCACTATAATTGCGGATGAACCGGCGGTAGAAATTGGCGAACCCCAAGAAACGTTGGAGTTGTTTGCGGCTGGTAGGGGTAGACCAATCCTCTACCGCCCGGACTTTGGCGGGGTCAGGCTTCATCCGGCCGCCCTCTAAGATGAAGCCCAGAAAAGAGACCGTCTGGACGTGAAATTCGCATTTCTCAGCCTTGACAAATAGCCGATTCTCCAACAACCGGGAGAGGACTCGGCAGACGTGCTGGACGTGTTCCGGCAGGGACTTAGAGAAGATCAAGATGTCGTCTAGGTAGACAAAGACGAATCTATTTAGGAAGTCCCTGAGCACGTCGTTAATCAGTGCCTGGAAGGTGGCTTGGGCATTAGTCAGCCCGAACGGCATGACTAGATACTCAAAATGCCCCAGCGGGGCATTAAACGCTGTCTTCCACTCATCACCCTCCCGGATTTGCACCAGATGGTATGCGTTGCGCAAGTCCAGCTTGGTGAAGACGGTGGCCCCGTGGAGTAGCTCGAAGGCCGAGTTCAGGAGGGGAAGGGGATAGCGGTTCTTGACGGTGATGTTATTCAGCCCGCGAAAGTCAATGCACGGGCGTAGCGTCTTGTCCTTCTTCTCCACAAAGAAAAAACCAGCCCCTTAGAGGCACTCACCTGCCGTCCGGCGTCGGGCCCGCTCCGTGGCCGTCAGATGAGTCCGCCCCAACTGCATGGGTTCTTCGGCGGGTAGATGACCTGATGCTGCCCCGGGCCCCGTCGGGGGGTTATGGGACGGGGTTGTAGACGGGTTTGAGGAGGTTCCAAGCGGCAGCGGCGAGGATGGAGACGGTGAAGTGCGGGGCCCTGCCTTTGATCGCCGGCGCTCCCGTAACCGATTGTCCACACGGATGGCTAGGGAGACGAGAGCGCCTAGATCCGAGGGCTCCTCACGGACAGCTAACTCATCCTTGAGACTCTCGTTCGACCCATTCTGAAAGGCGCTCATCAGGGCTTCCTCGTTCCACCCCGTCTCTGCCGCCAGGGTGTGGAACTCAACGGAATATTCCGCCACACTCCGGGCTCCCTGTCGAGTGGTTAGCAGTCTGGAGGCGGCGTTGCCCCGGTGGTCCGGGTGGTCAAAGACATGGCTCAGCATTGAGGTAAACCTCTCATAGGAGAGCATGGATAGGGGCTGACTGGTGTTAACCGCCTCCGCCCAAGCCAGAGCCCGACCTCTCAGCAACCCCAACACATAGAAGACCTTACTTGGGTCGTCGGGGAAGGTCAGAGGCCGCTGCTGGAAAACCACCGAACACTGCAGAAGGAACCCACGGCACCCTCCCAGATCCCCAGAAAACGGCGAGGGGTCGACGGCGTGGGACTCCCGGGGCGGGGCTGGCGCTCCGCGGCTGGTAGGCGGTGACGACGGCGCGGCGGGCGGTGGAGTGGGCGCTGGAGAAGAGGTGAGCTGAGTCAGCTGTGCCGTCACTTGCGCAAGCTGGTTCAGAAAGAACTGATTTTGCTCAGACAGAGCATGCAGAAGCTTCTCATGTTGTCCGAGTCGGGCTCCCTGTTTCGCGAGCACTGCGGGAAGGGCGTGGGCGTCCTCGGCCGCGTCCGCGGAGTCCATTCGTTTGGCCAGATCGTTCTGTTAGGAACTACTGGAAGAGAGGACTCAGATGCGGACTGGAAATAGGACAAACTTGAGCTTTATTGGAGGAGCAGGGAAATCAAGGCGGGGGGGCAGAATAACTGGAGCCGGGTACGGAGGAGATCCGCAGGGGAGAGCAAGGTCGGGGAGAGGGCGAGATAATTGGGGCGAGGTGCGGAGAACAGCAGGCGGAGATCCCGCGGATGAGAGAGCTTGGTGAGTATTCACAATCACAAAGTTCACGAATTCTAATTAATTACAATGAGGCACTGTCGAGGTTACCGCACAGCAAACGGACGATCTGGCAGCGCCAGCATGTGAAGAGGAGCTCTAAATACCCTGGCACCTGATGGAGTGGTCGCGCCCAGCTGTGCTGACCAGAAAGGTCTCTGCAGCCACGCCCCTGTTCCGGCACTTACTCCAACCTTCCATTGGGCTTGGAAGAAAACATAACATTTAATTTGTATTAAATGGATGGATAGTTCATAAGTTGCCTAGAGCATGTTTTTAAATATTTTTTTTAGGACTAAAAAGGTTTGTTTTCATACATATTTGAAATTTTAAATGTAGTCTGACCGTCACTTTGTTTGCATAGAACTGCCCTTATATATAAACAAATTCATGCTCATTGAGGACAAATCATGTTGTAAAGAGTTTATTTTATGCAATGTTTTGTGTAAAATATTAGATGGTTAGCCCTAGAAATAACAGTTAACCCAAAATGGGATTTGGGGGCTCATTGATTTGAAAGTCTCCATGGATTGGCAAGTGTTGAGCAGGCTGTCATTATTTGAGTACCATGTTACTGATGCTCTTTCGTTAATATGAAGCCAACTACAGCAGTCACTGAGCTAAGCAGGGATGTGAATTAGTTGGTGGCGAGGGAAAAGAGACAAGAGGCAGGATGTAGAGGATGTAAATTAGAATGTAAATCCCTGATGCAGTCCTGCAGTTTCCTTGGCAATAAAGGAACAAACCATGGAAACCATTGTCTGCAAATAGTGACTTTGTTCCCTGTTAAGATATAAAAACTAGAAATATGTATGTGTGTGCTAAAGTGGTACTCACAAGTTCTGAATGCTAGAAACAGAGCCCAACATATGACTAAAAATCAGGTGTGGTGAGAAAAGTTTTGAATTTTGTTAAATTGAAGTGATATTTGTTATTAGGAACTATTCTTTACTTTGCCTGATTTTTTACAGAGGTGTAGAGCTACTGGAAAGGGTGGACCCCACAATTGGGCAAAAAATATGTGGACCCCTCAAGGGAAGAAAACGAGTATGTGTGTGTTGGAGGGGGTAGGGAGCACCCACAAACAGTGCAACAGCTAGACCTCATTTTGTCCACTTAAATGTTAGAAGAGCCCACGTTTGTAGTAATGTTGTTACATTTTATTGCAATAATCAGTTTATTTTACAAAGAACAAAAGCTTTAGAAACTTAAAATAAGGAAATTCTGTGTTACTTGAATGAATTAAATGTCTTTCATTTTCAATAGATGAAACGTATTAAACGAGTCTGACGCAAGAATAAAATAATATGTCATTTTAGGAGCTCTCCTTCAAAGATAGCTGTAAACAGTTAAAACTTGGCTATGTCAAACTCACCATTCTCTGTCGTGCAAAACACACAAGAATCTCTGTCTCTCTCCCTCTCTTCGTTATAAGACAAACTCAAAGTGAAGCAGCATGTTTAGTAGACAAAACTAAATAGGCTTGAGCAAGTATAAAATGCAACTTTTGCTGCCATTTTCACCCTGTGCTAAATAGAGTCTGCTCTCGTCGTGTCTCTGCTCTGCAGTGGTAAGTGACACACGCTGTTTCCAGACTTGTGACAGGGACCCTCCCTCGGGCTATTATCTCCATATGACAGTCAGGAGTCTGGTAGAAAAGCCCTCTTTTACCACCGAAAGGGTGGTACATTTTAATGCAAACTATATTTATTTTCATAAGTTTAAAGAAAGCCCTTAGAAAACACGAATGAAATTTCGAGTGAAACACATCGTGAATAAAACGCAGGGGGTGCTGGATACACAAGGGAGAACCAGAGGGGGCAGTGAGCATTGTCTGAGGACGTGAACAGGTCCACTTGTGCCCTGCCGAATCTCCTCTACATCATCTGCACCGTCTCGGGGTGCAGTCTCCATTACCCAGGCCTCGGCCCCTGCCTCGACAGGATGTCTGCTCGCGCCCCATCCGGTGCTGAAGGCGTCCGTCGAAAGTGTGCGACGGTGATACACCATTCCCAGCACTGGGCCCTGGGTCAGGAACAGCTAGCTGCACCCTGAGTACCAAAGTCAGGACTGACTCGACGCGTGCGGGAACGTCTACAGGCCTTAGTAGAGGACGCAACTCTGGCCTGACTGCTGCACAGCCGTGCAGGTCTAAAGGCAGCGGTTGCATGGAACTCACCATGCCCCGAAGTGCCATCGGGGGCAGGGTTAAGAGACTGAGCTCCCGAGGGGACAATGGGGGAGCAGCCATGTGCTCAACCCCGATGGGGGGGGGCACCCTCTGAGGCCCGACGCTCAAGTCAGGGCCTCTTCTGTGAGGCCTGCTGGGCGAGAAGCACGGCCCTCAGGTCCGTCTTCTCCCTCTCAGGTCCTCTCCGAGCAGGCCTGAGCGAGCCCCTAGGCCACTAGGGAGGGGCACGCTGGGCCACACTCGCTTTCCGAGCCACCATGTAAGAGCCGCGAGATTTTGAAGGCTGAGGTGGTCCACCCTCAGCTCAGGCCCGAGACCTCTGGCGACGCGGGTTAAACTGTCATCGTAGCATGGTGGAGCTCCATCCATCCTCGGATGTGAGGGCTCTACCAAAGTCGAGATCCTAAGCAGGTCGGCTGGGCACACCCGCACGCATGCCATGGCGTGCGGACATGCCCTGCCTGACCCGCTGCCCCGTATGCCTTGCCCACTAAAGTCAATGTAGTGTGACAAGGCCTACTAGGCAACGTCGGGGAGGACGAGGCCTGGGCGATAACGCCGCCAGCATCTCCCCGCCCTAGCCGTTCTCCTTGCACCCACTGATCGACGCAGACCAGCGAACAGTCGGGCTAGAAAACTGTGCAAAATATGGCCTAGACCAGGATTTCGACACCTTGGTGTGGAGATCCAGAAGAACGGCAGGTCCCGACGTGGGCGTGGAGGTGTGGCTAGAAGGAAACACTCACCGAGCTACTCCGGCGAGGAGTGTCCTGCTGCTCCGATTGCCAGGCGATATTGAGCCTAACCACCATTTTCCTCTCTTGGGAAAATCACCTCCAGCAGCTCCTCATGCTGCAGTGACTGGGCTGACGAGCCACCCACATCACCACCTTCAACGCTCAGGACATCTAGGTCCTCGGAACGCTGCTCAGCCTGGCTTCCGGATCTCGAATGCGGGTAGACTGTTTCAACAAACAACAAACAGTCAGTCGAGAGCAGAGCATCTTATCTCTCCTCAGAGAGGGCACTTACCTTGCTCACAGTCACCCCTCAGGGCTGACAGAGCCTGCTGTCCGTGCAGACAGAAGACACAAGTGTGTGGCCTCTGAACACGTCCCCCGTTCCGGTCAGAAGAAGCCGCGATGCAGGCTTCTGGTCCCGAAAACGGGTGGGAATTAGCGGATGAGCCGTGTCTCTCCCGTTTCTCACAGCAGCCGCGGGACCCGCACCAAGCGGAGCGAGCTCCCGAGGAGACGCTCACGCTGCTTGCGGTCAACCTCGACGGCTGACAGAGCGAGCTCTCAACCCAAAACAGCTAACCAAAACACGTGAGTTACCGGTGGGGATAATCCGTGGGCAGGGAGGAAGCACTGCAAAAAATGCTTCACACTCGTCATTTCCACAGAGAGAAAATCAGAAGACTGACGACAACAGTGAAGCCGGCTCCCTTTATACTTCCGGTTCCACCGGCGTATGTCACGTGTTGACGTTAAACCCAATCAAGATTGGTCTAAGTTGATACAGAGATTCAGAGGCAGTCATGCTGAAGGCGTTCCCCATGGCGTCAGCTGACGCAGCGTTGAAGTTCCCTTGAAAGGGAACTACTGAATTTCTCATTCAACACAAACTATGCTTTAAAAATCATAGTCAAATCACAGGCCAAAACTTTATCCCCTTTTCAAGTCTTTAAATGCTACAACAGAATGATCGCTTTACGATTTTCGATTCTTTTGTACTACGGGGTTCATGTTTGTTGGATGATGGAGTGTATATGTGAAAAATTAGTTATATAAAAGTAAACTTTTTAAAAGGGTGAGTTACTTTAAAGTTCATCCTGACCTCTACTCTGCTGTGTCTGTGTGACAGCCACTTTAAAATTGTGGAAAAACAGCTTTTACTATGCCGTAAGTCAATACTATATTTCTTTAGAGGCCTTAAATAAAATAAATCAATTAAAAACACAGTTCAAGGAATAATGAACCATTATAACCATTAATTTCCCAAACTGCAGTTTCATGAAACAAAACTAAATGGAGGATGCAATGCTAACTATATTTAATAAGCAAGGTATTTTCTGTAGTCAAACGGTAAAACATGAATTACTAATTTGATTTAGTTCAGTTGTAAGAGTAAGTGTATAAGGCGAAATCAATAAAATGAACTGGCTATATTTTAAAAACTGTTTTGAACGCCTCTCCTTTAGAACTTGGCTTGATGGATACATAATTCCTTCATTTAAAATGTAATAGCTGCACTTTCCTTAAAAATACTGAACTTGCATTAATATTTTGTTTTAGGTCAGTTGTAAGACTAATTTATTTTAAAAAGCTATAACTACCAAATCATCAGCCGTAAGACTAAATTAATTTAAAACACACACACACACACACACACGTGAGAAAATGTATTTCCCTGTATAACATTCATCGAGGTTCATTTCTGACTCTTTTTTTTTTTTTACCTCTCCAGCAATCCGAAGAAGAAGAAGAAGAAGCCGAACCAGAAGCAGATGCCAAAGAAGGAGCAGAAGAGACTATTGTGGAATTTGCTGCAGATCTTCTTATGACCTTTTGCAGCTTACTAATGAAACTTATCAGGTAATGGCGGATGTTTTGAAACTCTGCAGTGGTTATTGATGACCTGTTTCATTAGGATGTTGTAGTGTTAAGGGGTAGATAAAAAAAAAAAGCTTCTTTTGCATATTGATTTGTAAAGGATACAATATTCAAAGAATTGGGTTTGAGTTTTAAGGTCATGGGTGACAACAAGAGTGTATCAGATGTGTTAGATCAAAACAAAATGAATGAAAACGATTCCGTCACCAACTCTGAATCGCTCTTAGACCTGTTACATGCTATAAACAACGCTCTCCTCGAACTTGAATGCTTAGAAAATGAAATACCCCACAAACCATACCGTTGAACAGGCAACAGGCAGTCTCCCTGGACAACAGTTAGGGGGAAATGCAATCCAAAATAGTGACCGTATATCACCTCAACCCAGAGAGTTGTCTGGCAATAAATTTAACAATTTTGAGATACGACGTGTTTTGAACTTTCCTCCTCCAATAAACGCGGATAATGTCATCAACTACGCTCTATATTACAACGGTACGCTCGACCAAGTAGATGCGTTGCTACAAACCGCCTCGAGACGCGCGGGCCGTCAGGATGTGATACAGCTAGAGCTGAGAGGTGAAAACCTCCGAAATAACGTCTCGGTCGTCGTACGGGAGAACGATCTCGCAAATCTTGCTGATTTTGAGAGACTGCTCCTACGCATTGTACAATCAAACTGGTCTGTGATGACCGATGGATCGTTCGAACTAATCATTCAAGTGGTTCGTAATCCCACAGGCGGTGGTAAAAGATTGGCCGAAAAAATGCTCCGAAATCATTAAAAAAAGAAGCGTTTTCTGTACATCGTACAAAACCAAGGTAATCAGCTGTGTTTTGCCATTTGTGTGGCTCATCTGCTGCCCCCCCACCCTACTGACGGAGAAGCTCTTAAGTGTGGTAGAGAACTCCAAAATGCAGTAGGGTTACATGATCAGACCGCCGTAACCTTTAGCGACATTAGTAAATTTGAGCAAGTTCTGGATTGCAAAATTGTAGTGTTTTATAGAGCCGAAGATGACAGAGTGCTGTCTAAATTCCTAACCAGCCGCCCGAGTAAAAGTGTAACACTAGTGCTCTTTCTCTTCCAAAATCACTACTACGGCATAAAAAATCTCAAAGCCTTTCTAGGAGCGCCTTACGTCTGTCAACACTGTTACACAGGCTACATCAACTTGCTGAGTCGCCGATGCCCGGGTCGCTGCTCCGTATGCTTTGACCCCGGCTGTACTCGGACGGTATTCCAACCCGTCGTGTGTACACAGTGTAACAGAACGTGTCGCTCACCCCTCTGTTTGACAAAACACAAAGAACCCTCGAAGAGAACAGGGGCTCAGAAATATGTCAGCGCATGTGCCTTGTACAAAAAATGCACCAAATGCACGAGACTGTCCTATACAGCTATGAATGGTAATGATAAACCGCACGAGTGTCCTGCGGTAAAATGTAAAATCTGCGCCGAGAAATTGACTTCTGACACTGCTGATGAGCGTGAGCTGCATCAGTGTTACATACAAGCGTTACCTCGGGAAACAAAACACACGGGAAAAACTGATTTATTATGATTTTGAGATGTACGTCAGCGAGGCAGGAGTTCACTTGCCTTTTTTGGTTTGTACAAAAATGCTAGACGGTAAAAGATGGACCTCTGAGGGTGAGGATTGTGCCAGAGAGTTTCTCTTGCATTTCAGATGACCTTTGCATAAAAATGCTGTGTTTATCGCGCACAACGCTAGAGGTTTTGACAGCTACATCATTATCAATGCCATGATCGATCAGGGTTTAAAACTGACGTTAATCGTTCAGGGCTCAAAGATTGTGAGTTTTTCAGACCCCGATTATAATCAAAGGTACATTGACTCTCTCTCGTTTCTTTCCATACGCTTTGCCGACATAACCAAAGCGCTCGGTTTTGACGATAAAGTTAAGGGGTATTTTCCCCACAGCTTCAGCTCCGTCGCCAATCTGCACTACGTAGGGCCTTACCCGGAGCCTCAGTTTTACGGTACCGAACGCATGACAACGGTACAGCTGAAAGACTTTTACGGTTGGTACGAGACGGTGCGCGGGGGTACATTTAATTTCATGAAAGAGGCTCGACTCTATTGTCAAAACGACATCGACATTCTCGCAGAGGGTTGCCGGATGTTCGGAAAGGAGTATATCGACGAGACAGGTGTGGATCCATTCAGCCGATCCACAATCGCTTCCGCGTGTATGAAAGTGTTTGTCACCAACTTCCTGCCTCAGCATTCCCTCACGATACCCGACCCCTGTGACTACAGACGCCAGTTCAAAACGTACTCAAACGCAAGCATCCAGTGGCTAGAGTGGGTGGCGTCTACCGAACGCATCTCCAGTAGACACGCTTTAAACGAGGGGGAAAAACAAGTGGGTCAGTATTTTGTAGACGGTTATGCCGAGATCGAAGGTGTGAAGTACGCTTGGGAATTTCTGGGTTGTTTTTACCGCGGGTGCCCGTCTTGTTTTCAACCTCATGACATCTGTCCGCGGGTCGACCATTTGAAGAGTTGCACATAAGCTGCGAGGAAAAATTACACACGTTACAGACCGCCCACAACGTCAAAGTGATCGTGATGAGAGAGCATGCGTGGATCGAGATGAAAAAATCTAATCAGGGCTTGAAGGATTTTCTCAAGCAGTATAAAGCTCCTCAACCTCTAGCACCCCGCGAAGCCTTATACGGAGGCTGGACCAGCGCCATAAAATTGAGACACACGGCAGCGTCTGAGACTGTAGATTATGTCGACGTGACATCCCTGTACCCGTACGTCAACTGTAGCTTTCTTTACCTCCTCGGACATCCGAAAATGATCTACAAAGATTTCAAAGAACCCCCAAGCTACTTTGGTTTAATCAGGGCCGTCGTCTACCCCCCGCAAGAGTTGTACGTTCCTGTACGGCCCTGAAGAACTGCGGCAGGTAAGCTTGTGTTTACCCTCTGTCGAACCTGTGCCGAACTTAATTTCAGCGGGGTTCGTGTCAGCATACTGATGAGGCCAGAGCATTGACGGGGGTCTGGGTCACTCCTGAATTTAACAAGGCCTTGGAAATGGGGTATCGGGTAGCCCAGATCACTGAGGTATGGCAGTTTGATAGACAGAGCGATTCCATTTTTGTCGACTAAATGGTAAATGGACTGTACTTGTATAGCGCCTTTCTAGTCTTTCTGACTACTCAAAGCGCTTTTACACTACATCACATTTACCCCATTCACACACATTCATACACTGATGGCAGGAGCTAACTGCCCATCAGTACAAATTAAACTAACCAGTCACACTCACTCACACACCGAAGGCGCAGCTTCGGGAGCAGTTCGGGGTTCAGTATCTTGCTCAAGGATACTTCGACACATGGCCGGGGGAAGCCGGGATCGAACCGCCAACCTTCCGATTGGTGGACGACCACTCTGCCACCAAGCCACAGCCGCCCATGCATACATTTCTAAAAGGCAAGCAAGAAGCGTCCGGTTTCCCGACCAAGGCCGTAGATCAGCAAAGCAGAGAAAAGTGGCTTTGGTACAGTGGTCTTAGGGCGATCGTTGTATCGCGCCTCCAAACAAGGTAGATAATGTCTTCATAGCCGCTTTCACCACAGCGTACGGATGTCCAAAGTTGTACAGTTATTTGGAGCAGCTACAAGACAGAGTGCTGTACTATGATACAGACAGTCTCATCGACGTCACAAAAGAGGGGGAGACGCGACTCGAGTTGGGAAATTACCTGGGCGATCTGACAGATGAGCGGCGGGGGGGTGACACGGTCCAGGAATTTGCGGCTACGGGCCCAAAAAGTTATGCGTATCAAACTCGGAACAATAAAGTTCTACGCGTAAAGGGTATCACGCAAACGCATGAATGTTGCCATCGGGTCAACTTTAATAGCATCAAAGACTTGGTCGAGGGTTATGTGCAAAACCCTAATGACGACCCTAATTGAAACTCCTCAGCACAATATTGTTCGTGATAAAAACGGGTTTTTTCTTAGAAACTCGTCGTTCCAGAAAAGGTTTCGAGTAGTGTACGACAAGAGACGGTTGTTGAGTCAAGGTCAAACATTGCCTTTTGGTTATTTTGACCCTATTTTCATATCAGGGTGTGGAAAAAATCCTAATTTGTAAAGTCTGTTTTTGAATCATACGATGTATATACATTGTCGCTTTTGTTTTGTTTTTAAACCCATGTACATTGAACTGCAAAAGATCAATTTTGTCAAAGGGCTACCCCATTCTTTTTAAGATAAGAACCTGTTCAGTATTTTTACACATTACGGACATCCCAAGAATATGTAGTTTAGCATGAATCACTTACGATATGTAACATATCATTTTGACGCTTATAAAACAGAAGTGTAACCCTCGGAATTAGATACCAAACTGGGATCTTGTAGCTTCAGTTTTATAGTGTATGAGTCTTTCCGCTCGTGTTAAAGTTGTTTGCAGTCTTCAATACCAAAATGATAAGTCAGTAACAACACATTTGATGTTAATACCAAACCTGAGGCGGTAATTACCTCTGATTGGCGTTATTTATTTATTTTTGAGTGTGTACGTATAGACAGCAACCCTTCTCGTTTCTTTATATCAGTTTATTCAACAGAAATAACAAAATCATCTTCTCAGCACGCGTATGGTTGACTTCAACACAGGTTCCTATGGTATGGTAAATTTCATAATGCAATCTTCTCAAAACGTTCAAGGTATTCACAGACGTGATGTTTTCCGTACAATAACTCACAACGTCTACAAATAAAGCATACACGGTAAACAAATGATACATTTTAAAGGATTCTTTACTCATCTCAGTTCTGATTTTACAAAAGGCTTCAGACAGTGAAGTTTCGTATATCGTGACCAACAATTTCACTCCAAGGTGTGTGTACAGCATGGTTTCGAACAACTTCCAACATCTCTGTTAGTCTTGCAACATCTCTGTCGCTCACTCTGTTTTTAATCATTCCGTCCAAAACATCAATTAACCTGTTAATAACTACACACATCTCTAAATAATCAACAAGTTTTGTACAATAATTACCCATTTTAATCAGTTATCCCCCTTCCAATAGTCCACAATGTTGGAATAAATGTACATAGTTTTCTCATATTTACTCTTTTATGTCTTTTCCATAACTAATGTGTGCATGTAGTCTTTGTGTGTGAAGTTGTTTTCAGATGGCGGATGGAGTGTCTGCATTACAGCAGGCATGGGAGAATCTTTCCAAAACAGGAGTTGCGCTCTCAATACAAGGAGCTACTCCCAGAGATAACCACACGGAAATCAAAGCATGTTCAAGGACAACTGAATTCCTGAGAATGATGTAGCGCCACATTTCTCACGTAGCTGCTGTGTGCTCCCCCTTCCATTAGAGCAGCCACGTGCATGTAACCAGGGTCACCTAATTCTAATAAATTGGAGGAGGCGGCGAGATGTTTTCAGAGCGGTAGGAGATTGTAACTGAAACCATCTCTGTCCGTTCTCCTCCAGAGTAAAATTGCAATAACGACTCTTGTCTTTCTTTCCTTGTGTATGATTTAAATGTTTTAGGAGCTTTGAACCTGATACACAACATCTTTCAGCTCCCGGCCCTCGATATCAATCAACTTGTCTCGCCGCTTTGAGATTGTGAAGAAAGGCCTCGACCACTCCCTGAACCCTCCAGGCTGAGACGTGGATGTAGCGTGACTGAAGAGCCCGTTGAATTGTTGGAAATAAACATTTCGTCCACAGCCTCTTCGTCAACTCCTCGTAGTGTCGATGGAAGTAGAAGTCCGGCAACACGAACAAACATTCGTGTTGCAGCTGACTCGGCTGATCAATTTGACATCCGTTACAGAATTCTTTTCTGTATTCATACAGAGCAAAGCTCAGCAGCCGAACCACCACAGCTTTCACCGTGTCCAGGAAAAAGGAAGACAAACAGCCGTCAGGTTCGACCGATCTCCAGGAAGAGACTCTCGGAGGTGAGGATGCTGAAGAGGAAGAAGAAGAGACCCAGTCTGGGAACGGTGGTGGTGAAGGCGGGAGGTAGCCGGTTGAACTCTCGGGTGAGGACGGTGGAGTAGGAGAGGGGCCTTTTCTCTGCAGCAGAGGGAGAGATTTTGTTTTTCTCTGCATCTTGTGGTGGGTTGGTTGGTAGGTTGGAAGGGCTGGTTTTGTTCCAGAATTTGGTTGGAGTCCTCTTTTAAGATGTTTTCAAGAGCCGGGGCGGGGATTACTGTTTGGGTCCGGATGGGGAGGAGTCATCTGTAAACGTCAGTCTTTTTCATCAACAGAATCTCCTTAGAGGTCTGACTCTTTACGAAGAGATCCTTCAGCTTTTCTGCGTTTTCAACCATCATTTTTACCAAAACGTCGATGGGGATGAGTAATGCCTTCTGAAACACCCCGCACTCTGTATTGAAACACAAATTCATCAGAGGGTTCGTCTCCTTCGCTTGTCTGACGGCTGGCACCGTAGAACCATCTGCCGGAAGCGGAGCTTTTTGTCTCCCAAATGCAGCACGACACTATTTTTTTCGGGTTAGGCACGGGCGGGAATTCCGTCGTGATCTGCACGGCTGTTTGCGTTTGCTTGTCTTTGGTCGCAGGTTCTCTGATGTTGTGTGAAACCACAAGACTCAACACGGACCAATCGGTTGATGTGAGCGTCGCTTTAGTGGTGAGAGGGCCAAAAGATTCCTCTTTATCCAGCTGGTAGAAACAGAGTTAATTTACACTGTAGTCGAACGCATACCCCCACATCCCTCCCGCGTCTAAGGCCCACTTCTCCTGAAGTGTTTCGGGGGGAGGAGTCTGGATCTGGCTCAGATACAACACTTGTTTCTTCGGTGCACCCCCAGGGGTTGAGTTTTGATAACTCGTCACGCATGTCTGTTATGTTGTGGGTCTGATGGTGTGTGTTTTGGGAGTGTGTTTTGTTTTATTCTGTTTGTTCCTAGGTTGCCTTAGTTCTCCGAGCGTCTTGTGTTAGTTCTGGCCTTATTTTGAATTTGTCCGTTTAGTTCATGTTTTTGCATTCAGTCTGGTTATTTCCTGTTTTATTTTGGTAGGTGTCTGTTTCCCTCTGTCTTGGTCTAACCTTACTTCCTGTTCCTGATTCCCTGTGTTTGTCCTGCACCTGTGCCTCGTTGTCTTCACCTCCCCTGAGTGTATTTAGTTTGTGTGATTCCCTTTCTTGTCGTTGGATCATTGTTTGCCCTCCCATGGTTTCGGCCCCACGTTCTCATCTTCGTCGTGGAATTTTGGTCTTGCTCCTTGGTTTCCTGTGTTCCTGCCTGTTTTTTCCACATTCGCCTGTGTGCTCGCTGGGAAGCGCCAATAAAAGACTCCACTTCCCAAGCATTGTCTGCATTTGGGTCCTCCTTACCGCGTCAACTCGTAACAATGTCTGGCTGATCAGTTTCACCTATGGTTCTCTTCGTCATGTTTAGGGATTTTAAAATGTTTCAGACTGAAAAATGGGGCCTTTTTATCATCCCGAAATCCCATCGTTGCCTCATGCCCTCGCTCATTGGCTCGCGACTCACTTGACCCCCTTCTGATTACAAAGAGACCGTTGTTTCGGATAAGAGTGTGACATGCGTTACCTTTCTCGTCTTGTTGTTAAAAGCTGGCATCTGACACAAATAACTTATACGTTTTCTTGTTTTATTTCGACCGACTATTTTCACGTGTCTCGTAGGATCACCTCCCTGTCGTTAAATTACCCCTGTTCCTTCTACCTGCGGATTTCTTTATAACCGGAATAATTACTCTCCCATGTGTGAAGCACGCATGATCCACCTCTAAATATCGGATGAATCAAAGAAAGGACGCTTGTATTCAAAATGAAAGGGTTACATCTATATAAGATATATGTACTTTGTGGATTTTTTTATGCATATTTCAAAAAGACAACGCAATAAACATTTAGAGCTAGTCAACAGCGTTTACTCAGACAATGTTTAAAGCGAACAGTAAAGACTTTTGTTCGCGGTTGAACGATAAAAGTATTATATCAATCCACATTAAAGTTTTGTCTTACACAAATCAGTGGAGCGGAGTAAGAAGGGACTCTGTTGAACACGTGTGAGAGAATGGTGAGATTGACATAAGCAAAAGGTGCGTTTTATTCACGATGGGTTTCACTCGAAATTTCATTCGTGTTTTCTAAGGGCTTTCATTAAACTAATGAAAATAAATATAGTTTGCATTAAAATGTACTACCCTTTCAGTGTAGTAAAAGAGGGCTTTTCTACCAGACTCCTGACTGTCATATGGAGATAATAGCCCGAGGGAGGGTCCCTGTCACAAGTCTGGAAACAGCGTGTGTCCCTTACCACTGCAGAGCAGAGACACGACGAGAGCAGACTCTATTTAGCACAGGGTGAAAATGGCAGCAAAAGATGCATTTTATACTTGCTCAAGACTATTTAGTTTTGTCTACTAAACATGCTGCTTCACTTTGAGTTTGTCTTATATTGAAGAGAGGGAGAGAGACAGAGATTCTTGTGTGTTTTGCAAGACAGAGAATGGTGAGTTTGACATAGCCAAGTTTTAACTGTTTACAGCTATCTTTGAAGGAGAGCTCCTAAAATGACATATTATTTTATTCTTGCGTCAGACTCGTTCAATACGTTTCATCTATTGAAAATGAAAGACATTTAATTCATTCAAGTAACACAGAATTTCCTTATTTTAAGTTTCTAAAGCTTTTGTTCTTTGTAAATTACTGAAAATAAACTGATTATTGCAATAAAATGTAACAACATTACTACAAACGTGGGCTCTTCTAACATTTAAGTGGACAAAATGAGGTCTAGCTGTTGCACTGTTTGTGGGTGCTACCTACCCCCTCCAACACACACATACTCGTTTTCCTCCCTTGAGGGGTCCACATATTTTTTGCCCAATTGTGGGGTACACCCTTTCCAGTAGCTCTACACCTCTGTAAAAAATCAGGCAAAGTAAAGAATAGTTCCTAATAACAAATATCACTTCAATTTAACAAAATTCAAAACTTTTCTCACCACACCTGATTTTTAGTCATATGTGGGGCTCTGTTTCTAGCATTCAGAACTTGTGAGTACCACTTTAACACACACATACATTAACTGTTTACAGCTATCTTTTGAAATGACATATTATTTTATTCTTGCGTCGGACTCGTTTAATACGTTTCATCTATTGAAAATGAAAGACATTTAATCCATTCAAGTAGCACAGAGTTTCCTTATTTTAGGTTTCTAAAGCTTTTGTTCTTTGTAAATTACTGAAAATAAACTGATTATTGCAATAAAATGTAACAACATTACTACAAACGTGGGCTTTTCTAACATTTAAGCGGACAAAATGAGGTCTAGCTAGTTTGTGGTGCTCCCTACCCCCTCCAACACACACAGTCACAGACACCCAGCGCCGCTGAGCCACAGGAGGGGGGAGAAAGCCGTCAGGATGCACTTTAAAGTAACTCAAGATACAAAGTTTAATTTCATATAGTTTAATGAAATTACCGCTATTAAACCTTTTCACTCCTACCGATCTTTAAATTATAAAAAAATATATTTTTTAATTTGTTTTAAATTATTTAATTCAATCCATTAATTAATTAATTTTATTTCCTGTGGGGGGAGGAGGGGGAGTGGGGGGTTGGATATAAAAGGAGCGTGGCTTGAAATAAGCCCCGCCCCCAGTAATTAATCAAACTCGATTTAAAAAGTGACAGGTGGTGTTCCATATAATCTCTCTGACGGTGCCTGACCATTAAGAGCTTTGTAGGTGAGGAGAAGGATTTTAAATTCTACTCTGGATTTCACAGTGAGCCAGTGCAGAGAAGATAATATTGGAGAAATATGATCTCTTTCCTAGTTCCTGTCAGTACACGCGTTCTGAATCCACTGGAGAATCTTAAGGGACTTTTTCGGGCTGCCTGATAATATGGAATTGCAGTAATCCAGCCTTGAAGTAACGTTTTGAAATCGTCCTGTAGTTCTCTGGCAGGAAGGGGTTCAGGTTTGGATTCTTCAACAACAGCCTGCTTCAAGTAACAGGGATACACCCTGATAAAAAGGTCTAAAGGTCTTGTTGAGGTACGCCGATCTCTCTCCGGGTTCGTTGATAAGAAGGGATCCACCTGAGACCTACCAATGTCTTTCAAGCTGTATTTATTTCCACACAAACAAACAAACAATACAGACATATCTGGGGAAACACACAATACAGATGTGTCTGGAGACACAACCTACAGCGCTTACCATCTTAACGCTACGGCTCCCCCAGTTGTGTCCAAAGTTAAAGGCACAACGCAGTCTGTTATATATGTTAAAGCCACACCCTGTCCAACACTCAGTGTATTTTATGGCTCTTTGTCTCCATACATTCCTGTTCACTTCTGACCTTGGTTTGACCTTTGCCCCACATCCTTTTCCTCTTTCCTAAGCATCTGGTTTCCCTCAGGATCCGGTTACTGTGACTGGTATACAATGGTTAACAAAAGAGACACATAGTATATATGAGTAAAATACCTTTCCTAATAGGGTGTGTGTATAAGCCCCTTAATTCCTTAATTCCAACACAACATATCTTTTCTTTATCACACTTTAAC
This sequence comes from Coreoperca whiteheadi, assembly GCA_011952105.1. Classification (NCBI taxonomy): domain Eukaryota; kingdom Metazoa; phylum Chordata; class Actinopteri; order Centrarchiformes; family Sinipercidae; genus Coreoperca; species Coreoperca whiteheadi. The sequence continues at coordinate 18,549 of WNGW01000197.1, forward strand.
ACATTTTGGGTTTATCATATCCACAGTCTGTAGTTGGATTTCTGGGCTGGCAGGATTCGTTTGTGTCGGCAAAGCGAAGGAGCATGTTTATTTAAAAAAAAACAAAAGAGCTGAGAGAAGATTTAGAATCCTGATGTTCTGCTCTTTATTACATCAA